>WEKY01058459.1:162334-331186 GCA_013390045.1 Picathartes gymnocephalus | reverse complement strand
ATGAGTGTTTAAAAAATGTGTTTTGCTTTCCTTTTTTTTTTTTTTTTTTCAGATTATTAGTAAAGTGTTTTGTATTCAAATTTAATCTGGGCATAAGAACTCAAGACATTATGTGAAAATATTTTATTTTTCATTACTGGGGTTATTGTACAAGAGACATTTATTTGGCAAAGGGAATACCCTGAGCTACTTGTATTTTTGTATGGGTAACAGAATTAGCTGAGCTTTAGATAGTGCTAATAGTTAGTACATTCTGAATTCCCACCATTTCAAAATAATTGCTATATTCCTATTGTGACAAAAACTAAAGGAAGGGTTGAGCTTAGTTTCTTAAAGGAGTTTGCAACAACTTGAAGAGTAGTAGAAAATGAGCAGTTCTAGGCAGTGTTCTCTCAGTGGGACTGTTCCTGTAATAAAGTTGATATTTTTGCTCAGATGATATTCAGTCTGGCCAATCAGTGACAGTAAAGCACATACTTATTCCAACTAATTTTTGCCACATTGCATGCTTTTTTCACAATGAAAGCAGAGATAGATGTGTTTGCAATTTAAAGCTTGGCTAAATGTTTTGTAGTGGATATGGAAATTAAACACCTCAAAGTGAGCAGCTGTACTGTGGGAACACATAAATACTATTTAAAAAACCTCAATGCAACCAAGAACCCAACCACAAACTCCAGACAACTTCTGAAATTAAGAAAACCCAAACCTTTTCATCTTAACAGCTGGGCTGATCAAAAAATCTCTGTATGTTTCAAATAGATTTAGGAGAGCAAGTAGAATAATGTTCTTTGCTGGAATCGTGTTGGCATTTTTTTTGATTCTTACATTTCCATGTATTTTGAGCTGGAGAGTTGGAACAGATGGACTTCCATAAAAAGCCAATGCTTCATTAGATTGGCAAGTTCAGCTTCCTGCTTTTTCACCTGAGGAACTGAGCAGTTGGATAGTCCAAACTCTGCTGAGATCCAAGAAGGGTTCTGGGGACTTGTGTCCATGATATCTGCTTGGCCTCTTTCCCAACCCCTGCCAAGAAATTGTTTATGCAGTCATCTCTGACTGCTCTCCTTGTTGAAAAGCATTTGGTCAAGCACAGTGGGTGCTCAAATGCAAAGCACAGAGATACTTAAAAGGAGAGTGTGCTGAAGACCATGGGTCTTGCTCTATACAGTTGTGGGGTTTTTTTCCCTTTTGTTTTTTTTTTCTCTATAGACTTCATCTTGTAGTTCCATTGCCTCTCTGTAGGTTTTGGCAGAGCTGCGGGGATGTCATGCTGTCTTTGGTGCTGTGCAGGCATTTCCTTCTGCCTAGCATCTCAATATTTCACACCCTTTAACTTCTTTTTTCTTTTACTTTTTGAGGGACCTAATCTTTTGCCCTATGACACTGTGTGGATCTCCTCAGAAAAGCTGTATGAACAGATTTACAGGACGCGCAGATTTTAATTTTTTTTCATGTAGGACTGTGGTTTATGCAATATTCTCGTGACATAATGGGACATCATTCAATGGGATGTGAAACACTTATTGTGACATTGCTCCGCTGTATGGTGTATTTGTGCCTTCATACTTCAGATGCTGATGCTCCACACTGTTTTTTCTGTAACGTGTAGTGAGTGCATTCCTGGGATCTTTGCTGCAGAGTGCTCATGGCCTTTGGATTGCTCCACAATAGACCCTACTAATGTTATCTTTGCATTTAAGCACTGTGTTTTTGTACTACTACAGAGATTGTTCTGTCTACGAGTTATAGCTCTCTTCAATCTGATTTCTTTATTTTTAGATAAACCACGAATTCTACTCTCCAGGAAACCCTAGAAAGGTAAACCTGAAAAATCCCACTTTTGTTCATTCCCTGGGTTTTCAATGTTGAAACAAACAGTGTTTTAGGTTTTGTTTTCAACGTACCGCTGTAATGCTGAGCTTACCACTGGAAAAACACTGAATGATACACAGTAAAATTTTTGGGACTGCCTCATGTTTTTGAGTACTTGTAGAGAATATCTTTATCTACAGTCTTATACTTTTGTCCTCACTATTTTGGAGCCTCTTCTAATTCATCTGTGATGCTGTTGTGTTCCACATCATTGATGTTGATTTGTTTATGTGAGTAAATAAGCAGCAACTCTTCAGATGAACCAGATGGAAGACACTATTGTTTAGGAGAGCTGGTTTACACACTTTTGATATAACAAGAACATCCTAACTAAAGACCACTTGCCATAGCTTGCTTATCCTTAAACAAAAGTCCTCTGTCAATCGCTTGAGCTGTGCTCACCTGTGGTTGCAAGCAATTTTGTTCCATGTCTGTGCTTAGAAAGTAGCAGTCATGCAGTTATATCTGTGTTCAGCCATGTCCTTATCAGTTTAACGTGCAACTATTCATCACTTGGAAGAGAAATAAAGGTATGTTATACTCTTATGCCTGTATTAGTAGTGCATAGTGTTGGCATTTGAATAATTATTCCCTTCCCCTCTAAAATATCCCCTGAAAAATGTGTGAGAAACTTAGAGTTGGCAAATGTGCAACTTCCTCCTCGTTCCCTTGGGTTTAGTCCAGTAATGTTCTGGTGTACACCACTTTCTCTAATGTCAGGTTGGAATAAGGTGAGCAAAATAACCAGTTTCCAGGACGTTTTGGACAGGAATGTGTTTGGTATTTCTCTCATTTTCTTTTCCCTCATCTGTTTGTTTGGGTTTTTTTACCTTCTGCCTGGGTAGCATTTATCTTAGCTGTATTCCTTGGCAAATCAAAAGGCAAGACAGAGGATGATTTACTGCACAAAGAATGATTTACTTCAAGGTATTATTTCTCTGGTTTTATACTGCAAGTGGTCAGTTGTTCCTTCTGGTTGTCAGTGTCATCTATAGAAGCAAATGTGAGTGCTGGGGCTGTGGGAGTCAGATGTTTACAGACCTGTGGCATTGTCTGCTCAGGTGCTTATGCTGACTGCATATCTCAGCTTTGCCATTGTTCTCCCTAGGTGTGGAAATTGCTTAATAGAATAAATGCCTTATGTTTTATTGATGTACTTATTTTCTTCAATAAAAGGTTTGGCAGAACTGTATATACTTATGTTTCAGATTTGCTGGACTTAGTGACATGTTTCAAGTATCAAGCAATGCAACAAGCTTCAGTGGACAAGTCTGTCACCCAATTTTCCATGCTGTGTTTTTGTTTTGTGTTCTAAGTATGAAGGTTTAGAAGTGCTCTGAATTTTGCTGTTACAAATGTTGTATGTGGTTATCCAAGCTACTCTGATTCAGCTGAGAAGGATGAAGACTGGTCCTGCAGCTGCCACCATCTCAGTAGAAAAGAAACACTCTTGATCACTTCCAAACCTTCCAAGCAGCTGCACTCAGCTCTCACACTGGCACTGTGACATGAACTGGTACAAAAGTCTCTTGGCAACCCTGATAGAACTTTAAAAGTGGCATAAATTTAAATAAGGCAGGAATTTTACAGTGTGAACTGGAGAGGAATTGAAGGGAGTAAATGGCTGAAGCTTGCACTACTTGCCTTTTATCCTTTTTCCGTGTTCTAACTGGGACAATCTCAGATGCCTTCTGCTCAGATTAATGCGTGTAATGGAAGAAGTATGGGTCTTGTTTTTAATCTTCTTGGGGACTGAGAGCCCCTTTCAATGCTCTGGTAATCCACTTCCCATGAGAAAGGAAGGAAGAAAGAGGAAAGCCTTTTTTTAACTTTTTTTTTTAAAATGGGTTTAGGTTCTTTTGTTTGTTTGTTTGCCAAGGTTGGTTGTATAATTGTTGGAGTCTGTGCAACAAAGCTTTTGAATTAAGGAAGCTGAATCTGGCTGTTAGCCTTGCACCTGCTGCAGTGGTGTGTAGTGAAGTGCTGCTGCTTCCCTGTTGTGTTGTGCTCACACCCAACCTGAAACTGAAGCCACTATATTGAGGGGGGGAAAGGAAGGATTTTCCAGCAAGCAGCTGGAAATGTTCCTGCTTAGCAGTCATTTATCTTCCTTTGCTTTCTGCTTGTTCCCTTGTAGCACTGACCGGTGAGGACAACTGACTGGGTAGCTACTTATAGTGGTAATCTCCAAATTACACTGACCCAGTGATGGCCATTTTTCTTCCCAAGTCTTGTGCCCACACTGTCACCATGCACAAGGCCTGGGTTCATCCCAAGTTGTGCTGTAATATTCAGTTCCTATTCGTGTTTCCATGAAGGCTTGGAGTAGAAATTATTCCAGTATGTGAGTTTACTGTATGTCTTAGTAGCTCAGAGAAATACATTTTCCTTTAAATTTGTGACAGAAGTTTACGTTAACAAATTAGCTGCAATTTTCTTGTGAGGAAAGTAAGATGAAATATAAAACATTTTATAAATAAATATAAATAAGGCAAAGCTTAAAGATATATGAAGACTTCACAAAATTGTGAAAAGAGCTAAAACCATTTTACTTCTTTACATTGTATATTTTAAAACTGACAGTCTTTAAAAATTTAATTGCTTTTTCTTTGTCTGACATTAAGGATGTTCTTTTTATTGTTGTTCAGAAGGTTATTTCTTACGGTTACACCTCTAACTTGTCATGACTCAATGCAAATTCCAGCATTTTACTTATTTCTAGAGCTTTGAAGAAGCTGATGTTTGAGACTGAAGCTTTTTTTTCATTACTTAAATTACATATTTGTGTGGGATGAGAATCAGATGGAAGCATTTTAGAAACGTAGTTCACCATTTCAGTCTTTTGTGCCAGTTATCTGTCTGGTCAAGGCTGTGATATAAAGGCTTGGAAGACAGAGTTGGCATCTGTAGGTCTCTCTGTTTAAAGCTAAATTGAGTTAATGAAAATAGCCAGAAGTAAGGACTGGAAAAAACCAACCCAAACTGCAAAGCTGAGAGCTGGAAGACAGTGGCATGAGGTGGCACTTGGGTAGTGGTGCACAACGTGGTGTGTCCAAAGGCATGGAGGGTGAATGGGCCTTGCAGAAACCCTGTAGAATGATTGAGCACTGTTAACCTTTATATGTTTGCTGATCCAGGTATATGCACTGCCAGATCTTGGAATGTGGAAAGTGCAAAAGCTGTTTTGTTGGTTCTTTTTAACCTTGAACCTAGCAGTTGATGTAAGAGTAACTGAGGAGCCTTTTGGAGTCTCTGTGCAGAAATCTGCACATTAAAAAAACCTAAAAACCACCAAAATAATTTTCAGAAAAATAAAATGACTTTAAAAACATGGTATTTGTATTTTACACTTTTGCCATATAATCTTTTATAGCTAGGATCTGTGCCTGGGCGATAGATGGTCCCTCCTCCAAAATTAATTAAATTTTATCGTCAAATAGTGGAAAGAAATATTCAGTGTCAGCATTGGTTCTCCAGCTGATAGTAAAACTGCTTCTGGCAGTGTGTGCTTTATATTGCCTTTTTAACTGCATTCATACTTAGCCTTGATGTGCATTAGATGTCTTTTGAGCTCCTTACGAATATAAAAATATAATGCAACTGCTTTGCAAATGAATGGGTTTTGCCTTTTTTGTGCTTATGCTTATTAGAAGTCCCAGAGGAGGCTGTTATTAATACAGAGGGTATTTGCACATTCCTGTACTTAAAAGCTACAACCAAGATTTTCAGTTGTAAAATAAACATTTATTTTATAAAGTGTAAAGTTGTACTGATTTGTAGGTAGAGTAGAGGCAATGCTGGGGATTTAGTTTTACATACCTGAGCCTCACTTGATGTAAAAAGTACAGCTTGCTTAAAAGTGTTACAAAATTTTATGTAAATCATGTTTGAGAATTGGGACAGGTGGAGTAATTAGATGCAATTTGCTAGGTGGTAAAGCAAGGAAATGTTCCACAATTGTGTGTGTTTAAAAGCACCATCATAACTGAGTTCCAAATTAAGTTTTGTCTGCTGTGCAAATGTGAAAACTCCTAACCATGGGGAGAAGGAAGGTATTTTTTTCAGTATCAAATATATATTTATTCAATATTCAGCACAGATATTTGACAGTTGAATATTGCTTTAGCTGGGAACTTATTGTACACTCTTCTTTTAAGAACACTTTGATAAATACATAAATGACATTAATGGTTCTCAGCAAGACAGGCTGTTCTTTCAAGTTTTAGTTACATCTGGTTTGTCTTACTCCATGCAATCAGATAACCATATAGTAAATAGAAAAAAAGTTGCAAAGCCCCTTGATAATTAGTACCACAGAAATGTTGTAGTGGCCATCAATAACATCAGCAATCAGCAGAATCCTACCCATTTATTTTCTCCTAGTATCAGTGACCTATGGTATGGGGGGTTTTTTTTCAACTTATTTGGCCTTTTGAAATTAAGTGTTTTCTATTGGTGGTTACTTTCTGTATTCCTGTATGATTTTTTTTTTTCAGTAGGGATAAACCCCCAACCCAGTAACAGTTCTTAGCACTTTCTGCCTTTCTTTCAAACAGATTACCATTTTGAATTTTTCTCCTCTAATTACAAGTAAGTTTTTTTTATTTCCTAATGCAGCAATTTCATGTGCAAAGTGCTGGACAGGAGTTTTGTATTCCAACATACTTTCCTGTCTTCTGAAATAATAGGCCAGAGCGATGCCCCAGCAGAAGATGGCAAATCTTCTGAGCTGGCCTCCAAACTTCATTATGCAATCACTTCACTCCATCTGGGCAGCCCCTGTTGGAGGAGAGGCAATAAGTGAAACCTCACTGCAAGCAGTGGCTTCTCACAGAAACAATCCCCAAGGACAGGGGAAAGCCCTGCACTGTAACAAACCTTGTCTTTAGCAACATCAGGAGATCAGCCCAAAGGAGGAAAGAGAATTAGTGAACTTTGCCTGAAGATTCAGGGGTGCCAGTCACTTTGGGGCAGTCTGCTTTAGACAAGCAGATGACTTTGTACTTCTCATGAGTAGAAACTACCTGAAATTCTCACATCTTGCCAGCAGCAGAACTGTCTTGCTTCCTTGGAGTGCGAAACAAGGAAGTTGTCTGTCAAAAAACAGAGAGAAGCTGTGTAACTTTTATTGCAGATTTTTTTCAGTCGTGTCAGAATCATGAAAGGATTTCATTCCTTCCTGTTATCCCTTGAGACAAAGCTGAGGAAGAAGATTGCTGCTAATCCAAAAAGTATGAGAAATTGAAAAAATATTGACCCAGAGGGGTTTAATAGAGGTTGGAGCCTGTGAGGAGGAAATTCAAGCAGTAACTGCTCTGCAGTGGTAGTTTGTGACCACAGGTGATCTGCCATGGGGGGCAGGAAGGTCCAGCTGCATAAGAGACTGAACTGGCTGGAAGCAGCAATGTCAGAGACACAATGGATCCATTTATGGGACTAGAAAAATATCATGGCAACTCTCCTTAATGCATATAATGTAATTGGGTACTCATACAAAAGGAAAGATGGGATTATACTTCTGGAGAAATTCTTCTGTGCTCAGCCTGATTAGAATCAATCAACCATTTGATAAGCTATTAGAAAAAGTGGTCAGTGCAATTCATTTTGAATTTGTTAAAAATACTGACAACGTGCAAATGTTTTTGCTAGCAGATTCTTGCAGCTTGAAATGAAATAGTTATGTAAATTGGGACTGTTTCAGTGCTTAAAAGGTGTTGCATACACTGCATATGCTAAAAACTTTCACTTTTCTCTACACATTAATAATAATAATGTAGTCCTGAAGCATTTATGACTTCCCCTGGAGCTTTAGCATCAGGTGGACCTTATCAAATCACTTACTGGTTTTGTAAAGATTTTGAAAATGGGCATCTTAACCATTAGCCAGAAATGTTATACTTATTGGGACTTTCAATGTAAGTTAAACTGCTTTTCTGGCAACAAAATTGTATAAATAGAAGCTGAAATTGCTCTGAAGCACAAGGCCACAGGCAGACAGTGAAATATGAACCTTCCTGGTGCAACTTATGGGAAGCTGTTCCTGGTATTGACTTCTGTTATCAGAACACACATTGTTTTTGGTGTTGAAGGTACTTGAGGTTCTTCTTGCAGCAAGGAGATCCTGTAAGTGTGGCTATATAAACAATGTGGAAATGGCATGCGAATAATGTCTAAGGTTTTGTCCTGAGAAAAAAACAGAGGGGAAGGTCCTTTAAACAGTAATACTACTTCATGTGGCACAGCAAAATACCAAGAAAGTGGGAATATTTTTTTTCCTGGTAATGATGCACTGCATTGTTAGGGCTTAACTAGTGAGCTAAGTGGAAAGTAATACTAAAGCAAATTGTTTCAAGGGCAATGTCACAATGTCAGAGCTCTCAGTCTTTTCTTGCTGTAGTTTCTCCTGCTTAGAACAGAAATACATATTTAAACCAAATTTTTAACTGAAACTTTTGACACCTCTTGTTTTTTTAAGATCAAGTTTACTGTTGAGGGTTTGCTTCTTTTGAGAGCTTCCAGATTAATGACAATGAAGTTCAAAGCAGTAAACACAAATGAGAAACATAGGGAATTTAAGAACTTAGTTCATAATTGTCATAGTAAAACTTGTATCAGTAGGTCTACTTTAATGTTCTATGGCAGTTTCAGTTGTTGGTGAATGTAAAGAGGTTTATTTTTTCTAAGGTGCTTTCATGACTGTAAGAATTCATTTATTTTGAGCTTGAAAAAATTTCATGCTCATTTCTCACATTAAATGTTTTAGAAAAGCAGTGTTTGTTTTGAGGAGGTTACACATGAAACTGAAAGTTGACCAAATATCAACTTGTGAGCCTAAAAATCATTAGACAAGGAGGCCACTTATAGGAGTGGGAAGTGAGCACTCTAGTTTGAATTAATAAGGAAAGACAAGGCAGCCCTAAGGGTTAGTAAGTGCTTCAATTTTTCCAACTCAATCAACGTTGGTGGTGTTGAAACCAATGCCAGTGTTCTTATTTATGCTATTGTATGGATTACTTGCACCTGTGAATTACAGGTTTTTAACAGTTTTGGTTAGAAAGCAGCAAATTATACTCTCACGTGCTCCAGACAACATTGTGACTTCTATTTGCCGTGGAAAATGATATTAAATGTGGTGGTAAAATGCTCTTTGGAGGCCAGAGGAGTTGATATTTCCAAATATTCCATGTATGAATTTTGTTTGGTCTGACTGAGGAGGTGCAGGTGATGCTTAGGAGCTCTCCATAGAGAAATGAGATGATGGAAAGCCCTTGGAGAAGTGAAGCAAGATAAGGATCCTGAGCTGGGGAGAAGGAAAGAGCTTTTCAGCTCCTTGTTTACCTCTCCAGTCAGTTTCTTTAAGTTATCTGGGAGCCAGAGGTTGCTGTGCTGTTGCTGTCATACACTTCTTCAGCAGACCCTTGACTTCTACTGGCACACTGAAGGCCTTAGATGATGCATGTCGGCCTTAAGCTAACTTTTTTCTGCAAAAGCCTTGCAAAAAAGCATCTGTCCTTCCAGCAGATACTCAGACCAGTACAATGGCTGCAAGTCCTCATGGGAGTTTAGGACTGGCACTGCAGAAAATTCCCAAGAGAGCTTTATGTCCATAAATAATAGATGATTATCCATAGATAATTGGTGAGCACTGAAGAGTATTTGAGTAAATGTTTTGTACAGCAAAGTAAAATACAGTTTAGAGCCATGGGGAAGAAGACTGGTTGAATAAGATTGTAGCAGTGGATTGGTGTTTGAGAAAATAAACAGTTTTTAAGTTTAAATTTCTGACCAGAAGGGGTTCCCTTTAACATTCTTGTGCCTTGAGGGGTGAAAACTTCTCTATAGCCGCTAAAGTGTCTGGTTACCTGGTGTTTGCAGCAGAAATAGCCAAGTTTTCTTTAACCCTGAAAACCTGTTGAAACTGGAGGTTATTATCCCTTAATAGGACAGTAAGTTGGCAGTAGGATTGTAAGGTTTGGTATAATGATCTTTTCCCATCTCAAATTTTGGCTAAGGTACTGTACCTTTCAGGTATTTCCTAAAAGGAGTGTTGGAATCTTTTCAGAGACTGTGGAAAGTCTGGAGTCCCAGCACTGTGGTTTCTGCATGGAATGCATCAATATTACTTGTGAGTTTGGATTGCTGCCTCTTAAATAATACAGTATCATGGAGGGTGCTTTTAAAATAAACCTCATCTTCCTCATCCCAGCCTCTTGGAGAGATCTGAGTTATAGCTACTGGACTTTTGGATTCAGAGAACATGCTTTCACTTGTATTTTAATTCTCTGCCATCATTTACAAGGTTCCTCGAATCCTGTGGTGCTCACTTATAGGTTTTTAATTCTTCCTCTACATTAGAGCTACTGTATTTCTCACGTTTGTAACAGTAAAGATTAATCTGAAGTGAAAATGAGCCTGAATTATTACAAAGAGCTGTTCGGCAGCAATAAGCATTGTTTGTTTTGCATGGATAATGAGAGGAGAGCCCTTTTCCTCCAGGGGCCACCTTCTGCAATGTCATGCTGCACAATTTCTGTTCTTGCATGGCTCTTCAGCTCTGTATTCAGCAGATTATTGGAGTACTTGAAAGCAAGGAGTTCTGGGGGAGGGCGAGGCTGTACGTTGAAAGTGCAGCACACAAAGTTATTTCCCTCAGCCTGGCAACACTGCCACACTCAGCGTCCCTTTCCAGTTGTGTGGCTGCTGTGACAGCTGCACCCCGAGCACGGTGTGAATCAACAGTCCTGTTGTGCTCTGTGCAGCATCCTCCCCGGTCTCAGGCTGACAAAGCTCTTTTCCTTTCCTGCTGCTTTCACTCACTTAAGCAGTTGTGCAGCGCCACTGTAAAAGTTGCAGATGTGAAACTCTAGCCCTTAAGTGCACACAGGTATTGCTCTTGCGTGCATAAGATGCATATGCCATAATGACAAAGTGCATCTTAATATTTTAGTTGCTTAAGTAGAGGCTTCCTTCTCCCAGTTGCCTTCCAACTGATAAGAGGAATAGAAAAATATATTGGGGATAAAGAGAATGTGTCGGTTATAGCCATTTTTCCCTTCAATTTTTTGGATCCCTCCAAATACAATTATTTCTTTTATTTGTTCTGCTTCCTTATGATTTCCTGATTTACAAAACTATTTAAATCCTCATGGTGGATGTTTCAGAATGTCAGTTGTCCCTCATGGTCAGTTCTACAGAGCATGGCATTGCAGCCTCAGTATCTGGCTTTGACCATGAGGCCTGTGCTGGGGTTCCAGACAGCAGTGATTGTCCTTGGCTGGTGTTCTCCAGATGCCCACCCAGCCCCTCTCACTGCTCCCCCTCAAGAGCAGAGGGGGAGTAACTAAGAGGGAAAAATTTGTGGATGGAGGTAAAGGCAGGGAGATCACTTGCCAATTACCAACATGGGCAAAATCACTTTTGAGTTGGGGAAAATTAGTTTTTTGCTAAGATGGAAAAATCTGTATTCTTTATGACCAATTTCATTTTTTATTGCAGAAACCAGACAAGAATAGAGTAATGTACACCTGCCTCCCCAAGTTCTTCACTGATTTTTTTGGTGGATTTTATTCCTTAGTCTGAGCTAATGGAAAGGTAGCTTAAGGTGGTGCTTGTCCATGGTTTGGGCTTTTTTTATTTGTACATTTTAATAGAGAATCTTTTGTGTAGTTCCAGGTTTGAAAAGATTCTTTAAAGTTCTATAGACACAGAAAAATTGAATTTATTGATGGTGTTTGTTTTAAATCTTTTTCATGTGTGTTAGGCACAAAGGCATACATTATTATAGTGTTATAGATCAACAGATTGTAGGAAGTCACTCTTAATTTTGATTCAGGTCTGTTGAAGCAAATATTTGACAGATCTTGATAGATGGAAGTTGTTCTTCTTGAGCTGTGTGTAAATTAACTTCCGAATTTTAATTAAAAGTGTATATTTTTGACAGTCACAGACCCAGGGCAGCCTCATATGATTGATTGATTGTTGTTTTTGACAAGAAAAACCTTATTTCCATGTTGGGAAGAGATGAAACTTCAAACTACTTTTACTCTTTACATGAGATTTAAGAAAAAAAATCACACCAAAGCTAAAAACATTTGCTGCTATGAGATGCTGAAATTCTCTGGGATACCACAAATTATGGGTTCAGGGTGAGGCAGAAAGTAAATATAACAATGTCTCTCTTTATATTACTGAGTGATGAGATTTAATACATTTTACTGTTTGACCACTTACACACTCTCTCCAGTTTAGTCTCTCTTGTCTTTCCACTATGTGTGAATTTATCCCCATCCACGTATCTTCTAATGAGAGAAATCTAATCATGGCCAGCATACAGCCTGGAATGTAAATAGGATATGGCCCATCATCTGGGGCTCTATGAAATAATTATGGCTGTCATTTCACCTGTCTTTGTAGGTGTTGTAGCTGGGCCAAAACTACTGCTTTTGTTATTGGAGATGGTAAAAAAACGCCAACAAGTAACAAAACCCCCAAACCCATAATTAGTTTTTCATGAAAACAGCCTAATTTTTTGGCACCTTTTCCCTCTTAAAACATGGGGCAGGAGAAAGATATTGTATGAGAGGCAGGAGTGCAAACAACCCCTCTCTTTTTTCCCCTTGCTTTTTTCTTGGTCATGTTTTTGTCAGCATGCAAAATAACCAAAACATGTAAGGAAAATTTAATCTCTGGAGGGCAAAAAAATCTAATTTGATAGCTTATATAAGCTCATTTACCTCAGGACTATATTGTAGTATAGCTGTCTATATGCAAAAATAAGCAGATTTTTATAGATAATATTGCAATAACTGTTAACAGTGTAGACTGGGGTATCATATTTGGGGGTTTTGTCTTTAACAGTTATCTGCCCAAGTGCCTTTTAAACAGCTCCTATACACATTTAAGGAACTGTTGGGCTCTAATAGTCATGGAACTAGTAATAATGTTTGGTTTATCCCTCAGTGGAGACTGCAGGATTTAATGTTAAGCATTTTTCAGTTAGTGCTGTGACTTAGTGCTTCTCTTGCAGTTTTAAATTGGTGTTTACAGCGGATACCTGTGATATTATGATGTAAATTAAAAGCTAAGAAATAAAGAAATTGTCACCTACCCAAAATGTCACGAGGGAAGTTTTTCTCTTTAATTAGGCAAAAAGCTGCTAGATACCTTACTATGTTGTTATGCTTCAAATGTGCTACCAAACGTGGCGTTGTTCCAACATTACTTTTTCCCCCCATGTTTAAAAGAACAGCTTTTCTTGCTGCTGTGATTTCGTCAGTGAAATTCAGAGGAGCGTCTGGCTTAAAAAAATCTTGCAGCCTGCGGCCCTAGAATCAAAGCTAAATTGGGGTTGTTCAGTGAATTTGTGAATAATCTGTAATGAGGGCTTATACCATTTCCCTGGCTTGTCACAATAAGCACTGTCACAATAAGGGGAGCAGAGGCTGCACCACAGCTGTGTGTGGATCTGCTCCGTGTCCACCTTCCATTGCCCCACGTACTTGTCTTAATGGGGTTGGTGTTAGGCTGGATTTGAGACTGACCACAGACGAGCTGCTGTGAGGCACGGTTGTCTGGTAAAGCACCCAGGTGAAGGCCTGTGATGGCAGGAGCCCTGGCCAGCCGGCCTGCTGGCACCATGGTGAGGTGACACACACCTGCCCCTGGCCACGGAGCTGCCACACAGCCTGTGAAAACCAGCCCTGGGTGGTGTCCTCTGGCATCCTAAATGTAAACACGGGGAGACACTGCGTGCTGGGAAGCACCCTGTGCTGGCAGGCCAACTTCCAAGTCCTGCCAGGTGCTGAAGGCAAGGGACATTGAAATACCTTGTCTGAAATACTGCTTTGTAGGGTGGGGCTTCTCTGCCCCACGCTGTGGTCCTGTGGAGGTTTGTCCTAAAAATGGGCTGCTCTCACTCCTATCCTTCCTCTGCAAGATTTTCCTGAAAGCAATATGTGTGCTTAGTATAAAACTTGCTATTTTAGCTTAGCAAAATGGTCTGTTTTTCTAGCCTTACACTTAGAAGAATGCTTCTAAAAAAACAAAGTTTAAAAAAAAAAAATAGGTTTTGCAAAACACTACACAAGTGAAACCAAAACCAGAATCTTTCATGAAGTATCTCAGCTGGTAAATAAGAATTTATAGAGCTTGGCTATAAAGTATGTTCTCTTTGTGTAACTGTGTTTTCAAATGCAGTCGGCAGAGAATTAACTGTGCTAACAAATTTTGTAGGACTTGTGATATGATTCTATTTTCCTTACCTAATTTTTGGTTTGGTATTCCCTTATTAATGGACTGGAGTTCTTGCAAATTTCAGCTACTGAAGGATGTTTTAAGGCAAGCTAATTTACCCCCTGAAGAGAGCAAGGGAAGGAATTTAATCTCTTAGCTTGCTTTCACCCTGAGAGTAACTTCCCAGCCACTCTGGGCTTCACTCCCAGACTCCCCTCAGTTCTGTCCTCAAGGGATATGTTTGTCCTCGAGGCTCCTAAATTCAGTTAGCTAACATATGTTAAAGTAATTGTGAAGGCAAGACAGCTTGGTTTTTATTCATGTTAGCATCTCATATTCATCCCTGGACTTAATGCAAAAGTTAATTTTAACTTGTTAACCTGAGTTGTTTTGCCATTGCTTGTGTTCAATTCAGTTGGCTTTTTAAAGGTGAGAATAAATCTTTTATCTATACAGGTATCTGTCCTCCTGAAGGAGTTGTAGTAACTTCTTTCCTGCTAGCACAGGAGAGCACTGCTCTCTTCATCAAGAGTTTGGTCAGAAGGCTCTTATTTCTTTAGTTGATTTCTGCTTCTTCCCTGGAATATTCCAGGACATCCAGTCCTGGAGGCAGGGAGGAGATAGTGGGGCAGATCTAACCGACAGCATGAAATTTTAGGCCAAGAAAATCTTCACGTTTGTAGCTGAGTCTATAGTGCCAGCAGCTGGGTATGGTTGCTATGTGGTAACTACCACTCTACTCTCATAATCTTAGCCTGAAGATAAGTGGATTTTGGGATGTTTCTCTGTTGATATGGGATAATGGACTCTCTCACATGTGCAGATTGGTAAACAGGCTGGCTTATATGTCTAGTATAAGTTAATGAAGTCAGTAATGCCAACATTTTAAATTGTAAATTTTCTTAAACTGCCATTTTGCTCAATTATGGATTTGGAAAAGCAATCAAGACTGAGCCAAAAACGTTTTTCTTAGCTTTTAATATTTTCACAAAGTACTTCCTTTCATATTTGAAAGGAAAATAGACATTGTACATTGACTTTTGATTTTAATTTTGTAAGAGAAAGAGGAGTAAAGTTAATTTGCCTTCCATACTCTCAGCACAAATTCCATTCCTGTCTAGGTAATACTTGGTTTAACCTTGAGTTTTGGCTGCTTATAGGGTAGTATATTGCTCAAGGAAGTACTAAGCGGTCCATCTGCAAAGTGATCTTGCAGTCAACGCCGAATGCCACAAGTTTTTGTTAAATTAAGCTTGTGGGCCACGTATTCAGAGCAAGCTGGCTTTTTGGCTGGCCTGCTTTCTCCGTGCTCTTAGCCCTGTAGCTAGGCTTTGGAATTGCTTGGCTGTTTGGATTTGGATGTTGCTTTGGTAAAGCAAGGAACTCCCACAGCCGTTCTTTTTAAATTCTGTTGCACGCGGTTACAAAACAGGTTCCCAATAACAAGTTGTGTCCCCCTCGCTTCTTGCATGCAAGTCACTCTAACTTAAAAATAGAACTGTACTGATAGACAGAACTTGGCCCATCCTCTTGTCCTCTTATGCGAGTTATTTTGATTTAAAAATAGAACTGTCCTAGAACTGATACGTATCGAGGAGGTTGGGAAAGTTCACTTCTAGACACCACTGTGATTAAGCAGCAAGTTACAGGGAGCAGTGTGTGTGTTCCCATCACTAATCAAAACATTTCAAAGCACAGTAGCATTTACTTCACTTTTCCAAGGAGCTGTGCAGTTTCTTAGGGTTAGATTTCTGCGTGGTGTTCCTTTGCTGTAGCTTATCAAATCACACACAAAATACACCAAAATATATACATCTCTACAAAGAAGTAAATGTTGTGAATGTTGGAAAGATGTAGGTGCTTCTGTGACTAAGGGCTACCTAGACAGTAGAAAGGAGCTGTAATTTCTAATATACTGAATTGCTACTTTGATCATAGCATTACTGCAGTGTCTCTAAGCATATGTTTTATGAATGCCAATGCTTCCTTAGCATATTTTAAGGTAATTCTGCCCTGATTAATTTAGTTTCTGCCTCTTAGTTTTGGTTGCTTTTTTCTTTAAGCTAATTTCTAAAACTTTAAATATTCCTTGTTTCTTAAAAATATATAGTTTTTTTAAGTTTAGTTTTTTTTGCTTGTGACACACCTTGCGCATAAGAGACTTTTCTTGGGTGTTTGAAAAATCTTAATTTTTTCCAGGCAGTCTTGTTTGGCATTTCTCCTTCCTCTTCAGTTGCCTTAGGCATTTGCATGCACAGAGTTACACTGGGCATGCTAAAAGCCTAGGGATGGAAGAAGGATAATCGGAATAATTTCCATAGCATAATTTAGAGATGGACTGATGTCAGCAGTCACTTGATAGTAGTTTTACTATCAAAGTTAATTTGTGGGTCTGCAGAGGAATAAAGTTGAAAGGCATGATTTGAAGAAGGAAAAATAATTTATTCTTTTTTTTTTTCCCTTTCCTAAAAGCTTTCCTAAGAAATCTGTTGTGTATTTCTATTAAGTACTCTTCTATCTAGTACTTAGCTACCTCTTCTGCCTCCTTACCTGGAGTATAAGAGCTTGACAGATTTTTTTGAGGTAAGGAATAAATGAAAAACAAGCCCTCATAGAAGTGTCTAAATGTTGACAGATGAATGATTATTTCAAGTGGTAGAAGAGAGATTCGTTACATTTCTTTTCAGCAGGGTTGCTATGGTTAGCTGAGCAATATGGGAGGAGAGGAGTGTGAGAGCTTTTCCTACCTCTCTGAGCATCTTGTGACTATAAAATTCTTCTATTGCTTATCTAGATTTTTCCTTCATGTTCTAAATATACCAGTGCTTGGGAGATTACTCATTTTTGCTAAAATGAGAGAAAACATGAAAAATTAAAGGGGTTCTGAAGTAGGGCACTGATAATTCAATATCTTCAGTGCTACCTGAGTTATGGACAGGATGTGATGTGTCCTAAAACCTAAAAAACAGTTTTCATCTCACGGGCTGGACTTGGAGATATACCCACTGGAATAACCAAAGTTCAGTGGGACCCTGTGACATTCCTCCATTGGCTGCCTGAGATCAGGGAATGGTTTGAATGTGTCAGCATCTGACAGCCAACAAGTTGCTCTGGGAAGAGGCCCTTTTTTCTTTCTTTATTCCTGAAGAAGCATGGCTGTTTATAACACTTTAACTTAACAAGTAATGCAGAATTGCTTTCTATGCATACAATTATCTAAGCATACCACAGATTAGAGGTTTTGTTTTAGCTAGCTAATGTAAGGGATCCAAGCCTGAACTTATTTTTAAGAACACATAGTTAAATTGTACTTGAACTTTACCTATTTGGACTTAATTCAGAAAACAATGTGTTGTCCAGGTGGATGCACACATAGTAGAAAATAGTCTTGAAGAGAGGAAGCTTGCTTTGTATGTGCATTAAGGATAGTATGCTATTTTGATTGTTTAAGCACTGTTTTACCCACTGTTAACCAGCAGAGAGCAGTTTAGTTTGTAATATAACATATAGAAAAAGTGGAATTGGTAAAGGCTGGGGTGCTTTTTTTGTTCTCCAAGATGGCCATTAAAAACAAACTGCCTGTGAAAATTAAGTTCCTGTTTTTGTGCATTATCTACAGCGTTCGTTTTGTTCCAAAATATTGTCTGTAAGTATTAATTTCATCATATGTCAGTGACTTAAATGAAGATTCAAGCTAAATTTGTGGAGTGTTTTGATAGTGTTTATTTAAACTCTGTACTGTATGAGGTGCAGTTCCTCAGAATACCAACCTTGCCAGGCTGATGTGGGGAATTAACTCCCCAGTTTGGAGCCCCTGGGTCAGGTGATGCCAGTTTGTTTCCAGCCCATGGAGACGGCAAGCATAAGGATTTGTTGCCAGCACACAGAAAACATCTTCCATCTGATGGTGCTGCTGTGGTTGCTCACTGAAATTCATTTGCAGGGAACAATCCAAGGAAAAAGCTTTCAGGCAAATAGCATTATGAATCAGTGCATTACATCTTTTTCTTTTCTTAGTCTGTGGTATGCATGTTGTTTGTCGTGAGTGAAATGCTGCTGAAAGGAGGGTGAAGGGCGAGAAGATCTGAAAGAGGCAAGGCAGGAGGATCCTGATATGAACCTCAACCACCCCCAAAATTCATGTATTAATTGGTCATTGTCTGTTTAAGAAAAACCTCAACATGTGAACAAACAGCCAAATATCACCCCAACCCCCCAGCAAAATAACAACACAGCAAACCTTCTCAGTGCCACTTCTGTCAACCTCCGGTGTGACTGATTTCACCTCAAAAACGTGCAAATTAGTGTTTTGCCACCTCAGGTCTGCAGTAGGAGTACGGAGGGATGGGGCTGTTGCAGGATGTTTGATACCTGTTCCACCCTCTCACCTTTCCTGAAGGGGATCCTAAGGGACGATGTCAGTGTAGGAATCTGCGGATGTGCCTAAAGAGGTGCCCAGCCCTGAAATGTGGTAATGACATAATTCAGCCGTGTTGAATGGCTGCTGTCACGGCTGTTGGTAGCGTGTGCGTTGTGTGTAATGTGTCTTAATGGACACAGAGGGGAGAGAATTATTGCTCTGAAGTCTCTGGCCTCTCCTGACTTTATTTTTTTTCCATGAGACTTGTAGGGAAGTAGCCAAAGCATTCGGCAGAGTAGGTGGCAGCATGTGGAAACATGATCTGTGACTTGCCAGTCGTGCACATACATGAGGCACGTAACACTTGTGTGAGAGCTGCCTTTGCAGGGACCGTGCAAATCCTGTCATAGAACAGGCGAACAAGGGAGGAGCAACCTCGCACAGGCAGGAATAGTTGTAATTGTGTTTCGCTGAAATGCTGTTGCTGCTTTTATGAGATGAATAATTAATATTGTGAAGCTTATTGTTCGGAGTGGCAATTTTCAGGTCCTTTGGACGGGGATATAGAGCTGCGGGAAACGTAAACATCTCATCCAGCAATTTCTTCAGCAGCGTGTTGTGCCTTTTATTGTTCGAATCTGCCTGGGAGTGGCTTTAAGATCCAGTAACCTGATCTTTTATCACTCTTGGAAGCTTCCTTTTCTGGTATGCCCTGATGCATTCAACACATGTCGGTATTGTACGCGGCCGGCAATGCGAGCGATTCGGGCTCCCTTTCTCTGCGAGAAACGGCAAATCATCCGCTGGTGAGCCCTTCTGAGACCTGCCAGCGTCTGCAGCTGATTGCTGCCTGGCTCATCAGCTCCGTCTGAGAGACTGGCAGCGCTCTGGATGACCAAGCGAGGAAACGTGGACGAGATCTTAGCTCGGGAGTAGAGACTGGTTCAGCATGAGAGAGGAAAACGCCTTTGCTTTTCTTTAGAGGGATCGGACTGATGTGAGAACAGCCCGTTTCTCGCAGGGGAAAACAGAGCAAGGCTATGAGCGATTCCAGGCTGTGCAGGAGGAGCAGAGACTGCCTTTAAAAGCAGTTATTCTGTTACTTGTCTGAGAAGCGTCAGCAGATGGACTTTGGCTCCAGTGCTGTGAATACTTGAGTGGCTTTGCATGTTGGAATACAAGCAGTGATCTGTTTTATTCCCCTTCCCCTGTACATTTACCTGCTGAAAAAATGAGTGAGGAAGCAAAGGAGAAAAATGCTAAACCAGCTCACAGGAAAAAGAAAGGAAAAAAGGTAACTCCCTGTACAGACAGTCTGCTGTAATTCTGTTTCTGAGTCATTTTGTGTTCGACCTATTTGCTTCTGGGTGTGGGGTGGCTTTGGTTTGATAATTTGTTTAGAATAAGGATGGTGGTAGAATCAGGATGGTTCTGTTTATGCTAGATGCTGCTGGGTGTGTTCTTTGCTGGAATCAGTATTACCATTGCAACCCAGTTCTTTTGCATTATTTTAGTATTCCTGGCTTTAAGTATATGTTAGTTACAGAATTTCAATGTGATTATAGTTTTCATAGTGTATCCAAACACAGGATTACAAATAAGCAAGTATCTGAATGAAGCTTCTTTCACAGGAGAGACTGATAATCAACATGTGCTCATGTAAATGAATATTATGGACATGGCTAAGGAAAACAAGTTTACCATAAGGATTTATCTTAGAACTATGGTTTTTGCTGTTTTATATGTTTTTGGGCTTGAAAATATTGTGGTCAGTTAAATTCTGGAACAAAATTCCAGTTTCAGTAAGACTAATTTCTCTTATGGCGTAAGCCTTTTGCCTGAAACTGAGCTTAAAAGACAAATTTGATTATTACTGTCTATGTTGCAGTTTTTTGCTTTCCTGATAGCCATGTAATTTCTACCTCCCACTTGGAAATTGATGATTTTCATGTGTTTATACTCAAAAAACAGATTACTAAATCTAGGAAGTATACTTCTTCAGCTTTTTCTAACTTGTTTTAAATATTAACTTGGTATCTTAATTTGTAATGCGAATTCCCTTGACTACTGTAGAAAGACATCTGAAAGGTTTATCGTTGTTGCAAAGAATATATTCAGACACCCACCCTTTATTTCCTGAGTGTGTGTTTGCCTTTTACCATATGGAAGTGTATGACAGCCTCATAGTTAATCCATTTCCTTGGTGAAAGGATTCAGTATAGAGTGTTGAAAAAGCAAATTAAACCATATTGGCCCTTCTATTCTCCCAGAATTGCAAAGAGCAGTTTTGGAAGGAGGCATGGTGTGGATGCTAGCAAAAGCCTGTGTAGAGAAACTCAGGCATGTTTGCAGCATCCACAGGCATGGAAAAATATAATTACAATCACTTTTAATGGTAAATTAGGATACCTTCCTGACATATAAAATGTTTCCATCAGGGATGATAGGTTGCCTCAGGGCTAGGAGATACATGTACACCTAAATTCTGGGGTGGGTTTTAAATTTTGACTGTTAATATTTTACCATGTTATAGAAATTGTTTTTATGGTGTCCAGATTCATGTATCCTAGAGGACCAACCCAACAGCCAACAAGACAGAGCAGCCTAGGGGATTTAGGATTAAGAAAACTTTGGAGTCTGACCTGCTGTTCCAGCAATGGCTGGTCGGTCTCCTTGTATTGGCACCCAGAAAAGGTGTTGTTCCTGTAGGCACAGCTGCCCTGCCCAAATCCCCCCTCTGGTGGCTGGAACAGTGTCACTGGTCTCTGGGGGTGGGTGGGGGAGCGCGTTTAGGTTTGTGAGCTCCTGCTGAAGGCACGGGAGGCCAAGGGCACAGCCCCGGCTCCATGTCTGGTGAGGTAATGGCAAAGGCTCCCCTCGCTCCTGCCGCCACACCAGCTGCAGCCGGTACTGACCAGGGTGTGACTGCAAACCTTTGCCTTGCAACGTGGAGTGGCTGTGGCTTCTCCAGCCTGTGAGAAGCGGCGTTTCCCTCCTCGGTTTGATTTTTCCTTCGTGCTGTTGGAATCCTGGAGGTGGCTGGGATGTGCTGTGTCGGGCTGGAGCACATCCCTCATGGCTAGTGCACATTAAGGCTGCTTCCATGTCAGTGTTAGACACGGGCTTGGCCCAGGATGGCCTGATGGGAAGGGAACTACCTTATTTTAAACAGGCAGCAGTCGTTTTTCTGATGTTAGTAGACATTTGCTTTTTTTCTCACAGTGTGTTTGGGGGAAGGTTTTAAATTTATTCTTTTGATTCAGAAGATGAATCCCTGAATGGCCAGCAAAGGTGTACTTGAAGAGCATTACTGAGCTAACCAAGAGGAGTTAGATAAAGAAATGATATTTGGCTGTAAAGTCCTGAGCCAGGTGAAAACTTAACTGGGTCTGTTATTCCAGTGAGTTATGCCACCTGTCCATCCTAAAGAAGGTATCCTGAAATGGTTATTTCCTGCCTTCCTGTTCTCTTTAAATACTTCCTTCCTTGGCAGCTGTGCTTTCTCCATATAAAGTTTTTCCCTCACTTTCTGTCTTGTCATCTCTAGAGTTGAGTGGTGGCAAGTCTTCCTTCTGCTCTTTGACTGTCGAGGTGCTCATATCCCTTTCCCTCTTCATCTACTCTTGGTTTTCCTGTTCTTACACAATTTCTGAAATAAATATGCAGAAGGGGCAGCAAGGAAAAGGTCACACCATTTGCTATAGGGAAAATGTAATCAGCAGTGTTTTCAGACTTTCCAGAGTTGTATGATTAGGTTGTACCTTAAAAATAAGCCTTAACATGGCAAACAGGGTCTCACTTCTGGGCATTAAGCCATCCAGTAGCTCTGCATTTAGAACAGATTGGAACAGAAAGGAATAGATTTTCAGCAAGTATGCTGAAAATACCCATCTTGATGGGGAGGATGAAGATAAGAAACCACCCCGGAGGTGTCACTGAGATTTGTTGTGAAGGATAGACAATTTAGATGAAAGCAGAACAATATTTCGTTTTAGCACTGTGGTATTCAATGGGGATACAGCTTTCAAAGGATGCTGAGGGTATCACATCAATATCTATTGCTGAGGCTACACTGAACAGGATTAGCTCTGATGGAATAGGAAGCCTAATTAGTTTCTCTGCTTCATCCTTCAGGGTTCTTCCCTACCAGTAGTCTGTGCCTCTTGTGGCTGAGCTTCAGTTGTCCTGCAATTTCCAGTCACACTTTTAGAGTTGGTGTTTTGAAACTGTCAGGTTGAATCCCAAGGTGTTATGGAGGGGCTTGATCCTGTGTGTTTGTCATCACTTTCCAGTAAATTTTGGAATCTCAGTTATAAGAGAGCACTGAACCCAGCGGTCATTAGAGACGTAAGATGTGCTCTGTGTTTTAAAAAAAGAGTATTATTTCTTCTTCCCCTTCAAACTGCAAGAATGAAATTAGCCATGAAAATTCCTTGGTCCTCTGAAGCTTTAAAAGATAATCAGAAGTGCAGGAATAAAAAATAAATTAGACCAGCTTAAAACTTCTGTAGTAATTTTTTTTCCCCACTTAATTTCACGGTTATTTGCTGGGCATCGGTTACTTCTGAGTAGTGGGAAATTTCACATTAAACTCTTGTACCGGAAGCTTTGCTGAAAATGCGTATTTTTTGTTTTGAGGAATCTTTTGCTCCCCTTCTTCTGCCTCCTCCAAGATCTTTAGAAAATCTGCACAATTACTGTTGCTGATGTCTCTCTCTGTATGTATTATGTAAATTAGCGATGGAAACTCTTAAGAGAAATGTGTAAGTAATTTCTTAAAAGTACACAGAAGGGAGCTCATGCTGACCTTTTAAGGTCATTCTAATCTGTTTATTAATTCACCTGTCTGCCTTGCTTTGTTGATGACTGTAGCATGATTTCAGCATTGTGTTCCATTGCTTTCTATCAAGAATGAATGCCCTGTGCAGGGAAGAGCCAGCTGCTTATGCAGCAGGTTGAAAAAATCAGTGTTTGGGGTCAGGCTGCTTAGGGCAACCAGCATTGTGTTTTGGACTAACAGTTTAGCTCAATCCACTTTTCTTGAGCCAACACCGTGGGCTCGCTGAGCTGGGAACACACTTTGCAATCTCTGCCAGGGACATTTGCTCTGTCATAACTCCAAGGTTTGACTCAGCAGCATTAGTGGCAGTCTCCAGAGAGGACTCTTCCGCTGTGGCACACTGCTGAAAATCTGGTCAGCAATGTGTCTTTGGATGAGAAATTTCAAGGGCCAGAAATTCCAGTTTGTGTGGGAACAGGTGCTGAGAGACCAGAGGCTCCTGAGTATGATGAGTTATTAGCCACTGCAAGATCAGTAGTGGTCTGGAAGAAGAGCTGTCCATGACTCTGGTGGAGCTGGATTAGGTCTTTTATAAGCAAAGCCTGCCTCTCCTGATACAACGTCACTGATATCAGGGGGCCTGAGCTCTTGGAATTTCATCGTTATGTGGTCAGATGATTCATCTGTGTGTACGGTGGCAGTGGATCTTCT
This sequence comes from Picathartes gymnocephalus, assembly GCA_013390045.1. NCBI lineage: Eukaryota > Metazoa > Chordata > Aves > Passeriformes > Picathartidae > Picathartes > Picathartes gymnocephalus. The sequence goes on along the minus strand of WEKY01058459.1, from coordinate 307,229 downwards.
GGTGCTCATAATTTAGCACCTGTGAATACCAGCTTTTGTCATGACAAGATGAGCAGTCATGTTCTGTTTGAGATTCGTGGTGATGTTGCATTTCTTCCAAAGCTGTCTTTTACCACTAGATTCTCTAATGTGGTTGCTTCCGTTCCCATGCACGTTATTGTTTTTGGGGAAGAGTGTTCACTGCTGTTTGCTCCCACTGGAGAAGCACTCATTGCTAATGGTAAAGCAAATGCTCATGGTAGACTTTTCTGAATAGTTTTGTAGCTTTTAATTTTTTCATAAAATTAGGTTATTAGATGGAGTGTAAATTGATTTCTAAATTTGGATTGTTCCTGACAAGCTGAGAAATGAAAATCTGCTTAGATTTGTGAAACAAAATGCAAATAGACTCTATAAGGAAACCATATCTATTCTTGTCTTGGTAAATAAAGTTTATACTATGTCGTTAATTTCAAGTTTCTGTGGATGAGAAATGGTTCTTATAGATTTAAATTTAATTACATGGTGATAGTCTTAATCCTTATTTTGTCAATACATCCTCTGCTGAAAATTGAATTTGCACAATAAATAGATTCGGGTTGGCCTTGCATGCAAATTTCTACATGTGCAACTTTAGCATCCATTTTATTGATGTTACAGATTTTTAACCTCACATTTTCGGCAGACATATTAAAGAGGAAACAAAGCACAAGGAGCCCCTGGAACTTCTGGAAGATACTCCTCATTTGCATGTCCAGATAGTAAATGCCCAGGAACAGTGGAATGGAGTAGCTTTCAATCATTATGACTATTCTTAAACCTAATTGTTTTCTAAAACTTTAGGCTTTAAAACAGTTTTCCCTTGAATCAAACACATTTACGTTTTCTTGCCATCTCAGTTTTTTGAACTGACGCAGAAAAATAAAAATGTATTGATTCCTGTCACTCTGACTGGAATCACTTTGGTACACAGTAATACTTTTGTCTTTTTATCATACTGGAACAAAAGAAAGCACATGTAATGGAAAACTACAAATCTTACTGTTTTGAAAATACCCATTTCAAATGTCCCTTTTACTTGGAGAAAATATTCTAATTGGCATTATCCAACTTTGGTAGTATTAGTCAGCACCTCCTAGCCCCTAGGCATATATGGTTCAGAAATTGTAGGGAGAGGTTTTTATAGTCAATATGAAATGAAACAGCATGGTGTATTATGTTACTCATGTTTTTAACATAATTCACTTTGGATAAGTGACACAATTTGTAACTTGAGTGACAGTCCTTCCATCTTGCTGCTCAATTACCACTCCTGCTTAAAAAACAATGATTTTTTTTTTCTTTTAACAGAGGAATCTTGCAGTTTGTGAGAGAACATGAAACCTGAGTTAGATTATATGATCCTGTGACACAAGTTCATCCTAGAGTTTTGAGCTTTTCCCAGAAAATTCCTGTATGAATAGTTTTTGTCTTTCTGATGGATAGGTCTAAGAAGCTGAAGCACAACTGTGGAAAAATTCTTCAGTTGATTTCTTTTTTTCTTCCACTTCACCAAGTTCTGCCCCTCTTGAGGCAATCTCCTTCTTGTTTCAATGAGCCGCATTTCCAGCTGCTGTAGGACTACTCATTTCCTGCCTTCTTTCTAAGGGCTGTGCTGCCTTCTCCCTTTTTGTTTTTAAATTTCTCTTTCAGCGCCTCCTCACTGGGTTTTTGAGCTGTTCCTTCCCTTGAATGACCCTGTCCCTGCATGTCCTCCATCAGGAAGCTGATGGCCTTGAGTCCAGTTGTGGGTTGAACCTTCTGTTCTTGCAGCACTTCCCTCAGGTTGCACTGGCCCTTTATAGTGGGTTTTCCATCTCCAGGATGGAGCCCATGTGTTTTCACGCTTTGTCACCCACAGGACTGAGGTCCCCGAATGGTCCATCTCCTTGGTGGCCCTCGCTGGGTGCAGGGTGGCAGAGCAGGAGTGCAGTGGGCAGTGTTCCAGCATGACTTGGGTGGTTGCTGGCACCTCAGCTGGAGGATTTCCAGTGTCTCCTGCTCCACAAGCTGGGCACTTACTGTCCAGGCCAGGTAGTCCTTTGCAGTAAATTGTTTCAAGTACAATTAGGTTACAATTATATTTGATTACAGAAAGTAGGTTTGAGCTGCAAGAGGCACAGTGGATCAGCTCCAGTTTCATCCTGCAGCTCTGCAGTCATCAGTGGGACAGGGACCAATATGAAAGTTTTTGTAACAGTCTCTATTAAATCCCTGTGTAAACTTCAAATTGTTTTGGATCATATGGAGACCTTTCCCAGGTTCCTGAGAATCTGAAAGGTCTCTGTTCAGTCTCCTTTTTCCAAACCCTATGAGTGATGCAGCCATAGAATTCAGTAGGTCTGAGTGATAGCGCCTTAGGTAGGTCTGGTAGGTGTTGAAGTGCTTATCACAGTTATATAATGGTTGTCACTTAAGCTAAAAATACTTTGATCAATCTGTCAATCACAGATTGAGAAAACTAACTACATCTGGGCATCCCCCTTTGAATTCCTAACAAGAGCCCACATAACCCTGACTGAGCATGGGCTTGTTCCTCAACCTCCTCACCTCATTTCCAGCTTGTGGAGGTGGTGTTGGAACCTGGAGCTTTCCTCCACCTCTGACTAACTCCAGGTAGAGTAGGGGATGGTGCTGTCCTGAGTTCCAGGGTGTAGAGAGCCAACATCCTGCTAGGAGGGAACTACTATCTCCTCTTTCTGAAGGAAAGCTATTTCTTGAAAATAGCGAGGTAGCTTAGCTGGGAAGGGGTAATTACAGAAGTAGGCAATTAAGGGGTTTAAGCTGAAAACGTAGATGTTGCTGAAGCTCCCTCTTAACTTCATATGCTGGCAGCAGGACACCATGCCTGGCAGTTGGATCTTTTCCTTGTCAGAAAGGTTCACCTTCAGGATTTAAATCTTAATGCTGTATAAAAACATTTTATTAAATTGATGTTAGGTCCTTATTTCAAGTGATGAAGCTTTTTGGTATCTGGTCAAGCCAGTAATGTAATGAATTCTCATTGATCACTCTTCTGAAGACCTCAGACTTGAAGTTTGGAGTATGCATAATAGTAAGGTATTTTTATGGAATCAATTGCTGCATTGTCTCCCAGTTATTTTCTAACTTGCTAGTGGAGGTGCAGGTTGTTGCATTCCATTGGCTGCCAGGTGCTGGCTCAGTTAGTTGAAGGTATTTGCTGGATAAGTGGCAACAGGCATGAACTTCTCTATCCTTTCATTCCCAAAACAGCATGGGGCAAACTTGGCATTTTTCCCTTAGCATGGCAGGTAAGGAATTAATAGGCTAAGTAGGGTAAAACTACACATGTACATTTTATTTAGCATTTCTTTGTAATGTAACACACTCCATGTCTTACTATACCTAAATTAAATGCATGGCTAAGTATATTTAAGACACTTAAGGTGTTTCCACCAGAGACTTATTTCAGGATTGTGCTCACAAGAGATTGTGTATGCTGAGAATTCTTTATGGTGCATTAGCAATTTGTGAATGTAAACAAGGATTGATTTGTCTGAATCATTTTTAAAGCATCCTGCATTGAGAAATGGAATAATATAAAGAAATGTGGTGCTTCATATTCACCATTAAATCTGTTTCATGGCTTTGTTTAAAACTGCTGTTTGATGGGAATAATTCTTTTTTGGGTAATAATGGCTATATAACCATTATGCATTGCTAAGATGTGTGTGGCCTTCCTCTAGTTTGGTCTAAGTTTATATTCTTCTCAAACAGATCACTGCAGGCTGTGTTCTTCCTCTATTTTTGGGTGTGTCATTCATGGAAAAATCTGTAGTGAACAGTTTTCTCAATTTTGGTCTTAATGAAATAATATGAAACCCAAAAGGTAAAAAAAGGACACCAACAGTGTGGTTTGGCTGCACTTACCTGGTGTTTGTGTGGTGTCCCCTAATGATGTTTTTAAGGAGATCCTCTTAGTCAAGGAGTGGTTGATGCTTTTAAACAAGGTCCCATCACTAATTTCTGTCAGTCGGTTTCTAAACTAGAAAGTAGGAATGTTTCTGAAAAGCTCTTGAATGTGTTAAGACCCTTTCAATCAGAGTGATTCTAGTGTGCTGGGAGTTGTTAATTATCTTGCAGTCTGTGTCAGAGAGGTGAATGGGAGAATCTGGGCAATGAGGGAGGTGGTGGAGGAAGGGGAAGCAGAAGGTCCATCTGTGGTGGCATTTTCTTGGGCTGTAACAGGAAGAGGACACTCACCCTCTTCTGTTCATTTCCAGCGTTTTCCTTTGGCTGGGGCAGTGCCTTGGCTTGTTCGCCTCCTAAGAGATACGGATATACTGGTCTTGCAACCTGCAAGAATAAATGGTGTTTGCTAAAGCACTCCAAAACAGGAGGTGAGGATGAAATTCCTCCTGGTGGAGACAGCCCTCTCCAGGCAAAATCTCAGCCGGGTGTGAGGGATGTGAGTGCAGAATGCAGAGCCCTCAGGCAGAGTGCTTGGGATACACAGGTACTCTCCTCAGATGGGGCTAATGCTGTGCAGGTGGTGCAGAGGGCTCTTCCCCTTTTCCCTGCTCTCCTAAACAGACCTGTACTTTCATTTACTTAATTATGGTTGTTTGCTTGCTTGGGAGGCAGCATCACTACTAATTAGTAATTAATATTTGCAGTAGAATACAAGCATGGAGTTATCACAGGGGAAAGCCTTAGTGAATGGAGTGATGTCACTTGGAATGGTTTTCCAGCTGAAAATTTGTTATCAAAGATGGTCTATTCTGGCAGCTGGTTCCACTCACATTCTGTTGACTCCGAAGGACACATCCCAGAGAGGGGTTTTATTTAGTAGTCCTTTTATTATAGAAAAGGCTAAATATGGGGATGTCAGTCTACCCTAAACCATGGTGAGATCTAGCTATTTCAGTTGTTCAGGCACCACAAATTTAAGCCTGTTTGGTACAGAGTGGTTTCTCAATCACTTTTCTTGTCTAAATTCAGTTTTCAAACAAGTTTCATTTAGAGCATTTCTTACTCTGTGTGTCCACTGCATAAATTTTGTACAGCTCATTCAAAAGAATAAATGAACTGCTGAGGACAAATGACAGTGGAAGCAATTAACCTCTTTCATTACTACCTATCCTGCACTGTGCCTCTTTTTGTTAGAGCCCCTTCCACACCAGTTACATGCAACATCCTGACGTTCCTTGCCACTTGGTAAGAAATAACTTTCTGTCATTAGGAACATGAGCTGAAACAGTTTTGGAAGGCAAAAATAGAAAAAAGTATTTCTTAGGTGAAATGAGTAAATAGCTTCGCTTTTGTAGCCAGAAGAGTCATTCTATCATTCATCATTCAGTCTGAGCTGAAAATGAAGCTGTGTATTAATTTAGACTACATCTATGGAGCATAAAAGGATATTATTGACCTTTTTTTAAAAAAAGAAGTATTGTGAGCATAAGCATAATGATAGTTTTAAGTAACAAAAGCCAGGCAGGTAACTTGTATAGCAAGGAAGATAGAGAATCTGAATCAAAATAGAGCTTGAGTTAGGTGATTCAAGCCTGCTTATATTACTGATATTTTAATGTGAAAATAAAAGGTATTTCAAGGGTGGTGCTTACAGTATTGTAATCACCTACTAGCAAACTGTTTGAGAGAAAATGTTCCCAAGTAGCTATAGCGAACTTGTGTTAAATATGGTTTATAGGGTTTTCACAGTTTTGCTCTTAAAGCAGATTTCAGCAGCCACCTCTTTTTTTCCTTTTTTTTAAATATGCATTATGAGACAAATATTTGAAAAATGTGAAAATTATGAGGAGTTTTAAAAAGATGTAAAAATTTTGTTATGGAGCTTCATAACTGATTAATACACTAAATTTAGCAACTAAGTAACTCAATAAGTGAAAGTATTTGAAGATCAACTGCTGGCAGTTAAAATGAAAGAGGTTGTCTGTTCATCCACAGGTATAGATGAAACTGTCCAGAATAATGAAGTATCGTATTTGTAGTAAGGGCTTTAAGTGTCTTGTCTGAAAGCTGAACTTTTGAAAGTGGAATAGTGGCCTGAAACATTCTAATTTATGATGCTATCAAAAAGAAATTGAAGAGAAAATCCAAGGCTGATTTTTTGGAGTAACTCTTAAAGAGGAGCACCACTTCCTTTATTGAATTTAGGAGTATAGTTAAACTCCAGAACTGCAACCTTTTTTTTTTTTTTTTTTTTTTTTTATCCAGAGGTACCAGTTTGAGCAGCCACAGAAGTGGTGATGTGCCCAGATTTGTGCTGAGTCTGGTAACATTACCACACTACTTGGCAACTTAGTATTGTAAAAAATAAAAATCAAATAAATTATCTGGAAACAGTAAAAATTCTTTCAGGAGAGAGATTTGAAATTTTCTTTAAAAAGTTCCCAAGCCCCAGGAAGAGGAGCCTGTGGGTGCTGTGTGAAGACTGTGCAGCAGCCCCAGCTGGGCATTATATGCAGGATGCAGGTTCCTTCTGTATTGCCCTCTAGCGTTGCCTTTAAAACAGAACCCAAACAAACCCAAATGCAACAAAACTGAAAAGTTATTTGCTTCCACCTTAATATTTTGTCTTGCTGCTCCAAATCTCTGTACTTATTTTTGATGTGATGTCTGTTATGTAATGAGTTCAATTGCATGCTTCTGTTCCCTGTTGTCCCTGTTTACTTGGATGTAAAGTAGGTGTCCACAACTACAAATATTCTGCTTATCCTTTCCAGGCATATTTGTTATAACCATGGCTTGACTTCCTAATGCAGGGATTTCCTATCTCTCTCCATGCCTTCTCCTTTCCTTTGTATTACACACACACACACGTGTATTTAGCAGAGAATGGTGCCCTTCCTACTCCTTGTCATGTCTCAGGCTTTTCATTTATGAAAATCTATACCTGTGTTAAATGAAATGATGCCTTTACAATGGAATATTTCACTCTGAGCTGTACAGCCAGACTCTGACTTCTGTATTCATTCACAATTCTACTTTTAAGTGTTGTCTGCAAAAAGATCTTGAAAACAAAATTAAGATGTGGCTGCCCATCACGTTGCTTTTCACTTCTCTACACATACATATGTATTTGTAAGGATGCTCCATTGGGGCAGAACTGACTGTACTGGCAAATTAAATGCAAAGTAGGCAGGGCCAGTTTGGAGGGGCAGTCAGCAGCCCTTTGTGATGACCTTGAGAGGAAGAGAGCTCCCGTGGGCTGCAGCATCCAACTGTTCCCAGTACTGGAAACTCTGAGCGAGAAAAAGGCAGCACAGATTCTGCCTAATTTCTGGAGTGGGTGTTTTTATCATCAGATTGCAGAGCCTGGTATTTACACCTGATAGTAAACCAGGGCTAAGCACGGCTCATTTTCTGGAAATTGCATTTAATGGAAGGGACCTATCTACTTGATACTTAGTAGATTGCTTCCAGCACATACCAGCAAACGTCAGTAGCAGTAAGGAAAAGGAGGTTAGCAATCTAGAAAAAGTTTGAGTATGAGGCAGGCAAGCTGGCTGCCTTTAAAAAGAGATCTGCTCTGTTTTTTGGCAGGTCATGCAGTGCAGGAGAAGCGGTGCTTTCCTGACCTGTGAAGCTGCTGGCTGTGACTCCAGCTGCTGTTGAGGGCACTGTGGAAAAGGAGGAACAGGTACTAGCCAGCTACTAGTCCTTGGGTCTTGAGGTCTTCATCATTTATTAAAATAACCAAGAACAGTTTGGTGCTGGGATGGGGCAGATGGACAAGAGCCATCTCTTCTCATAGCGCTCACCTCACTTCTTTTTTTATTGCTTTCTCTTCTTTAGGTCTCGCACATAATTTGTTCTATCATTTGTTTTGTAGTACACTCCAAAATGGAAGGGGAAATCTGCTTGCAAAGGATGTGGCTAAAGAATGCTCAGCATATCTCTTAGAGATATTTTTTCCTCAGTTGTATCCTAGACACCAATAGATTTCAGATACTGCCAGATCAGTTTGCTACATTATAGTATTGTCAGAGGTTTAAAGGATATATAAAATAGTAAGATTGCTTACAGCAAGTTTAGGAATAAATTTATGTATCGCATTCTCACCTTTTAAATTTACGATGAGCACACTGAGAAATCAAAATGACAAGGTTACCATTGATCCCAATCTTAGTGGTCCTGAAATAGTGTCCTTTTCTCATCTTGTTCAGGTCTCTGTAGGGCACCCTGAAAGGACAGCAAATTTCAGCAAACACCAGGAGTATGTTGGGTTACTAATGTCAGCATCACTTTTGTAGTCATTTGAGCTTTATTTAGGGCTGGTATGCTTTTTTCCTTTTTTTCAATCTTGACAGGAATACTGATTTTTATTGAGCAAAGTTCGTAAAAACAGGAGTTCATGCTCCTTTCTGAAACAGGAACTTAGCAGGAACATGTCATCCTTTCTGTTCGTTCATTTTTCAGAAGTCCTTTTCAGTTTGGAAACAAAAAAGGATTTATTTAGGCTCAAAAAATACTTCAGGGTGTTTGTACAGTCAGTCTAACAAGGAGTGCTGGAAATGTGAGGGGGAAAACCCCACAGTACTTAAACTGAGGCATTTTCCTGTTATCCAGAATATAATCTCTTTAATTGCAAATCCACACAATAAATACACAATAACACTTTGCCTGTGAGATTGTAAAATATAGTTCAAGGGCTTTGTCAAATGCAGTTACTGTTTTGTCTTCTGATGTTTGTTACTTGTGCTTGAAGCTATTCCACAGCTGTGAGGGACAGGACTTGTTTTAAAATAGGAAACAAAATGTTAATCTATGCAGGCCTGGATTGTAGTGCAAAATGTCAAAAAAGACTATTAACTACTGTTTAAGTTTTGGAACTCTAAAGGGAGATGACAGTTGAGAAGTCTGATGAAACAAGAGTATACAATATTTTTTCTGAAGGTTACCTTAATGCAGTGAAGGAAAACATCCAGATCTGGGCAAAATCCAGGTCTGTAATACAGGTTGTTGGAAGTAAGCACCCAAATCTTTGCCCCTTATACCTGCCAGCACATTTCCTGTCAAAGCTCCACAATAAGTCCAGGAGTAGTCCTGACTCTCCTTATTTTACTCCTGTGGCAAGGATTAATATTGACTAGATTTTTTTTGTTTAAAGCCAAAATTTTCAGAAGGCAAACTGGGAGCAGAGATTAGAGTGCTCCAGTTCTCAAGTGTTGAGCACTCAGCAGCTTCAGTGAAGAGTGGGAGTTGCCTGTCTGTTCAGCAGTTTTGAAATCGGGCTACTTGTTTGGCCTGACTTAGCCTGTGAGGTTTTTTTAAATGCGTTACAGAACACTTCTGTGAATGACTATTAACAATGCCGTCATGCAATTCTTTGCCATTCATAATGATAGGCATACTGCAGGGTGCATGCTGAGATAAAGCCCACAAAACTAGGAACGGGTTTATAATTAGAGCAGGGGGGAAGGGGAGAGAAAGTTCTTATTTGGAACATATTTTCACTTTATGTCTTTATTTCTGAAAATGTGTGATATGTCCATCTGGAGCTAAGCAATATCTATGCTCAGTCAGGAAGAGAATGATGGAATGTTCTGACAAATCCTCTTCTCACAGCAGCTTCTACCCCAGGAGTAGCTCTTCCCTTACTTGGTTGTAGCAGTCATACACTCATGAACTGAATCTAGGTCTCTGTTGCAGTTAAGAGCTGGTCATGCACAGGACAGAGGCTGAAATAATCAGTCATAGTGTTGGCTTGATTTTTCTCTTCAGAATTTTTTGTTTAAGTATTTCACCACTGTTACATGAGGTTTTGTAGGTGTTTTACTGTTCATCTCATCACTGGGGTGTGCAATTCAGCAGAAAGGAATAGTGCCTCAGAGACCTGGATATTTAGCATACAAAGTGTATTTTAAAAAATCTACCCCGAGTATTGCATATCTGAACTGTTCCCTCTTTATAATCATGGTGCTGAATGTATAATGAAATGAAACTGTAAAGAAAAAACCCCAGTTGGTTCTGTGCGTTAATTAGGGGCCAAGAATGTAAGTGGCCACTTCCTTTTAGGACTGTTCAGAAGTGAGAGGCTTTTTGTATTATTTTCACATGTTTCCTAAGTAAATAACTTCCTGATGCTGCATTAGTGACAACTGCATGAGAGTGTGTGGTTTATGCTGGGGGTGATGAGGGCTGTCAGTGTTGAGGAGAAGAGTGCAAGTTGGACCTTTTATTGCACTGTGGTCTTTATCCCAGTATTTAAAGTGCTGCCACCGTGTGCTGAGCTAGTTGCAGCTGTCAAGTGATGCAGTGTTGGAATGTTTGAGGAGTTTCCCATTGCTTTGGAGGCTGCGGTAGTGGTGAGGTGCTGATAGTGGAGCAGGATGGACTCTGCAGGGCAACTTGGGCCTTGTGGAGATCCCCTTAAGGACATCATATAGAGAAATCCTGATTTCTTCCTGGTCAGAATTCCTGTTTCCTTACAGCCAGTGTGCAGAATAGCCATGTGAAATGTTACCAGGCCCTCAACCCTGATGTCTAAACTGAAGCCATGAAGAGATGAGAACAGTTGTTACAGGATTGTGATTGTATTGAAATTTCATGTAGTCTGATTAATTTTATCCTTGGAAAATGAACACCCTGGTGGGATTTTTAAATAACCTTTAGATTTTTTCATTAAGTTAATGCATATTAATTCATGGCAGAATTAATCATATCTTGATTCATATTGTGCACTGCTCGGATTTAGTCACTAATGCAGAAATTAAAGTGGTCCAAAAAAGAAATGTCATCTTATTCACTCAATATCGTTATGTATTTCTTCTAAGGTGAGGTTTCCATATAATGGTGGTATGATGCAAATAAATGCATCATTCTTAGTCCTTTATCAAAGAATTCAAAGGAAAAATGAGTCTTTATCCCTAACCAGGAACACATGTCTAGCATATTACACTATCAAGAATAAAAGAAAACCAGAGCTATTTTTCTGTGATTCAACAGGAGGCATAGGCAATCTGTCCTTGTTTTGCTTTCTTGGGGGGGGGGGACAAACTAAAACAGAACCCCCCCAAAAAAAAAAAAAAACCAAACCAAAACAAACCAACCAAAAGACCCCGAAAAACTCAGAACAAGGATTGGATGGAGTAGGCACCTGGATTTCAAATTTTGCTTCAGAAGGATATTGTTCATGGAAATCACTGGATTGTGAGGAAAGTATGGAAGAACTGAGTCCTTATCTGCATCTGATTGCATTGTTACCTGTACAAAAGCATTACCAAATCCAAACCTCAGGCAGCTGCCATACTCCCATTGCAGAAATGTGACTACCATTGCAGCAGGGAAATGAGTGTAACATCCACAGTTTACAGAATGAGCTTAAATTATTAATGTCTATAATAGCTGTATATCTGTGCCACTGAGGCAAAAATGAAATATGCTTTGGATAATGTGTGATGTGTAACCTAAAGTACAGCATTTTTTCTCCTCCAGCTTCAGTGTTAGTATTTGAGGCTTTTGTGGTTTTGGAGGGGTTGAGGTTTAGTTGGACCTTCACACTTCACGTAAATTGAACAGAAGAGCTGTTACAAGCCTGTCCTTGCAAAAAATCAACATTGAGAAGAATGCTGTCAGTGATTTAGGAAGGAAACAGAAGGGAAGGGAAAAGAGGAGATTTGGGGCATCTGCCTTGAAAGTGGGTTATCATCTATAGCCAACATGTAGTTGTCTCTTTGTCATCTATATTTATTGCAGTGAAATGTGGATACGTGTTGCTTCCAAACCCAAATTTGCCATTCCTTTCCTTTGTACTCGTTCTGAACTGTTGATACCCATAAACAGTTACCAAACCTACCAGGCACACAAGGGTTGGCACATCAGTACTGGTGTTTGCTGCCCTGATTGTGGGGCTGTCAGGAACCAAGTACTCATAAAAGCCAAGGCAAGGTCCTGAGAGGGTACAGCATTTCAAGGCAAGCCATAATTGTTTGTAAATTAAAAATACCTGGAAATGAAAGTGTGTGTATAGGGGTTATTCAATAATCACTGTAATTTTAATTTAATTTCCTTTTTATTGTCATGTTCAGTGAAAACTAATAGGGGCAGTAAAACTCTTGACAATTATTTTGCTCTAGTATTTATGTACCTTCATCTCTGAATTGTCCGTTAAATTTAAAAGCAAAAATTCAGCCATGAATGGAGAACAGCAACCCACTGTGTGCTGAGGAATCTGTGGGGTTTCCCTTGCACCTTTTTGGTTCTCTAAAATCCCAGAAAATAGTAGCTTGCTTACATCCAGGACCTCTTATGACTTGTAAACGTGATATGAGTGTGCATAACAAGAGTGAGTTTGCACTCAGCTGGTAGCTCATCCGGGGAGGATTTACATTTTTGACTGATCTCCAGCACTTCCGCTGCCTCGCGGGGACAGGGGTGTGCTTCTGAGGCACTGCAGGCTGCACTCGGAGGTGGTAACCAAAGCGCACAACTCAGTTGCTCTTTCCAGGTGTTATATTTTTAGTATATTCCAATGGTTTGTCAAATACCTAAATAGTGCTAAGTGAGTTATGGTAGTTTTGGGGAATTATATGAGTCATGTACTTGCACGTCCATGTTTAGAATTGCTGTATAGATTCTGTCTCATAAAAGGTCTTCATAACTTTTTTCTTAAATGACTACTTAACTAAGCCCCAAGTGGCTTTTAAATTAAAACATTTTGTAACCCTAAGAGGAATTTAAGGACAGGAATCCATTTTGGTTGACTATGACAACTTTGTGTTGATTATTGCTAGAAAATGTATGCATCTCCTCCCTGCTGATCAAATGATTGGCATTTCACTAATTTTAAGTAATTCAAATAATTATTGCAAGCAAATCTATTCAGTAGTGTGTTCCATTGCCAGGATAAGCATTAGCACTAATGGCTATCTCAGCAAAATCCTGTGTGGCAGACAGCACAAAATGGCAGTGCTGGCAGCCTTTTCTGTGATGAATTACATTGTGAGAAATGAGGTCTGCATACTCATGGAGAAGCAAGGAAAAGGTACATTCTATTTCAGTTGAAAAGCAGGAATCAAACCCCAGGGTGCATAGAAAGTCTCTCTAACTGTGGAATGTATTAGCTGGACTTCAGTAAGCCCTGTGCAAATGTGCAGACCTGTGTAGGGCCATGGTGCTGGAAGCAAGGTGTGGCCGGGGGGCTTGGCATTGGTCTGAGGCCTCAGCATGGGATTTGTAGCGTGCAAGTGTTCTCATCTCCTGGAACAGCCGGGAAGTCTGATGGTGGGTCCCTGGGGTTTGTTCCCCTCCTCTGACATGGCTGAGAGGATGATCCTGAATGATCTTTTCTGTGCTTTGTAGCAGGGGATTGTTGTACAGCCACTCATGTATGTCCTCATATTGGCTAACTTTAGTACAGCTGAAGAACTGTAAATGAGAAATAGAGCGGGGTTTTTTTTAGGAATTTGAAGTATATTAGGGGAATGTACAGATGGAAGCGTGGTCCCTTTGACATGGTGGTATCAGCAAAATAATCTGTGTGAGCTGCCGGAAAGATGCAAGCTGGAGGGTGTGATTGAAGCCTGACCCTCCAGAGTGAGCTTAAAGGAGTATGTTCAGCACAGAGTACAAACAGAGCAGTTACCATTCTTATCTGCTCAACTTGCTGTGTATTGAAAACTTACCATAAAACTTGAAAAGAAAAATTAATAAACAAAACTACTTGCATATTCATTGTAATTTATCTGTTTGTTTTGGCTACTAGCTGTTGATTATTTATGTACATTTCAAGTACAAGAACTTTGGGGAAAATAGTATTGCAATATAATACCTAAATATAGACAAGTGTTTTTAGAACTAATAGCTGCCAAAATAAATGATCTCATTGCACACAAATACAGAAATATCTGTGATGTGTGATGGAGTGCAAGATCTGTAATGTTTAGAGTAGTATGTATCTTGTTTATTAAGATATCTCTATAGAGAGAAGGCTTTACTGTGTGAAGAGACCATGTTACAGAACTCTTAGCTTTCTCCCTCCCTTTGTTCTATATATGTATATTTTAAAAAGAGGACATTTCCTTTAGGCTTTGATTTTTATTTTTCAGCTGTTTGAAGTCTTTTGCCCAATTGCAAATTGTGTTACAGAAATGGAGGAAAATGTTCTCAGATATAAATGCCCTAGCTAACAGACAGAGACAGGTTGGCTATCCAGGTTACTATGGTGAGAGCTGGGGAGGATGCCTGTAGCACATCAGTCTCTGTTGTTCAGGCAGACTGTTTTTAATTTCCTGGGATTGCTTACGAGCTGTAATATTAATCTATTTGTATCCTCTTTCAGCACTTCCTTTGCTTTGCAGTGTAAGCCCCTTAATATAGCTGGACTGGAGAAGAGCAGCTTTACCCTCCTTGCTGCCTGTGCGAGGTGCCAGTGTGACTGGAGAGTGGGGAACGATGACCTAATGTGCCGCAGGCAGGAAGCAGAGCTGATTAGTCTGCCTCCAGAGATGCCAGTGCGGGGTGTGACTGGGGTGTTATAAATCTCCTGAGGAACATTTGCTTCTCTGGAAGAGATGACCACAGAAACATGTACAGGACAAAAAAAAATCTGAGCACATATTCATCAATGTTTGGTTACTTATTGGTATGAGCACATGATAATTCCTTCCACATAACATGATAGAGATTCTCCTTTCTATTCTGGGTTCTCTAAGTCAAATGACATCTCCCCCCGAGCCTTCCCCCCACCACGTTGAAATGTTTTTCACAAAACAGAATAATCCTCAACAGATCTCAAAAAGCCTCAAGACAGTGGTAAAATTCTGTATTAATCCACAATCTGCTGATTCAGGACAGATTTGTAGCTTGTGACTGGGACGTGTGGGGGTTCACATCCCTTCATGGAGAGGAAAATGAGTGCTTGTCTTTCTCAAATCCCCACAAGTCGGATGTAGAGCTGTAAGGCCAAAGGTAGACAAGGCAAGAAGAGCATGTCAGTATGGCATGATGATTATTTTTCCAGCTGAATTACTTGTCAAATTCCAAATGCATCTGTCATCAGGCTGAAACAGCCTTATCAAATAAAGTTCCTGTATATTGGATCAATTATTTCTGATGACATGATATCTATAGCATTATTGCCTCTGTGGAAATAAGCATATTTAGTATTACTGAATTAATGTTACTAAAATCTGATCTTCTGAGTGCTTCTATGGCACTAGTTTCTTCATTTTACTTTTTAGTAAATTCACCAAAGAAGGAGCATTTTATTTTTGTTGCCAAATACAGTAATGATAGCAAAAGCAGCTAACGCCAAAGTGAAAATAAGTTACTTGGTTATTTGTTGAATAAGAGCTTAAATATCACAGATTTGAATGAGCTAGCTTGCCATCTTGAGTCTCCTAGCAGAAATCTGTGTTGGCAAGATTGGACTGTCAGAGGTGATAGGGCACAGAAATGGAAATATGGCAGATCTCCTAGGAGAACAGAGGAAGGAAAAATGACAACAGAACCGAACCCAGGAAGTCTAAAGTAGCAGGGCATAGACAGGGTTTGAGAATCAGGGGAATACAGGAGTGACAGGAGGGCTCTGATCAGCAAGATGAAGCTTAAAGATAATGTGGTAGCAGTAAAAACAGTTCAGTTTGCAATCAAAAAGAGAGGCAAAGCAGTGGGCAACACAAACCAAGGTTTATAAATGATTAGCAAATTTTCATCCTATCTACCTTAATGTGAGATGTAGGATGCTGCTTGCTACCTTACTGAGTAGTACACATCATGCACAGGGTTTACTGATTGGCTTCCACAGTTTTGTAAAGGGGCCATTGGTAAATGTCCCTGTAATGCTGCAGCAAAGGGCACGTTTCAATGTGTTTGACTTAAGCTGCATTGCCTGACTGAGACTTACACAGTAACAAATAGCCAGGAGAGCTAAAGTCAGGTTTTTCTGCAATTCCCAGTGCTCTGCAGTTTTGAGTACCTTGCTTGGTCTCTGTCCTCAAAGCCTTAGGTAGTTTAGAGTTGCTGTAATACTCCTTGTTTCACTGCAAATTGCGAATAAACCCAAGAGGAATCAATTTGTAGTCTTGTGCTGTAACTTCTGAACCACTTCCATACACAGGATAACCAACCAGCAGAGATGCTCCATGATTGGCAGCTTCAAAGGTAATACAGAATATTGTAGGTAACGTATTTCAGAGCTTGTAGTGAAGTTGTTTCCTGTATTGGAGATCTTTGTCCAATGTTTTCAATGCAGTTTACTGACATGAAGGTAAACTGGTAAAATGTAAAACATTTTTCCGATGTGGTTAGCCTTTAATAGGGTTGCAGGTGTATACTCTGGAAGTAGTTGGTTGTGTATTTGTACTCTGGCAAGAATATAATGTTAGCTGCAGCAAACCCCTTAAAATTTTGAGGTCACCGTTTTGATCCAGTGAAATCTGCAATAAACAGGCTGAGCTGGGTAAGTGAAAGGGTAACAGAGTGGAAAGAAATCTGGTCAGGGCATTTCTGGCTGTTCTCTAAATGCAGCAACACAGAGTGAGGCCAGCCAGGAAGACTTTCCAAGCATTGATGTGTTTCATAGCATGAGCTATCAAAAACTGACACCATTTCAGGATTAGCAGCCAAAAAAGCTGCTCCATGTGCTCAGGGTGTATTTGGTTACCTTGCTCTATCCCTGCTGTGGCAGGTTAATACTTGAACTCATACTGCCTGGTTTTGCCTTTGTTGTCTTCTCTTGTGGGTTTGACCATCTGTAAGGCAGTGGCACTGATGGGATTAAGCCCGGATGTTAGTTATCTCCCCTCATTGGCATCACAAAAATCAATCTGGAAATGCTAGAGGATGATCTTTTAAGAGGGAAAGAAAAACAAAAAATGTGGAACTCCTCAATTTGTTCAGCGCACTCCTTCCCTTTGCATTTTCTCTTTCACTTTCAATTGAATGTCTGAGGGGAAAAGTAACATACTTAAACCAACTTCAGGATAATCTGTGCTCACCTCTTCAGATGCATGAGACAATGAGGACGTTTTCCTCAGGACCATGGTGAGGTAGGTCTATTTTGCTGCTGAAAAATGGCAGTGGTGGAAAAACTGATTATTGAGGGAGTTCTAAGAGTAACTGCTTTATTCATGAGTTCGAATTTATGCAAATAGGGACTTAGGACTGGAAGCTTCTGCATGAAATCACTGATGACAAGTCGTCAGTGCTTGTTTTGTCCTTTTTAAGACTCTGCATCATGTATCTGTCATTGAGTTTTATACTGGAAGTATGGGAGAAGCATAGCTGATGGTAAACACATTTATCTGATGAGCTAAATCAATGGCATCCACTTAAACTGGCATAGATGTGCTAATAAGCATGGGTTGCTGTAGGTTGTGCAGATTTTATGTATAGTTTTGAAGCTTTTTATGTGACTAATACATATGTATTTTCTTATTTAAAAGAATTGGGTATATTAACACTGGAAACACTTTGGAAATGACTGGCTTTCTCTGGAGATGTGTAAGCGTGGAAATACAGGAGAGGATGAAAAGTAATTTTGTTCTCTCTGACTGATAATTTGTCAGATGCAAAGGCTTCAAAGAAGACCCTGCTCACTGGAAGCAGAATATGTTGCCGTCTCTTGATATGAAGAGCACTTAGTGTGAAAACTTTCACTCTATATTGTTCTGTATGCCATGAACTTGATACAGGGAGAAACACACTTGATTAACCTTGGCAGTGTTGATGTATTCAGTAACAATTTGCCCATCTTCTCACTCCTCTACCTCATTTCTTCCGTTTATTGCACACAATTTCAATGAAGTCTTAATGTAACACCTCTCTTCCTGCAATGTAAAGTTACTGTTTTTCAGTACAGTTCCTAGAAGAGGTTTGAGAGCTTAAATAGCAACTTGGCCTCTTTTTCCATTGCCACATCTCAGAGCATGCCATTCAATCCGAGGCAGGCATTTGGGTGCAGGAAGCTAATCTTAGCCTTCCTGTCTAGGGAAAGTGGCTCCTCTCTGGAGCCACATGTGGCTTCTGAACAGTCCTCAAGTGGCTGGCGAGCCAGAACTCAAGAGCACATGATGCTGTAGGCGTGAAGGCTGCTGAGGAGCAGGAATTACCAAGTCTGAGCTGCAGACCTCGCTGGGGCTCTCTGAGACGCTGGGGTGGAGTGGGGAGGGCTGGCAGGGCAGCTGGTGCTGCTGTGCACTCAGCAGGTGTGGCTGCCTGCCCAAAGGTGCTTCCTGCTTTTCTGTTGGTTAGCTTTGGAAGGGCTCAGCTGTTTGCAGATGCTTATTCCGTAAGTTGGGATTGGCAGTGCAGGCAGAATTTCAGGAACATTCAGTGTTAGAGATAAACTTCCCTCCCAACTCCATCTCACTGTGTCCCTGTGTGGTCTCACTGGGTTTGGGGCTCCAGAATGGGAAGAAGATGGGAGATTTAGTCAGTTACGTGGTTTTCTGCTGGTGTTTCTGACATGGGTTTATAAAAGATCAACTTAACTCACAAATGCTCTCCCTCTGTCGGTCCCACAAGCCACTAGGATTTGGGAAAGGGTTTCTCCTTCTTTGCTGTGCTCTAGGGTGAGGGGAGATGAGGGATTTGCAGCTGCATAGAAGAAGGGCTGTGTTCCCACCTGAGGGGGAAATAAACGTGTTTTTGTCTCCACTTTTAGTATGAGGGGATGATAGGCAGAGAGGGAATGCAGACTTCCAGCTAACACTGGCAAATGTTCCTAATAGAGAGGAGGAGCATTTCCATTTTGTGTTCCAGTTAATTTTCAACCATGTCCAGGCAAAATGAAGGAAGCTCAGAAAGGGTACAACAGTGAAAAAGCAATTGATGACAATCTAGGAAATTGAAAAAATCCAATTCAGCTTTTGTCACCAGTTAAAGCTGAAACTCTTTAATTTGAAAAAGAAATAAAACATAGCTCTGACTTATCATCCCAATTACTTTTGCATTATTTCAGCTGATTTTAAAGCAAAGTGAAAAGGGAGGGGGCATGGGGCACTGTCTCTGTTTACTGCACAGAAACTCTTAGTTGTCTTAATGTGTTTAAATAAGCAGTTACACTGTAGGGAAGGATTATAATGGTTTAATGCAAGATATCTTAGAGCTCCTTCAGTCTTCTCCTTTGTCTCTTATGAGGAGATGAATTGCTGTTTTCTTTGCAGGAGGCATTCAGCCAGCCAAAACCTGCTAATTATTTGTTGTCGTGGTTATCTTTTGCATACATGTCACTCACTGGACAGTCATCATGAAATATTAAATGTCAATGCAGGATGGTTGTAGGATGCTTTTGGGAGGAAAGGATGGTGTGCTCGTAGTGAAAAAACAGTCAAGAAAGGAAATACAGTCTGAAAAATAACAGCCTTCACTTTCAGTTGCTGTTTTGAGATGCTGAAGAGCCTGAGCTGAGAAGTTATTGTGTAGTAATGTATAATTGCTAGTTGGTTTTTAATAGTAGTAAAGAATCCACAATTATTCTTAGAGGCCTTTATGCTTCATTCTGCATGAGATAAGGACCTGGTCCTTGTCTTCAACCTTTTTACCATCTAAATGACAAGAAATTGGGGAGCAAATTATGTTTTTATGGAAAACATAACAACCATGGTGGTTCCATTTTGCCTCTAAATTTTACTGTTTAAATATTTAGTCTTTTGCACAGAAGGCACAAATTTGGAAGGCCTATTAGGATGGAAGCAGTAATAATAGTAACAAAAAGAAAACTTGTCTGTGGAGCCTCCCAGGAGGAGCAAATGGTCAACCAGCTGCTGCAAGGGCTTGGAGTTCAGTGTAAACTGAGCATGGTACTATCCTGGTGTTTTGAAAGGCTGAGAGCAGTTCTGTTTCCTTCAAAAGGCTGAGGGTCTGTGAAGGGTTGGGGTCTTTGAAGGGAATCTGGAGGATGAAGAGGCTCACTGGATATTTTTATTTTTTCTCCTGCTCTTTTATGCAGTTTCTAGACAAATGCATGCTCCTGCTTACCCAGCAGACCTTGACCTGCTGTCCAGAGCCCCTGGGGAAGCTCCAACCTCTCTGTCAACAGTGAGGATGGAAATAAATGGGAGACAGAAAGTTTGCCCATATTTGCCCATGTGTAGCTTTTCATGTGAAATCTTACATTACCCCTAGTTGAATTGCATTCTGGCTATAAGCTGAAAAGCAAGCTGTTTCACAAGCTGTCATCAGCGAACCAGTAGCTATTAGGAGAATGCAAGTAACTTCTTAAAGCAGTGATACTTTATTCTTTCCTGTAAATAATTGGAGTTGACTGCTGCAGTGGTATCCTGGTGTTTGTGTCTCTATGCAAGCCTTTTGCCAGGTCTCTCTAGAAGCAGCACAGGCTGGGTTTGATATGTATAGCCATACTTCTCGAACATGCTGTGAAGTTTCCTAAGTAGTCTTTGCAACTTTCCAAAGAACAGTGTGACATGGGGGACCGAATCTGTCTGGCATAATGATTTTTCTCAATTTTCACTATCCTGTTCTTCTAATGTGAAATAACTCGTTTTTGAGGATTCCATGTGTGTGTGTCTGCACAGAGTGGGGTAGGCAGCTCTGTTCAGTCTGACCTGGCTGCTGAAATTCTAGTCTGGAAGTTCTGCAGCCATGTTGGTGGAGTGCTGCACCTGGAAACCTTGTGTGACTTTTAACTCTTTCTGTTTCACCACACCTTCTACCGCTGGCTTCAAACTATGCTTTTGGCAAAATCTTCTCTCAGAGCTGCCTGGTAGATGAAGGTGATGTGCCCTTTGTTCAGGTGGAGATCACTTGATTTGTGCAGAGCTCTTAACTGACTCAAATAAAAAATATTTGCTGGTGACACTGTACTGTCATGTGGAGGGTGTCACCTTTAACTAATAGTGCCAATAATATCAATCTCACCTGCAGAAAGTTTGTATTGCTGAACTTGAATTGCTTGCTGCTCTTGTATGTAAAAAAACCCAACATAATAACAGTCTAAGTAGCTTAGAGAAAGAAACTAGATAACCTAGCTGAGAACTGAGAGATGGAGACATGCAATTAGCTGCTAGTCTACACAGAACAAATAACAGCAAACTGATACAAAAAAAATCCACGTGTGGGAATGTACATCATAGTTGAAAATCTGAGACCTAGATAAGTTGTTTTTCACAGTGGGTTCCAAACTCTAGTTCATTTTTAAAGGACTTTTCTGGCAAAGTTATGGTAAAGATGCTCTATCTGACAGAAATTAAAATGCTAATAAATTCTATAACTTTTCTAGAATTGTATTTTTTCTGCTTTTATTAATAGTAAAGGTCAGTTATTTGAAAAACTCTTTAGTGGGCTTTTTGGGGTTTTTTCCCCCTCAAGTCTTCCAAAGTAATTTCCAGTGTCCTCATGTAATACTCTTATTAGTCTAGTTCATCAGTATTGCATATTACCCTCCTAGGTTTCCTACAGCATCGAAATAAATACTTGCTTTCCTGTAGCCCATGAATCCAGGTAACCATGGCAAAATACAGTCAATAAATGAGTCACCCTGCTCTGAGTGTGGTACACAATTGCCTTTGTGCATTTGACAACAGCACAAAAGCATAAGTGTTTTATTACTTCATAACATCTCAGCAGGACTGTTGATGTGAATAAATGTTCAGAGCTGCATTTACCTTCTGGGGAACGTTTAGCAGGAAGATTCTTGTAAAGTCAGGTACAGAGATGTCCAAGTCTAATTTTGCAGGATTCTTAGACTGCTGTCCACCTGAATTCAGCTCACTCTTTCTGTCTGATGCCTTTGTGTTTGAAATTTGAGATGAGTTCAGCAACTGCCTGGGCTCAATCTGGTTTCAGGTATTAGGGATAATACCTAGCATTTCAGTTTCTTCCAGGATCTGTAAAGCACACTTAACTTACCTGAAATTCATAAATTCATAGCACACAGAGCTAGGAAGAAACATGGTGATTAAACGCTTTCACAGCATGAGGCAGAGAATTTCACTCTGATTTCTTTAGTCAGCTCCATAATTTGTAATTCAACAGAAGTATGTTTCTTCTAGAAGGGTGACTGATTTTGATTTTAAAATTCTGAAAGTATGTATTACACTTTTTAATCAGTCTCTTCTACCAAATAATGCCCTTAAATGTCCATTGGAGGTGGGGTTTTTTGTGTTCTGGCATTACAATAATTCCTTATGATGTGCTTGTGTTTGCTGTTTAATGAGGTTGACTTGGTATTTATTGAAATAATTGTGGGATATAGAACACTTGTGAATGCCAGTTCCATGAGGTGAAATTCGGTACTTCTGGATGAAGTGCCAAGAGTTGACTGGATGCCAAATAAGGTACAGTACTTCATAGAAAATAATGTCTGTGTTGTGATGAAAGGGTATTTCCTTTCATGAAATGAATAGTGGATCAAAAGCCACCTCTTTGATTTTATTTTTCCCCAGCTGTGGAATTTGCTGGAATTGTACCAAAAGTAATAGGAATTAATTTAGTGAAGAAAGCATTAAAACTAAAGAGCTACTTACTGCTTTTCTGAAAAAACAAATAAGAGAGAAGGTGTAGGAGGGAAAACTGTCAAATGTGCAAAATTTATTCTTTTCATCAAATTTTGGGCTGTTTTCCATCAGCCTTCTCAGGTAAGTGTTGCTGTCAGTATGTGCAGCACTTGCATGTGATTTTTGGAGAGCCCTTGATAATCCTTGCACTGTGTTTTCAGTCTTTGCCTTTTCAAACTGTTCTTAATAGTTGCACAGTGAAAAGACATCAGGTTTGCTTAGTGACCTTTCGCAATTCAGGCCATATATGCAGGGATCATGTGAAAAATCTGATTCCAGCCACAGCTTTCTGTTTTTTTTTTTTTCCCCAAAATTCTGACCTAAAGATACCCAGCCAAGAGCAAAGAGAAGAGAGAGACTGTGCGTGGGGGGATATCTGTGATATGGTCAGATGATGAATTTCTGCTAAAGTGCAAATTAATGCTCACTGTGTCAGAGATTTCACTATGAAATAAGTTTTCTTTTTTTCCAATTTCTCAGTTTCATCTTGTCACAACCTTGCATAAACTAAACTTGGAGCCATTTGGAACTGCTGAAAAATTAAAACTCCAGGAGATAAGCACTACATTGGTTTTGTTTGTATATCTGTTTGCGTGGTGTGCCTTCACAAGATTTTGGGCAGAAAAAGTATTTCATTTTAGCCAAAGAGTAAGGGACATTTTCCTGCCCTTGTTGCTTCCTGTGAATTGGAGTGAGTGCATTTTCCTCTAGAAAAGCATTTGCTGGCTTTTTTTTTTTCCCCTGCCAATGGAGTTCTATATATGGAGTGAGTTGCTATTTTCAGGAATTATTCAGGGTTTTCTCTGGTTCTGTTGTTTTCGGGTTCTTTGTTTTGTTGTTATTAGGGTTTTTTTGTTGGGTGTTTTTGAGGTTTTTTGCCTTTACCATGACTTACAGCACTTACCCTTCCCTTCATTAGGAGGATAAAGTATCATGTCAGATTTTGTTAATGGAGCCTTTGAGTTTTTTCTTGGCTCTATGTGAACATGTTCATGTGTGATTGAAACTAATATATACAGTAGATATATGTTTTAACTGCAGCTTATCTTGACTGTTAAACAGCGTGAGACCACTCAACTATGGATGGAATTTTTTATTAAAACAGCTGCCTTGGGCATTTTCAGTTCAGTTGCTTATATCTGATTGCAACACCATGGTTTAGAGATTCTTTTTTTTTGCTTCCAGCAGTTGTGGCCAGGAGTGGCTTATGTGACCCGCAAGTTACTTTGATGAGGTGAATAGTGTTCATGTTCTGTAGATAACCCTGCTCCTTAAAGAATGAATTTTTCTTTTCAAGCAAATGCAAGTCTTCCTCTACTGACAGAAATAGTTTCAAAAATGTCATCGACCATTTTAAACATTAAAGGTTTCGGGGGTTGTGTCTTGAAGTCTTTTAGACATCCCTTATTTCCCAACAGTCTTTGTTAACAGTGAATTGCAGGGCATGGAAAATGATGCCTCAAAGGTGCAATAGATCCTTTTATAAGTTTTGAAATATAAATGGAGCAAAGGGACACTTCACAATATTAGTATTCACTTTTGTATAGACAAAACCTTCCCAGATTTGTTTCTTGACTGACTGCAAACAGTAAAAACTGGAATCATACTGTGTTGATGTCATAAAATCAGTAGAAGTGAACAGAAGGAAACCTAAATTATTTGATAGAGATCAGATCCCAAATCTACTTAATGAATCAACAGTTTTGTTCATTTTTATTAAAGCCTGTGACAAATTTTATGTGAGAGTCAATGCTTCAAGGCATTCTTAGAGCTTGTCCTGCCAGAGGAACCCCCAGGCTGCTGTGGGGAAGCAGGAGCTGGTGCACAGGGACATGAATTCACTGGTTATCGATGAGATCAGGAGCAGGGGGTCTGAGATGTCTGGAGACTCAGCTGAAGTGCTGATGCCAACCTCTGTCGACATCTTCCTTGCACACCGGAGAAGCTCGTAGTTCTTTTCAGACCATTTGGTTTAGACACAAGGTGTGGAATTAATTATTGGTTTGCTGATGAGATTCTTACTGTATGTTTAGTGCAATGATTCTTTTCAGTTTCTTCTTTACTGTATACAAGAGAACTTTATTTATTTTTTTTAACAGCATTAGAACTGAGTAAAACCGATGCATAGTTTTGAGTGCTCGTGTATGGACTGGGGACTAAAAATGTGTTCCCCTAAAGTGTATCTAGTTTTAATCTGCTGTATTGGATTTTTTTCTCATTCCAGAGACTATCACATCTGTCTATGCCAGCATCTGCTTATCTTGCCAAAAGTCCCAGTTTTCAGAATCCTGCACGCTTTTAGAGAAGGTACCATGCCATTGGCATAATTTAGACTTTTGGATGCCACACCTAAATGGAACTGGAAGTTGTGCTGGTCCGTCACTGAACATTGATATGACACTTTGTCACTTGACCAGACTTTTTCATGCTGCCTTTACATTCTATTCAAAATCTTTCTCACTTATATCCTTCCTACCTCATATCCTACCCTAGTCTATAGAAACTGTTCTATAGATTCAAATTCTGTATTTGGTTTGTGTTCATACTTGTCCTCGTAGACTTCCTCCTATTCTGGTACTTTTTTTTTCCTTACTTGTATTCTGACTAGTGCTTTTCTTCTTTTTACTCCTTGAATAATTGTGCTTTCCTTATGCAGGTGTAGCTTCTCTTGCCACCTTAATATCACCTAGCTATAAAATAGTGGCTTGCTCTTAAGTGGCGGGGAAAAAAATAATGCCTTTCTACTTCACACTGATCCTCTGCTAACCTCGAGTGTGCTCTGGGAAGTCTTCCTTTTCCTTTCCTTCTCCCATCATCTCTTGGCTTGGCTTTTCATACTGCGGAGTTCTAAAATCTGTCACTATCTGTTCACTTCCACTGATGTAAAGTTGGCTTATGCCATGGTTTTCTCTTGGCTAGGTTTGTTGTAAGCTCATTCCTCTTCTGTCATTTGCTGGCTCCCTATTTCCCTCAGACTTTTGTGTGTTTGGCATGTGTTCTTGTCATGCTGCTCTCTTAATCTCTGTCTTTCCATATGAACTTAATGTTCTGTGTTATGATTTTTAAGACTTTCGACCAGCTCAGACACTGCTCCCATCCCACTCTGTCTTTTCAGATGATGCAGTATCTTTTATTCTGCTTTTCACACCTTTAGAGATTTTAGCATAGGTCTCCTGCATAATTTTTAGCTGATTAGGTTTTGCTTCTTTTCCTCTTAATCTTGCCTGGCTGTGGCTCAGAACAGGGGCCAGCTCTTCCGGTGGTTCTCTCATCTCCTTTACAGAATACATTCAGGCAGGTGGAAGCATATGACAAGCTTGGAGTAATTTTTCACTGTCTTCTTGCTATGGAAAACTGAGCATTGAAAAGCAAATGAAAATTCTTGGGTTGTCTCTTGCAGGGAGTCTGCTCATTTATTCTGTGGTAACTTGTTTGCAGCTGACGAAATAACCTGAGCCCTTGGTTTTTATAATTCCCTAGTAACAGTGAAGCCCTGGAATTGCAACAGTTGTAAATAACATTATTACTAGTCCCTTTGATGAGAAATGTCTGTTCATAAATTCCTCCTTGAATTAATGAATACATTTTCTTCTGTCCTTTAGAACATCTTTTGATAATGGTCTGTATCTCTGCATGTTTGGTTTGTGGAGTTTTTTTACCTAAATAATGCTCTGGTTTCCTCAGTTAGCAGAAATTTGATAGCAAAGAACAACTTCCCACTCCTCACTCTTCATGGGCTTGTCAAAGGTGCTTGGCCTTAAACACTGGAGAAATGTGTTGTAATTTCTTTGGGTAGCTGCTCTTCTCTCCAGTCTAGTAACACACTGCAAAGATTGTTTTGGTTTCTGTACTTCAGCCTTCCCTGCTGGCCTTGCCTTCTCGAAGGGGCGTAGGGAAGATATGTACACCTTCTCCTTTTCTTAGCTACTGCTGTTGATTGTAAGGACTTGCATCAATTCTGTTCTACTTCTACAGAAATACATGTAAAATTGCTATCAACCACTTTGTGCACCTGAGGCCCAGCTCTTAAATCCTTTAGTCATTGCTTTTGTCCAGCTGAGACCTTTTTTATGATCTCTTCAAAGTCAATGGGCACTGGCTGCTCCCAATCCTTTCAACCTGCCCAGATCCTTCATGTGATCAGCAGCTGTGGAAGCTTTCAGATGAGATGTTAAACAGAGATAAACTCTGGTGTATTGACCCCAGACTACAAACAGAAGGTAGTTTTCATGGAAAGGGAGAAAATGACCTCATGAGATGTTTGTTGCCTCATCAGCTGAGTTGCTGCTTGTTCACTAACGAATGTAACTCATTTGCTCACACAAAGATGAGCCTCCAAATGCTCAACACTTCCTTCCATCTGAGGAACAGTCAAAAGGCAGAACGTATCTGCTCAGACTGGATCCCCAGCTGGGCAGCTGAGCATTACAAGGCAGTTGAATTCCAAATACGCTGCCTGTCTGCAGGCTGTGCACCCTGTGTTGGTAGAGGCTGAGCAAGGGGATCTGATGGATCCCTGTGGCTGTGTCTGTGCGACACAATGCAACATCATGCATGCATATGGGAAAGATCTCTGTAAGTTATTTCGGAAGCAACACCTCTGAAAAGTAGATTGGACTGAGCTTGGGTTTGGGTGATGTTTCTGGGCTGTGTCCGACATTCGGGCCAGCTCATGTCCACCTTCATTTCTGTCTTCTCTATAATGAGTCCCTTTTGAACCACACATCTTTAACTCTAATTAAAAATATAAATGCTACGTTCCAAGTTCTGGTGAAACTCTGTACTTAGCTTAAACAAGACATTGTAAGACATTTTTATATTGTGAAACCTTTACAGACTTGAAAAGCTGCTTCAAGTTTTAAAATGGAACTATGTGTTTATTCAAGTAAAAACTATTAAATTGTATACAATTGTGACATGTATTACAGAGATTTGAAGAATATCAAGTTGAAAGGGGACCTCAAGGATCATTTGGTTCAACCTATCTTGAACAAAGTGTGTACTTTGTGTCTCTTTATAAAGGCGTCACATGTGACTGATGTGTTTACTTCTGCATTTCTTTGGTATTTTCTGTTAAGAGATTGCGGGAAGCTTTAAAATTAATTTTGACCTTGATTATGACATTAATATTAGTTAGTGGCATGCAATTTTCTTATATTTTGGTTGTGCTTACTTTGTTGAGGAATCTGTGCCTGGTGTTATCTAACACATGTACTCCGTGTTTGAGTAACTCAGGAAATACCTTTTCCTGAAAGCATCCACGTTTTATATTGAAATAAGTTTTAAAATTAATTTGATTTGTCAGGATTAATCTTAATTATTTCCTAGAAATCTTTCCTAGAAGATGATTAATTTTATCTGTGAAATATTATGAATTTATATCTTAGTTTCCTATATATTTGCATAAATAAGCCTGCTATGCAGATAATAGTTATTTTGTAATACTAATACTTTTCTTATTAAAGAAAATACCCTTTTTTACCAATGAGTTACAAAGAAAAATGCAGAAGAAATTAAAACTTATATTTAATGAGCAAGCATGAATGATTAATTGCTATTCTTGGAGAGATGCAGTTAAATAATATATGAAGTGGTTATTCAGAACAGCTGACAGCAAATTACTCCTTCTAGGTTTTTGTTTGCTATTTATTGCCTTACTGTATAAAATACATGGGTGACGTACACTTAATACATTTATGCTTGTATTGTAGGCTAAGCAGAAATAAGTAATCATATTAAGGCACTATAATAAATCTTTAAAATAGATGAGAATAAATTCTCATTTTCTCTGACCCCTGAGGAGCCCAAATGAGTACCTTGTATTACTGAGAAATCTGTGTGAACACTGCACTGTTAATTAAGATTTTCCTTGTAAAATGGATCATCTTGGAAACCTTTTTAAAAGAAATTACTCAGTTATTTTGGCATAACTGGTGCACGGATTAGGTTGCTATTCCCACATCTGTGGCTGTAGTATGTTAAGATAGGGAATGCATGCTCTTTTGAGCACCCTGCCTTTGTAGGATGTAGATTTTCTTGCTCGGTGAACATTAGAAATGCAAACTGCTTTGAGACTGAAATCGGGAGTGGGGTTTACTGCTTCTATTTGTGGCTCCTTTGAGCAGCTAGTTGCCAAGGAGATCACTGGCAAAACCCCAGCAACTCCCTGTACCACGTTAGCCTACAAAGCAAGGGCTGCAACAGATCCAGTGACAATCATTAGGTGCTTCCTGAGAAAACACCCTGGAGATTTTAGGAGGGTTTATATTTCCACCACCTGTTTCATTGTCACATCTGCTGTTCAGCAAACAGGGAAATGTTTATGATTCCTGGACAAATACATTTGTTTCTTTCCCCAATATAACCAATCAATGTCTATTAAAAACATTTCTATATCTATTTAAAAAACCCATTTCTCTGCCTGCCTTGTGTAATCCTTCTTTGTGTCAGAGATAATTAGCAGCTGTTTAATAAGATTAGGAAACTAGTATGATTAGTGAGCTCAAACTCTGTCCTTCTCCTTTTGCAGGTAAGTGAATGTGGCATTCAGCATCCCTATCTACATTATTATCACTTTCTTTGGCTCTTATTTCTGATGCCAGTTTATGGAGTGAAAACAATAAAGGCAATAGGAGAATACTGACATGCAGGTACTGTGGATGCTGTCGGAGTGTATATTCTGAGAGAGATGGTAAGTGGGATGTTTTCCATCTTTACCTACATCATGATAGCATTTTGATTATTTACCACTAACATGCAGCAGCAGTCTGTTGTGCTCTTGGAAACCAGCTCTCTGTGGCGTTGCTGGAAGGAAGGGAAAAAAATGGGAGATGTTTTGTTGGATTGGTGGATACCAGTTTTCTGCGGGTCTGTTTTTTTCCTGGATCACAGGGGGTTTGGACGTGCTCTCTCTGAAAGGTTATTAGCATTTTCCTTTGAGTTTGGATGTTTCAGCTTGGAAACCAGATACCATTTGAGGAGATGTGCCAGGGTGGTATGATTAACCAGAGATGATCAAACTGGAAGGGGAGAGACACAGCCCAAAATGGATGTTGTGTTACCTGCTGAAAATGATAGCAGTTTTCAGCTGAGCATGTATCAAAAAACGTTCGTAGACCACTCAGAGGCTTTGTAATTAAATCTAATTTGAACAAGATAATTGCATTACTTTCTATAAATTGGAAATCAGTCAGGTTTTACAGGTATACTTTAATTGTGCTCCAGGAGATGCAAAATGCCAGGGAGATTTTTGGTGGAATGGAAATGTACTAATGTGAACTGGTATTTAAAGGAAAAATAAAAGAACGAGCTGTTCATCTCAGTGTTAAGGCAGATGGAGTTCTAAGTGAGCTCAGTAATTTGCTGCATTTCCACGGAAGGCAATCATGTATTTTGCTATCTGCAGCAGCACCTATTGATAGCCTGACATGTGAATGCCTTTGAGCAGGTCTACTTAAATCCTTATAAAAGAGGGTTGTTACCAGGATGGTTTTTTAAATGCCATGTTTTACGTTAAATATCTCTGGAAGTAGTAATATTGAGTGAGTGCCTTTAAAAGCTAATGTCGCCTTTAAAGGTCCCTGTTTTGCTCAGAGGGATTCTAACGAGCTTATGCTTTCAGAGGGACAAATTACTACTCCTCCTCCTCTAGGGATAAAAATTCCTAGTTCTTCTTTGCCTTTCATACTTGTAGAGGCCAGTCTGCCCACTACTGTGATGCTTCCTCCACAGTCTAGTGGAGGAATGGCAAATGGCAAGTTTTCCTGGTATCTTCAGGAGGTTAAAAGGAACTCCTGCAATGCTGATACATCAGTATCTGTCACAATATTGTGTAGCCTCAGCATTCACAACTGCACAAACCCTTCTTTCTACAAATTAACTGAAAAGAGGTTTATCTCTTGATTGAGAGTTTTGATGATGGGAATAGTCTGAGTTGTGCTGCATGGAGCTGCTAGTTAATTCAGTGCAACTGTTTTCTGATTAAACAGTTCATTCTGGGAGACAGCCAAAATGATTTCCTACCCTTAGAGCATAAAACCCCATGAATTCTTTGTGAATGAATTTCGTCACTTTTTGTAACATCATCTGTCATCTTTAACATATGGTAAAATAGTTGAAAACCTGCTTACAACATTAGCCTTACATAATCATTTTCCAAAGTCATTATAGGAGATAAAATACCAGAGTATCAAATACAATATAAAATAGATTTGTAAAGAAAAAAGTAGAGGAACTAAATACCTGGGTTTGTTGTCCCTGAATGCCTTACTGCAATTCTTATGAGGTAATTATTTGTTCATAAGGCTTTTGTTTTACAGAATGTTTTTTCTATTGCCAATACACATATATATATGTGTGAATTTGCACAGTATAGTCTTTTCTGTACAAATATGGATTTTAAACCATCCATGGGGATATAAAAGAAATAATATTTATAGTTTTGGAATATTTAATCATATCATCTGCATCTGTTAAATAGGTGGTTTACATTTTGTGGAAGGCTCTGGTATTTGCTATTATAATCTCTCCTTGTTTAAAATGAGTATGATTCACAAAATGCTATAAAATGTTTAGGGCTTTGTTTTTAGTACGTGCACAAGTCATATCTGTGGCAGGATTATGAGAACAGTTAAGATTTAGAGATTGATTGTAGAAGTTAATTTTTTCACTTTTGTAAAGCTACCTTGATTTTTTTTTTTTTTCATGGAGCTTGGATTGTTCTCACTTGTTTAATATTTTGAGGGTGAGTGAAAGAAACACGAGGTCCCAAACATAGCTAGGGGCAATTACTCTCCTGCCCTCTCCTGTAATATGCCAGGAAGTTGTGTAGTTGTCCTTTGATATGTGCATCATGCCGAGGGAAAGGTTTGTAATGGAACATGGACAGTGAGGCTGTCGAGTGTGACATCCAGCTGGAAACACTTGATGGAGTAAAACAATTTGAGGGTGTGCGTGGGAAGAAAACTAGCTGGCTTCATCAACAGGCACATGGCTGGGGTAGTACTGAAAAAAGGAAGAGAAGCAAGCAGAGGAGGTGGTGGAGGCTGTGGTGAGGTCCAGTCTGACAGGGCACCTTTGTTCTTGGGCACCGCTGTCAGTGTCTCTGGCCAGGCTGATACGGCTGGTTCACACCTTGCGGAGATTTGTGCCTCGCTATTCGTACTTCAGTAACTTACACTGGCGGGCATCTCTGGCCCACCTGCCCAGCTGTCACATTAGAAATTCAGGTTGTCACCAGTCTGAGCTGCTCCCTGCTTTTCTTACAAGGACATGGCAAACTGCCAAGTCCCTGGAACCAGAATGGATAAATATATTGAGTATTTTCTGGATGTATTCATTGGTTACCTCCAGAACAGCGTTCAGAATTCTGGGAATAAGTCTTCTGATAATCTGCTCTGGTCATGGTAACTTGGCATATAGCTTTGCTTTATGACTATATATGTAAATGTGCTGGAAATACATCTCTTTAGTACTAAATACATAATCAAGCAGACTATTTAGATTTGAAATTAGCCTATGTTCATCCTTTGGCTTGTTTTGTGCTTGTAAAAAGTATTAATTTATTGGCTTAGCATTAATTTTTGTTAAGTAACGTGAGTTTAGTAGAAGCTAGTATTTGCATTAAGAATTGTAAATGAGCACTTATTTTTGAGGCTCTGCCTACTCTTTATATCTGTCCATTTTCTGTTCTTATGTATACAAAGTTCTATTTGTGAATGACTGATAACTGTGTACTGGATACCCATTAACTGTGCATCAGAACTGACTGACAGATTTATCTGGAAGTCTGTTTTTTGAGGATACTTATCTGATAACATGCACAAACACACAGATTCTGCAGTTGTTGGTAGGATAAAACCCTGAGAAGCTGTCATCAATAAAGGTGCAAGAATTGAGGTTGTATTATCTTGATTTGTGGTTGGGATTTTTGGTTGATTGGTTCTTCCCCTCCGCAAAAAAAAGTCAAATTCAGCCACTAATATCATGTGTTCTATCAGCTCCATAGCTAATTACCAGTGAAAATTGAAAGACTCTTTTGATGTGAATGTTCTTTTGATTGTTGCTGAATGTCAACACTGTCTGCCTTAGGAGTGGAAACTTCACTGAGGTCACCTGTTTCCTAGCTGAGATTTTTGGTGGTGTAGCTTGTGAATTACTGTGGCTGTGTGGTCATGGATGTCCTTTCAGGCTAGGCTGAGATTGTGTGACTCATTTTTCTCTTTTGCTATTTTAAATTTGGAGCTACAGAACAAAATTTGCAGACTGAGAACCAGACCCCGCAGATGCTGATCTTTCAAGGATAAATGAATAAATCAGTAGTTGAATTTCATTCTAGAAAAATAACACCCAGCTCTCTCTAGGTGTAAATGGCTGGTTAGGTAATTTGCAAGTGTTCCATTTAGCTAAATTTCACTCTTAATCTTATTTTTGAAAGTGTCTCTGCAGTTGGTTACTTCATGATTCTTTTCCACTATGTTAATGGTATTTCCATATACAAAATCACCATTATTTATGATCACATCATAGCTACCAGTTTATATCCTTGCTATTTCATTAGAGGGATGCCCATACTAAAAATGGACACCCTATCTTCTTGTTTTCTGTAGGGTAAAAGCAGGAGGCAGCCAATTCAGGATGTTTTCCAGTAAACTTCTAGCCTTCAGTAAAAATACTGGCAAATCCTTGTTTGGGAATCATGTGGGTGTGTGCTAAAGCTGTTGAGGTGGGAAAATCTCAGCTATAAACATAATGATTATATGACTTGTATATTCTCAGCAATTTGTGTGTATGTATTCTGCTTATTTGGGCGATAATTATAAAAATAGAAAAGTAGAACTAAAAAAAAAAGTACATGGGTTTTTTTTTTTTTAGAGACAGGACTACCTTTATCCACCAAGGTGGCATAACCCTTCAAGCCTTACCCTTTAGCCCTGTGAGACTGGGGAGTGGATAATGTGAGCGCTGCGCTGTGCAGGTTGGGGTTTGGGGTGAACTTCAGGGCAAGGCTTGGAAGACACATTCATCTGATCTTTGCCCCTGAGACTGTCTTATTTAAGTTTTACCTCTCATTCCTAGGGCACAGTGTTAATGGCTTCCTTGCTGTAAGGGCAAGTGGGACTGAAAATGCGTTTCAGGGCAGGAGAATTAACACTCAGTCTTTGCTTTTAGTGGGAAAGGCAGTGCATTATCTGTGCTGGTGCTCTGTCATCCTCACTGTTCTGGGCTGCAGCTCTGTCCCAAGGCGTGCACTCAAGAGGTGCCCTGGTGGATCCCCCAGAGGAAGAGAGCCCGTGTGGCACTGCAGGGACTCCCTTGCAGAGCTTTGGAAAATCCTGTCAGTTCATGTTGAATGTGTGAAGAGCATTCAGCTCCAGTACTGGAGACAGTTATGACTCTCACCCTGTTTTTGTGGAATTTTGCCTCACCTTTAACTTTTTAATTAATGCAGCTCTTGTCTTGCTACCATATCACAGCATCTTAACTTTGTGATTTAACTTGATATAAGACACTGGCAGTGGATTGATTTTTAGTTAGCATGACTACAGGCTGCAACTGGTTTTGTCTTTTCTTCCATCATTTCTGACTGTGAGAAGAATTTAATTTTATAAAGATGGCACAGCATTTTCCATGGTGGTGACATAAAATTACAATGGCTTTAAAATGAAATGTGCATTTGCATTTAGGTAATATTGGTAGAAAATAGCCTCTGTGGCTAACAGAATTTTATATTATACACTGTCTAATCCTGTTTGCAGTTAGGTGGAGGAGGCATATCCTTACAGATGTTTTATTTTTAGTATTACAGTGGTTTGTATGTGTTATTGTTATTCCAGTAATATGCTTTAGCTTAGCTAGAAAAATGTAAGTTCAAGGAATTGTTCCTTTAAGGCACTGGTTTTTTTGACAGCACTAATTCTTAATTTTTGCTAGAAAGTAAGAGCAGCAAAACTTGGGAATCAATAGCCATGGAAGAGGCGTAACTGCCTTTACTGATCTCTTACCAAGAGGAAGTCCTTTACAAGAAAATGCTGGAAATATGCTTGTTGTTGGCTATGCTTTTGGGCTGCTAAAATTAATTTCCTGGTCAGACATGGGGGGAAACTCCAGAGGAAGAAGCCATACAGTGTTCAGACTGATGTGACAGTGTTGTTGCTTCTGCTAAGGCTGTAATGGACAAGATGTACAGTGAGGTTTGGAGGGCTCTCATACAGGACAGAAGGTATATGCAAAGCTAGAAGGAACATTGTGTTTCCTGAAATTTCCTCAGCTTTGGAATGAGTTATAAATACTGTAAAAGGTTCATTCTCAAAGAGGTGCAAAGGCAGTGAATGTGAAAATAGCCCTTTTGCCAGGAAGGTGCAGTGCAATGAATCTTTACTGAAGGGATCAATGTTTATGAATGCTGAGGCCTAAATCCTCCCAAAAGAATGCTGCTGGGCTTCCCAGGGTGTTGAGAAGTTGATTTGTGCTTTTCATCATAGGTTGTACAGCTTTCCTGTAATGGGAGAAGGCCAGTGAACTTTTAAACCTGACATGGAAAGATGTCTAAGGCTAAAAGCCAGGTGGGCAGAGGTTCACAGCAGACACCAAGAAGAAAGGCAAGAGTGAAAGGGCCATCTGTTATTGTTGCAAAATCTGTAGTTCAGCACCTCATGTTGGAGAACAGGTGTGGCATTTTTACATAGGATTAAGGAAAACCAGTCAAAGATTGTTGTATTCAACCTATCTTGATTTCTCTACAAAGTAGTAGGTAACAGCTGTAGGTAAGGCTGGCTAAATGGCAACACAATTGTTGTAAAGTCTTAACTTCTGTTCCAAGTTTCAAGTGACAGAGTTTACTACATGGTTTGGTAAACCATTTTGTTAAAGAAACACCCTCACTGTTATAGTTTTGCCAGGTATGTATGATCTGAATTGAGACATTTACAAGGTGTACCATTAATGGAAGTTATCCAAAGGCATTTGACTTTCTTCTGTGCTTTATTACTCTAGAAACAAAAGTAGTGTCTGTGTATGTTGGAAAGGTTGCTCTTCAGGGAAAAAAGAACAAGAGAAATTTAAATATTCACCAGCTCAAAGGTATTATCTATCTCAAATATCTGCCTTTGATTTAAATATTCAGCTAATTCTTTCCCTGTTTTTATCATGCTGAAGAAGGTATGTTTATTGGCAGGATTTGGTTTTATTATTTTAATTCTCTAGAGCTTCAGGTCTCCTCTGTGAGTGTGAATTCACAAAGAGCTTTTCTCACTCTTAAAAACAGTCTTCTATTTCAGAAAGCAGAATTCCTCCCTCAGAGATGCCATTGTGTGCTCCATTTGTGCTCAGAAAAGATGTGAAAAATCTGAGGTACAAATGGCATATGCTGCTTGCCTTTGAAAAAGCATGGATTCAAAATGGATAGAGGCAGAAATTATTCTCATCCGTCTGTAATGGCTCTCCCAGCAGCACCTGAAGTGGCAGGGGTGGGTGGGCAATGCCCCCTTTTCCCCACCTTGGCCTGCCTCCTTTGTTCCCAGCTGCTGCCTCTCTGCTCCTGCTGGGCTTTTCTCTCCTCTGCCTCTGCTCCCCTGAGGCACCTCCCGTGTTCCATACAGTTTGAGGGGCTCAGGGGCTCAGGGCTTGAGATACTGCAGAGTCTGCTGGAATGGCCTGGAATATCCATCCCCACCTGAGGCAGCCCTCACCTCTCCTCACAGAGGCTCTGCTGCTGCCCCTGGGCACAGGTGCCCCGTCCGTCTGGAAGAGGAGTCAGCTCTCCTCACACAGGGTCGCCCTCAGCACTGCCTGGAGCGAGGTTTATTAAATAAATCTCTGCCTCTGAGGTCGCAGCGTGGGCAAGGGCAGCCCCTTGCGCGGGGCCGTGCCGGCAGCTGCCCTCAGGCTCACAGCGAGCACAAGGTGGAGGCAGCACAAACGTGACCTCTGCCTTTCGCTGTGTAACAGCAGCGTGGTGCTACCCTGCACCTTGGTTTCAGGTCTGATGGGTGTGACTGAGCCTCACGGGTCCCTGGCCACTGCTGCTGTCCTGTGTGAGCAGTACCCCCAGCGGCGCCGCTGGCTGCACGGTCCCTTCGGCAGCATCCCCCACAGTGAGTTATCCCTGCTCTTTGCCTGAGAGCAACAGCAGGAGGTTCAGGAGATGTTTGAGTTTAAAACCAGTACAAGTCTGGTGCAGGCAGTCGATCAAAGGTAACTCCATAGCTGCTGAGAAGCTGTCCTAGGATTTTATTCTTCCCTTTGGTATTGCATGAAGTTACATTCTAAGCCCATTCAACTGCACTTGTCATGATGCTTTTCTTGCTCACACTCTCACAGTTTAGACTGAAAAGTATCTGCAGGAGAAAAGTCTCCTTGTCAACCAGACTTTGGCGATATACAGCAGATCCCTCTTGCATATGCACGCATGGGGTAAGAAGACCCAGGGCTGCTTTCATGCCAGTCAGTACTAAGTTCCATGCATATATATTTCAAATACCTCCAGTATATACGTGTATATTCCTGTATACGTGTTTCGGCTGTAACTTCAGGGTGTTGGGCTGCACACAATAGGCTGTGTAGCTGCCTTGCTTTGTCACATCTATCACTGTAACACAAATCTGCTGTGTGAGACTCACCCGCTTGTTATTGGCAGAAGGAAGATGGACAAGCTCATTTGCTGCGGAACTGCAAAACTAAATCCAGTCTGCTTTGCCTATTGTAATTTCTAGCATTTAGGTGGCCGAGTGGGACATTCCCTTCATGACCTTAAGGGACATATAAAATACACAAAGCTTTCTGCATTTCTTCTTAATCCTTGCAGCTAAGGATGCCAGCACATGTTGCTTCATGCAGCCTGGCTTTAAGCTATTCTTGTCTGCATCTCTCAGCAAAAACAATCAGTCTAACAGGACAAGTTAATTGGGTCAGGATGATCCACTCTTAAAATTTGCCAGCAGATCAGAGGCAATGTCCTTTATTTAGCCTATAGAACATAACTCCGTGTAATTCCTGGGCTGAGTGGCTTAGACAAAGCACCTTAATTATTGCAGACAAATAAACTGAAAAAGAAGCAACAAAGCAATATTTGTTAGAGCATGTGAATGTGGCCTGTCTGGGTTATTTAATCGAGGCAGTGAAACATTTCACTGATTACCTCCCTTTGAAAGTACAAATTGTTTGGATATAACTTTAATGTAGGCAATTAGGTGCAAACATTTTAGGCTATACATTAAAAACCTATTTAGTTTAGTGTTCTTTTTTCCCCCACAGCATCCTGGAGTTGTGAGATGGGATGAATCATATTCTTCATTTAAGTCAGGGCATTTTAATAGAGATTTGTAGTTTGACATGAAAACAGGTATTTCTGTATGTATATTTGATTTGTGTTTTGCTGTGATCTGGTTTAGAGTTTTTGCAGTCTGGCAATTTATAAATGCTGGACTCTGATGTCTTTGTGCCAGCTGGAACTGGGTGTCTGCAGTTCTTTGCCAGCAAGGCTTGGTTTGAGTGACTTCAAGGTGTTCTTGCTCTTGATCTATAAAACCTTTGGCAACCTTTCAGCTTTCTCTTTTGTCTTGTAGTCCTGTGTATTTCTGAGCCCTGAGGTATTTTTCACCTTTTGATGCAGTAGAACATCATCATGGTTCTTAGAAGGAAAAAAATGTGGATTTCTGTGTTTCTAGTGGCTTCCTGTAAGTTTATTGTGACAAGTTCCGTACGTAATTGCTATGCTGTATTTCTAACTCCTTAATTCTCTGCAAGCTATCCCTGTAGTTGGTTACTTCTGCATGGTGTTGAGAGAGAGGATGGTTTCTAACATTTTATTTGTAGGTGTTGAATTAAAAAAAGTCATAGAAAAATGTCAGTAAAGATCTGTAAATCTGAATAATGTAATTATAGAATGATTCTTCTGTGACGAATAGAGTCAAGAAGAAAATTGCTAAATCATTGTCGTGCTGGTTTTCTGTGGTACTCCTTTGAAAATAGAATTATTTTAACACCTTGTACTTCTATTATCCTTGGATTGGGTGCTGTGTATCCTGACTGGCAGCTATGTATAGCAGTGACCTCACTCACCACAAAAATGTAACAACTGCTGTTACTCTGTGTGGCACTCAACCTGTTAACCTCAAACAAGGAGGAAAGAAGATTATTATACTTTCATGAAACTTCAGTGAATATGTATAAAAAATAAGTTGGGTTTTCTTAAGCTGGAATTTATCTTGGCTGCTGAAACTGGCATTCAGGTATTGTGGGATCAGAGATGGTCAGGACCTCGTGTTTAAGTTACAGCTGCAGCAGGATAGTTATGCTGACATTGCACTGAAGAGTTCTCCGGCACCGACTGGCTCTGTTTTCCTGAGTGTCCAGGTGTTCCTCCAGGCCACACCCAAGAACTGACGGAGCACAGCCCTGCTGGGGGAGGATCACAGCACACAGTACTGTGCTGTTAAGCATATTTGACCAGTCATTTTTTTGGCTTTCAAGTACTC
Source organism: Picathartes gymnocephalus (assembly GCA_013390045.1). NCBI lineage: Eukaryota > Metazoa > Chordata > Aves > Passeriformes > Picathartidae > Picathartes > Picathartes gymnocephalus. Next base: position 268,291 of record WEKY01058459.1, on the reverse strand, counting down.
CTGTGCCCTTCCCAATTCAGTCATTCTGGATGAGGATATTATTTCTGAATAAACCAATTATTCAGAAATAATTTGTCATTATAGAAAACAGACTCACCATATGTATGACCTGTTGAAGAGAAAAAAACCTGAGGTCGCTCTCTGACATTATCATGACTCATTCTTGCTTAACATTTTGATTGTGCTGTGGCTATTGTATTTACAGATTCTGACAAATAACGTTTGACAAGCAGTAAGCCCTGATGTACAGCAGTGAGTCACAGTTGAAGCACCTGATGCTTTCAATACATGTCTGAGAACTGCAGTCTTGGAGACACTGATGTAAAGAAACTTCCGTGACTTGTCTTTTTGGAGGCCAGTGTCCCACTATTATTATTATTATTATTGAGTGTGTTTTGATAAAGGCTCCTGAAGATACGTTTTCAGGGCGGTACTGTTGGCTAATGTGCTTTGTAGCAGGGACAGAAGCTTTAAACTACTCCAGTTATAGAGCTATTTTACTAAAACTTTCTACAGGACAAAACTAAAGGAAATATGCTTATTATACTGGGATTTCAGAAGTTCCTTCTCTCCTCTTCCAGTCAGTAGGATTTGGCTGTGGAGCAACAGTTCTGGTATTTTTGCTGCTCTCCAGTTGCTGTACACTACTGCCTTACAGAAGTTGCTTGTTCAGCTCACACAATGTACTTTTGGGGAGGATCATGTTAAGATATTGTTCTAGATTTAGAAATTCTACTCTGCAGTGTATCCTGTCAAAGCCTCTGGCAGCTGTTCCAGCCCTCCCTGTTGTGTGTATGCACCACTGAGACTTGGGCAGCAGCTTCTAACGGGAGTCAGTCAAGAGTCTTTTGTTCTCTGAAAAAAAAACCAGACCAGCTAATTATTTGACTCATCCCTTAGAGAACTATATCTGAAAGAAAAGTAACATTTGTTTTACCATTGTTTCACTTTAGGTACCCTTTGTTAGATTTCAGTAGCATAATGCTATTGTTACAATAATAAATAGCATTAGTCAGCTTTCAAGAAGTACAAATGGTTTTGGTTTTTATCCCTCTGGCATCTTACAGAGAAGTGCTTAGGCTTATAGAGTCCTGCTCTACCACCACCTCAATAAGTTGCTGCTTTTCTCTCTCCTACATGATTTCCAGTATAGACCTGTCATAGCAGTGTACAGATCAGTACAATAAAAATAATAATTTTCCTAAATATCCAAAGTGTAAATATATACAGACAATATTTTAAAAGTCTTATCACTGGGGGAAAAAAATCCCACAATGTAAATTAAATTAAAGATATCTGACACCTTTAAGTAGACAGGAGATCTTTGCAGATATTTGATATTTTCAAAAATGGAGTATGTTCTCTATTAGAGCTAGAGAGAGACTAAGGCAATTGGTTGTGTTTGTGAGAAATTATTGTGAACACTTTGTTCCACATTGTGACGTCATCTTTTAACATCAAGCTATTTTATGTAGCAATTACTACATAAATTGTTTTCTGTTCCGATTTCTTTTGTGCATAAAATGTATGAATAGCTGCTTGAAATAGGTATGTTAACACTCATATTTACCCCTACCGTTTTTATCTGCATCTTTTTTACTGATAGATATGAATGCCACTGTCTGAGTTTAAGCTTAGACTATGAATATCTTGATTTAAAAAAAAAAAATTAAAAAGTTTTGTCTCTCACCAAAATCCACTCGGTTAAAACAAATGCCATAGGCTGAGTGAGCCTCACTTTCACAGTTGTGAGACAGAGAATGAATGTTGTGCAGGAATTGTTACAGGTCCAATGGATTTCTCTTCCAGCAATGATGACTCTAGTTTAAAACTAACGTAGGTATCCTTAAAACACACGCTATTTTGCAGCAGGTCTAAAATATGGAAATTACTTCTTTTGTAATATTCTTTATTTTGACTTCTTAAAAAATAATAATTTTCTTTAGTAGGCCTTATAAAACAATATGTACTTGAATGTTAGTGTAGGAAGAATTCAGGATCTTTCACCAACAGAGGGCCACACAAAAGGATGTAGAAACTAATACTTTGTGAAAGTATCACCACATCTAGGGGAGCAGCATTGTGCTACAGCCATCATTCCTTTTCTGGAGGTAAAACTCTGAGGTGAAATCTTATCCAAGCCAGCATTTCAGTCTCTGGCTTCTAGAACATCCACAGCTTGCATCTTCAGCCCTACACAAGTGAGAACAACGCCCTTCTCCTCCGGAAAGCGTGGCAGTAGGATGTCCTTGCATGCTGGCTCCCAGCAGTGTGTGTGGCACCTCACTGACAGATTTTGCTGCTCCTATGGGTCTCTCTTTTTCCTTGGAAAATAATACTGGCTGTAGACTGTCTCTCTTCGTTGCATCCTGCCACCCTGGGTCAAACCAGATGCTGGTTTATGTCCATCTATCTCACTGAAACAGCTTTGTTTTAATTGTGTGGGATTTCTTTCCTTCTAAACCCACCAATACTGATAATCATGCAGTCAGATTTAGCTAAGGTATGACATTAGTTGCTTTTTTACTCGTAAGAATTCTCCATTCAGGCAAGTGCTTGCTTTGCCTCTCTGCTGCTGTTGTCTGATCTAGGCATGGGATACTGTGCCTATAATAAGGATCCCCTAGAAGCTGAATTTTTTTGATTTTGTTACCAAGTCTTTCAAATACCTTTAATTCTTTCAGCTGCATGTTACTACACTGCTAAATAGATTATGTTCGTTGTCACCAGGGATCCTATGACAGTACACAGCCAGCCTGAAATCAGGAGCAGGGCATTCTTCCTGCTATTGGCAGAGTAGTTTATTCTGTGTTTTGTGTCCCTCTCATGGCCAGCTGCATGTGTGTCCCTAGCATGTCAATGCCCATGGAGATAGGACTGCCAGTATCTTTCAGATGGCCAGTGAGTACTGGACTGCCTGGTTTGTTTTGTTTTTTTAAATCACGAGAATCCTATTTTCATGAGAGACCTTTAGAAACACTGGGAGTGTAATTTGAAGGTGATCTCAGTAATTTAATTGGAGAGCTGATTGGGGTGAGCTGGTAGTGGATCTCCCTGACAGGTTAGGTTCTTAACCTTTGACAAAGTCTCATTTAACATTTCTTTGGTACAAACTCTCTAACCTCTGTGTCCTTAGAATGGTAATTGCAGCCTATTTCTGCAGGATGTTTTTGCTTTTAGTGAATTAGATTATTTTGTTTTAAAGGGAAGATCCCTACAGAACAAATGCATGAGAAGACTATGACCTGTGTCCAAGGTTTGCAAATGGCAGCCAAAATAAAGGCAGTACTGCTTGGACTAGATAATCACACTTTCTGTTTTTGTAAAATTTGCAGTAGGTTAATCTGGTTTTAATCTCTCCCACTTTTTTTGTGTGTGTATTTTATGAAGAGTTAGGCCATGAAACAACATAGAACTTTAATAAATAATGTGAAACAGAACAACATGGTTTTGGTAGAAGAAATAAGTTAATGACTCCTTTTATCATTGTTTGTGGGGTTGATTTTTTTTTTTAGGTGTGGCTTTTTTTGTTTGTTTTGATTTTTCAATAATGTGAAGACAAGAGAAAGCAGTGTTATACCAGTTGGTAAGGTAACATAGACTTTTGTTCAGTAAATAGCTGGTTCCATTTAACATTTGACACTCAGCATGGCAATTGTTTTAAAAGGTTTTCTGTAAGCCTTAGATTCTGATTTTTCAGAATAAATTTGAATTAATTTGTGCTTTAGGGATAAGTGAAAACTGTTTTTTAGATTAAGTAGAGCAAAAAAGAACTCTTCCCTGAAATACTCAGAAACCCAGTATATCAAAGGATATACACAGGCAGCAGAAAATAAATGTGCAGATGGGGAGGCCTGAAAAAACATCAAGTGCAGATCCTGAATTTATGCACATTTCTGACATTGTTGGATGAAAAATGCTGCTCTTATCTTCTGTGGGTTGCCATGACTACCATGTGATGTGATTTTATTTTTTTCAACATGAAATTATACACAAGTGCAGGAGAGTGGTCTTGTCTTAGCTCGCACCATATGTGTTTGGGTGATAAGGATTATAGTCAGTGAATGTGCTTATCAGTGTGGCACATTTGCTTCTTTAAAATAGGTCCCGATTTATGTCTTCATGTCTCCATTAGTCTGTAGAGGGTAAATGGTACGGGGTTTTCTCAAGTACTGCTACATGAGGTTTAGGCCATCTCCTTTTGTGTTAAAATGAATCTGTTACCTCCTTGTAGCTGAGTCACAACATAATATAATTTGGGGAGGAGGAGTTGAAAAGGCACCACAAACATAGATACAAAGTATTATAGCTCAAATTTTCTGCTGGTTCAGTGCCATAGTCTTAATTATCAAATGCTTATTTCCTGAAGACTTATATTTTAGATTAATGCTCCTCCCTGCTTGATGTGGTTCTGTTTTCATTCACATTTTAGGCATCCTCATGAACTTTGAGGGATGCAGAGATGAGGCAGGAATTCCTAACCCCGAAATCACTGTAACGTTGCAATGGTTTGTACAGAACTCGTGCACGGAGCTAAGAATACATTTCTGTTGATCTCAACCAGTGCCTGAGTTGTATTCCAGGGATGGCGAGTGTGAATCAAAAGCTTGCCTGGCGTGGGTGGTGAGGCATCCCGCCGGATCCTCTGTGCTGTCCCCGGGGCTGCCGGTGGCTGCTCCGAGCAGGGCACGCTCACGTGGTGCCACATCACTCACGGGGCACCTGCCCGCAGCAGGGAGAGCTGTCACACGGACAAACTCCCTGAAATTGCAATTTACCATCTTCAAACCTTCACAAATAATCAGTTCAGCAGTGGGAATTGTTTGCTTAGAAACATAATTGTGTGGACTAGGGGTGCAACTGCTCAAACTTATGGTAATGTTGCTTTGGCTGCGATTTGAAAACATCTGAATTTATACTTGTGTACTAATGCCCTTGCAGTTTTTGACAGTTTGGGGGATTTTATAACAAACAGCAGAAGAAAGGCAAAACATTCTTTGAAGTATTGCTAAAAAGCTTCTTTATGAGAAACTTTCTGCTACAGCACAGCAAATGCTCTTTCTAGCTGTGATTTGGCTCCCAAAAGAGGCCTCTGAAATTAAAAAAGGATAATTTGGCAAAACCTATCAATGAAATTGATACAGGCAACATCTTGTAGGTCAGACCCAGATAGCTAAGTGAGAAATACAAACGACAAGAACTATGAACTGCTGGTGCATTGGGAGAAGCAGAAGGAGTAAGAACAGTTTGCTAGTTGAGATGGATTAAAGTCTGCACACAATTCACAAGCAGTAAGCTGAGAAAAGCTTAAAAAATTCAGGAAGCTTTCTGCAAATGGCTTAATGTTAGAAAGATATTATGTTCAAATAGCCTCATAGTAGAAAAAATGGGACAAAATATGCACTCCTATGTAAATGTATACAAGAGGCACCCTTTGAACTGTTGTAATCCACAAATGAGAAAAACAGAGTACTGCTCCCTACTCTGGGTAGGGTGGCCACTTTAGGCAATTTGTTTTCATGGAAAGTTGTAACAAGGATGAAAAATTCATGAACATGGCTGAGAAAGCAAACAAAAATCATGCTGAAGGCCTTAGAAACTCCAGAGGAAAGCTGTAGCCAAAGACAATGGGGACAGCAAGCATAAAGTATCTTTGGCAGACAGGAATTTCACAAGATGTTGCGGGATGAGGATGAAAATGCTGCTGCAGGACTTACTTTCTTTGTAGAAGTACAAGCACAGGGCAAAACAAAGAATGCATTAAAGTTGGAACCTGGGTCCAGCAGAGAAAAACAACCTAACTGAAGATAGCCCTCAGAGTAGCAGAGTAGAGTAATTGTAGAAGAAATCATTACACTGAGAAGTGCATTATTTTCAGGAGGCAGGCAGTGGTGACTCATGCGGATGAGATAGCATATATGTGACATGAAAGCAGTAGAAAACAGCAAAATTAAATTACTTGTCAGGTTCAGATTAGCATCAGATGCAATGACAAGTCAGTGACACAAAAGCAAACAGGAAATTGAATGCCAAAGATGTGGTAGGACATCTGTGACTGCTGGGCTACAGTCTTCTTCAGCAGTGGGCAAGAAAAGAAAGCAAAATTGCAAGCAAAATCAGGCCAATTAAAAATGTGATGGAGTCCTTCTGCTGACGCAGTGGCTAGGAGTAGTGCTAAGAATCCTGGCACAGCACTAGAACAGGGGCACCTCTGAGCTGAAAACTGTGTCAGGGCCTGAAAATCAAGGGTAGAGATCTGCCCAGATAGGAGGAGAGAAAAGCTGATGTTGGAAGCCACTGCTTGTGCCCCCGAATGCTGAGGTGGCCAAGCACTCGTCTTCATGTGGCCTGAGCCGTCCCTATGGAAGCACTGTGACTCAGAGCCCCTTCTGGGAAGCATTGTCAGACAGTGACACTAAACACCAAAAATTGGGCAGGCAAGGGAACTGGTGGGGAGGAAGGTGGTCTATGAATTTTGGCATGTTGCAACGTCAGCTTGCCATGAACCAGTCAAACAGTAAAGTAATTATCAATACTGTTCCATGGTCTTCCTCAAGAAATCTTCAAAAAGCAGAGAAACTACATTGCAGCCAGTTCATCAAACACTCCCTTGGGAGTGTTTGTGAGTAATACTGTAGGAAAAGCTTCGTGTGAATAGAGAGCGAAGATTCTACCTCTGGCAGCTGACGGTGACTGATTGCCAAATGTGAAAAACTGCTCTTGGCTACCTTCAGGAAACTTCTCTTTCCAAATGACACGCGAAAGACACTGTTTGGATCACACTGTTAATTCTACAAATCCAGAAGAAAGTCTTGTATGTTTAACAAGTAAATTGTAGTTAATTTTAGACAACTTCAGATAGTTGCACTTACTAAATCTACCTGCTACAAATAGAAGACCCACAGATGAAATATGTGGAAGAATGATGAAATAGTCTAGTTCGGTGGAAATTCTGCTCTGCTGAATGTTATAATCAGAAAACCAGAGAATGTCTGGTGAAAATAAACTTACAGAACTCAGTGGAAGATCTAAAAAAACCCACCACACACAAAACTTACATACCCAGAACCACTAGCAAGAAGCCATGTCCTTTTCACAGGAAAACATTTTGAAGTAAACAAAAAATAAACCAATGTGCATACAAGTTATTTAGTGCAACCGAGAGGCAGGACAAATCAGATGTCTCCAACTCAAAGGAAAAGATTCAAGTTCTCACTTTAGAATTTGTAACTTTTATTTATATATGTATAACGATGATTGATACTTTAAGATTGTATAACAGGGTATAAAATATGTAAGAAGATTATGCTTTTCATGATTAGTTTGGCCAAGTCAATTAAATGTGAGTGAAGGGACGATATAATAGATAGCTTCATAATGGAGGACACAGCAAGATATATATGGGCAGATTAATATGTACAATCTTGAGAAATGTGGTGTGTTCAGTAAGAGAAGATTATATCCCTAAAGCAAGAAGTATTGCCTGGGCACCCATTCCTTGTCTCATGCTTCAGTACTGACCACTTTCCTTACTCATCTCCCTTTGATCCTAATTTATCTTCAGTTTTGGAAAATCCTCCCATATCACGTGCCTAGGGTTCTCTTCTTTCCTGTCTGTGTCCTATAAAATCCAGGTCTGCTTTGGAAGGCATGGTGGATTTTTTTTTTTTCCTTTCTGCTTAAATTGAATTATGTTCCTTGTTGTGGTTTAGGCAAGCCCCACCCTGCTTTCTCTGTTTTGCATTAGCTTCAGGCTTCTCTCTTGTACTCCTTTCTAGATACAAATCCCTTAGCTCTTCTTTTTCCTTCTTTGCAGTATTTGCCTCTCCTCTTCTTCCCCTTCTCTATCAAAGTTTATTTCCCAGATGTCTAGTGTTCTATATCAGAGTTGTTTTCAGAAATGCACATCACGTGTTTTATGCCTTCTGTTTGCCTTTTTCTAGTTCCTTTTACCTGGGGGGTTTTGAGCCTCTGCTTGTAATAAAAGTACTTTCTCTTCTGCAGTGACTGAGTTGGAAAGAATGATTTTCAGGGGCTGGTAAATATTTTTCTTCCTAGAAAATTACTCAGGGCTCAGGAAACTTTGTGGAACTGCACTCTTAAGTGCTTGTGCAAATAAAATAGAATTTTCATCTTTGGGTGAGAATTTGTTAAAATTTCCTGAGGAAGGGAAAGAGGCATCAAAAATTGAAATAATATGAAGATAGGTTGTCATACTGGATTTTTTTTGTGTTCTCTAGCATCAGCTAACCCACCTTCACCTTCCCCATGAGGTTTCTGACAGTTCATGAAGTCATATATTCTATTTATCTGGCCCAGTCCAGTAGCTTTAATGAAAGAGTTTGTGTTATAATGAACATATATTTGGGAGTGCTGAGTGTGTGCTAGCAAGAACTTAGGACATTTTACATGGGAAAGAAGACTTGACTGACAGAATACTGTCAAAGGAAGGATTACCTTGATCTTTGCCTAATATTTTGGCTGTGGAGAAGGTCAGGAAATAAAGTTACACAGTCAATGATTAAGCAGTTCCTAGGTGTTCTGTCTGTTGAAGACTACTTGGTAATAGGCTTTAGAGTGTAGAGGAGCTGATGTATGTGGGATATTTGTGGGAGGTACTGTTTGACATCTGCCAAGTGAATATTATGCTTTGCCTCTAGGTTTTGTGAATGACATTCAGCTTGTGGAGGTGGGACTGTGAGATACACTCAGTGATTGCCACTGTTAAACCTGAAGGCTCAGTGAGGGGGAAAGAGGCCATAGCTGAGATTGGTACATCCCCACAGAAGAAAATTGCCTCCTGTATCTCAGTGTGACTATGCATTTCTTCCTTGCAGCGATCCCAGGTACAGAACCTGGAGCCTTATTCTGCCTTCAGATGTGCTCAGGTTGGAGTTTCAGCAGCATTTTAATGACATTTGGCTACTGTTGAAAACAGCAGTTCTGCCCTTACTCTTATTCCACTCCCTGGCTCTTATTCTTGCCTTCCTTATGCTGTTACCACTACTTGTGGGTTGTTTGGCCTATCAGAAAGGAAATGATCAGGCACAAAGACTACCTCTCTGCTTAATTTTGGGTTGATCAATTTATTATTCTCATCAATTGCACACCTCAGGCTGGGATAGAAGCAGAAACAAAGACAAAGCCCCTTGTTGATTTTCTTGGTTTTTGAGGGGATGAGGGGAGCATGGAGAGGGAAAAATGTTCTGTCAAATTTAGAATACTTACAACATCTTGACATCTGTTGTGTTTTGACTGGCCAAACGCCAGGCACTCACAAAAGTCATTCTAAAGTAAATTTATTATTAACAGAGAGGAGGATAATGAGAAGTAAAATAAACCTTTCAAACACCTTGTTTCCCCCCAGCCCCTCCCTCCTTCCCACCGACAGCACAGGGAGGCTGGGCGTGAGGGTTTTGGTCAGTTCATCACTTGAGATCTTCTGTTCGCTCAGGGAGAGGAGTCTTTTCTGCTATACCATGGAGTCCTTCCCATGGGCAAACAGTCATCCCAAAACTGCTGTGCCACGGGTCACTCATCCACGGGGTGCAGTCCTCTAAGAAATAGGTTGCTCTAGCTTGGAAGCAAAGACTCTATCTCTAGAAACAGGGGCCCTCTCTCTCTATTCAGGTCCCCCACTAGATCACAGCTTTCTCTGGCATCCACCTGCTCTGGCGTGAGCACTTTTCCTAGGGGCTGCAAGTGGATCTCTGCATCCCCTGTGGACTTCGTGCATTACAGGGGGACAGTTTGTTTCACAATCGTCCTCACTACAGCTTGCAGAGGAATCTCAGCTCCGTTGCTTGGAGCACCTCCTTCCCCTCTTTCTTTTCCATTGACCTTGGTGCCTCCATGTTGTTTTCTCGCACATGTCCTCGCTTCCTCCTCTTCTCTGACTAGAAGAAAAACTGCTGCTTGTAGGTACCGTTGCCAACAAGTTCCACTAATTCAAAGATTCTTGCAGGATCCCAAAGCACAGAGAAGTTGATCTCGTCTACGTTCCGTGTTGGGGAAACACTTGCCATGCGTCCGCTGTCTGCCATGCAGCCCTGCCACCACTGAGTGGGCGGTGGCGGCTGCAGCGGCACTGGCGCCATTGAACGCCTCTCTTCACGTGGGGTGCCGGGAAGAAGAAGCCACCGCCCCCACTCCCGCCCTTGTGCCTGCAGCGCAGCTGGCCGGGGGCAGCCAGGCAGGCCGGACTCACGGCAGGCCGCGCTGAGATGGCCGCTGCCGTGGCGGCGTGTCACCATGGGCCACGGTGGTGGCCGCTGCACCTCCCCACTCTTGGGGGGAAAAAAACTGCTTGTGCGCTGTTTTGATTTTCTTCTTAAAGATGTCATCATGGAGGCATTCCCAACGTCTCTAATTGGGCCAGCAGCATGTCTGTCTTCAGAGCCATCAGAGATTGGCTCTGTTGGACACGATGGGAGCTTCTAGCAGCTTCTCACGGAAGCCATATTTGTGGCCCCCCCTGCTACCAAAAACCAGGCTGTGCCAAACTAACACACATCTTTCTTTCTTCTTTCCTGACAGTGAAGTCATGTGGGTTTCTTTTGGGGTTTTTCCTTTGGGGCTTCCTAAGTGACAGCTTAATACCCCAGATCACTGCAGTCAGTTTGACACAGTCGGCAATATGTGCAATGTACCAGACCCAGAATTTTGCTTCAAAAGGCTTGTTAGAAGTGATAGAGGATTTCTGGGTCTACCCCAATCACAAGCAATGGAAGAGCACCGGGATGGTTTTCTCCTGCAAAAAGGATAACTGTTACCAGTGTCTCAAGTAATCAAGTAATTTTGTAGTGCCCAACCCAATATAAAATAGCATTAATGATAAAAATATCTGAAGCTCTTAGATTAAATTTTTCCTACCCTTCACATATATATATTGTGAATATTAAGATAAGCCACAATATTGCAAAAGAAATACTGCAGGCCAGTAACTGTCAAAGAGGTGTCTGCTATGATGCTGTATATGCCATTATCTGAGCTAAGGTTAGTAAATTTATTGTCATATGTGATGTGTGGTTTCCGTTATGTATCTATTTAGTTAATGCCATATACATATGGCAGACATTAACAAGAATTACTTGTATATGTAAAAATGTAGTGACTCTGAAATAAGCACATTGTTTTTTAATATGGGTACAGAGAATGTATTCGTGTAAGAGGAGTAAATATCATGTGTAATATTTAATGTCTGTAAATACCTAGTGAATCATGTTTATATTCCCATGCCCCTTCTCTCTCCCTGTGGAAAGGACCCTGTGAAACTGGTCCTGCAAATTACTGTTGATCCTGTGCAGTGTTGGAACCAATTAAATCTTCTTTTGTTGTTCCTGCATAAGAAGTTGATATCTTCTTTTAGTGAGGCTGCTGAAAGTGCATTTTCTTCTGTTCCAATACAGGGTAGTTAATTTCTGCCTTTTCAATTTGTAATTTTTTTTTTTGCTTGTAGCTTCACTTATTAAATTGTGTGGAAGCAGTATTTGTTAACATACCTAGCCTAAGTCTGCTTAATCATATTTGAATAATCTACTTCAAAATGACTAATGTACAAATTGTTTTTTAAGTGTTCCTGAACTGTGTTTACATTAGAAAACACTAAAGCAAAAGCACATTAAATGATCCCCTTCTGCCAGTTTCTGATTATTACAAAATGTGGATTTGAAGCAGTTGAGGTATTTACTTTTGTGAACAGGTTTTGAGCATCACTGTTCAGTGTTTTTTTAAATAATGTTGACTTTCCACTAAGCAGGTGTATTCACAGCAAAGTTTCACCAGTGAGGTGGCCATAGTGTGGAAATGGTTTAATCAAGTAATAGTTTAGTAAGCAACTTAGAGAAAGGTGAACTTTAAATCTCGTCAGTGCTGGTGGTGCCCTCTGTCCAGTGCTCAGCTGATTGAGCCCAGCACCAGTGCTGTGTTCCCCATCATGCTGCTGAGATAAACCTTCTGGACCACTGCTTCCATCACTGGTACATGGCACTGAAAGCTCATTTGAGTGGCCAAGCCCAGCTGCCTTTACCACTGCAAATGCAGGTGTTTCATCTCCTCCCCATTCATTTCTTCTGTGGACACTGCAGTGCCAAATGTGACCTGGAAAATGATGTTGGCAAAATTAATGACTACTGGGAAAAGATTGGAACGTGAACCTTCTTGGACTTCACACCTGGTATTTTCCATGACACATCCTATGGTGCCTTTAAACAAAAGAACTGATGGGCACCAAGTTGGATGGGAGTATGATATGCCAGGCTATTGCTGGATAACTGGAGAATTTACAGGTATGTAGACACTATTTCTGTAATTTACTGCTTTAATCTGCTCTCTCCAAGTGGTAAAGTGTTCCCCAGTTTGATATATTTCAGCAGTTGCACAGAGACTGAACCAACAAACACAGTTTACTCTAGTGGCCTCAAGCATGATTTTTCTTCTGTACCTGTGGCTTTTGGTTAAGCAAAGAAATGTTGGATGAAAGATAACTAACTTCATGCCTTGTTTAGGGAAATATTGATGGATTTTATGGAAGGAAAATAAAAATAGCTGTTGGTAACAGGCTGAACAGGGTGCAGTGTATTGTCTTGCACTGCATGTTTGTAAGGCTCAGCTTCCTGGTGACTGCAGGGCTGCGTTTGGCTTCTTTCTCAAGGAAACCATCTCTCTATATTACAATTCATTTTCCAAGATCAGTGATATTTAGACATGAAAAGAGACTCAGCTGAGCTGCCATTCTGAAACTGCTATGTGATTTGCAAAGGAAGCTCTAACTGTGGAGGTCAGGCTCCATGCTTCTGTCTTCTCCCTCTATCCAAATACTTCTTTCAGGGGATAATCTGTCCTGCTTAGACTGGGAGCACCTCTAGTCCTTGCACTAGGTGATATCAGTATGTATAGCCTGTGTTGGATCAGGAATCCAAATGTCACGGAAGGTTTTACTCTGAGATATCATCCATTTTTTTTAGGTACTATGTTAGTATTGGCAAAGCTTCAGGTAAGGGGCAGCTCAAGAATTCTAACTCAGATGTGTTTTATTGATATCCAAGATAGATGAGGGAATACCATTTGGAGAAAGGATTAGTCCAAATGCTGTAATGAATATTATGTAGCTTTGCTAGTATCACAACTACACAATTGAATCTGACTGTAGGATCCAGTTAATTATATAATTCTGTGATGCAAATTAAGAGTTAATGACTTATGTGCTAGATGTAGAACGGAGCTACAACACAAGAGTAATTCCTTCACTCTTATGAAATGGGGAAAAGCTTCTCAACCCTGATTTGCTATGGAGCAAAAATCAGCAAAGGCAACTTGGCAAGGGCAAGTCACTGGAGTGCAGTGCAGTTTTGATGTACAGTGGTGCCTTACCTCACTTGGTGGAACAGCATTTAAAATGTTTCAGTCACAAACTGTTCTGGGAAAAGAGTACATGTCATACTTTTCAGGAGAACCAAACCCCAAAGACAAGGTTTTTATAGCAAAGAGGAGGAAGCCTGAACAAACGAGTCTGATGGTGGATCCCTGTACTTTGGCAGATATGTTTCTTGGGAAAAAGACTTTTTATTCCCTGTAGACTTCACTCCTATGAAGACTTAAGGGGATGTGCAAGTCCCAGTGATTTCCAAGTGCAGCATTTCCACATGAAATGCTCTATGTGAGTAACTCTGTACAGACCTAGGTTCTGCAGAATAGCTGCTACTCTTCTGTGGCTTGGGTGCAGAGAAGATCTTAGACTTGAGATTTGCTCTAGACTTGTAAGCTTAAGTGCTTCTTTTCAGTTGTATTCCAAGACGTCAGTATTTTTAGGGGAATCTAAAGAACCTGCATCCTTAAGGTGTGCTTAGTCTCATCTTGATGTCTCATTTGTGTTTGCTTTGAGATTTACAGCTGAAGTGTTGTTATTCTGCTAGTGCTAAATCTCATTAACCAACAATCAAAGTGCTGTTGGAGATATCTCAGCTAAGTGCATTTCTTCTGTATATGGACAAATTTGCTGAAAATAGATATTGAATAATCCAGTAAAATTAATGGTTGCACATCATGCAAAAGTGATCTAGATGCAACTTGATCGGCAAAGTCACTATGAAGATCAAGCTTTTTTCCTTGAAGCAAACTCAGGGAAAAGATGCCTTAAACAAATATAGTGGTTACATAGCACTGGGTCTTCAGGGAAAAAGGCCACATGCTTGTTATAACTGATATTTCTGTGAGTGTGCTTTTTTTGCCTGAAGACTTCTTTTTGCTAACCAGAAATGTCAGAGAAAATTATGTGAATTGACAAGATGCATCAGTGTACCCTGTAGTTTACTCAGATGATGATTAGGATAATATATCTTCATGTTTCATTGTGAGCCACAGTACAATGAAATATTACTGGCTGCATTAATGGTGACTGCAGATGTGTTTAAAACTCAGTCTTACAAAAAAATCTCACTTCTTGTTTAGCGTTTCAGTGCTGCCAAAGAGCACTGTGGTATCACCTGTCCTGGCCTGGAGATCTGTATGATGGGCATCTATGGGCTTGGCTGGGGATAGTTTGTCTTAGTCCTTACTGCTGAATTTCTGGTAGCTCCACAAATATCCCAGGAAATGTAGGTGGCGTCAACCCAGAAGGATTTACTTGTCCAGAGACTGGCCAAAGTTAGTCAAAGGGCTTTTGTGTCATGCACAGTTGCTGATGATACAGGTTGGCTCTGTATGGGTATAAGGACTCATGGCAGGTTGGTAATTCGGCTGGTTTGGAGTTTGAATTCCAGTCTTCGTGCTTCCACTGCAAAGCAGGGTCTAATTTTAAGGCCATTGCTCAACTTTGGGGCTGGACACCAGGTCAGCACCCAGTGGAGCGGTCAAGCAGTTGGTGCAGCCTTGTACAAGTAACAGGGGTTTTGAATGCTGTGGTCACTGTCTTGGGAGAAAGGAGTATTTTCTTACCTTTCTTCAGATTACTTTGCTGTAATTCTCTAACCAGTCGTGAATAGAGCACCCTTGGCCTCCTAGTTGACACCACCTGCTGTTAAATAGGTCCTAGCTTGCAAACAAGTTCACTTCTGGCTGTCATCTTCCTTTCTGAACTACAAAGTACAGTCCTGTGGGAAGACACTGGAATTCTGCTTTTCTCTTTGTCCAAGCTTGACTGTTTTCTTTTCATCTAGTGGCTTTCAGTGCATTGTAATTTTCACCTGCAAATAGGCAAGTTGCTGTTTATCTATTTAGGATTTTTTTGCCCTTCTTTTCACTTTGCAGTGTTTCATGCTTTGAGGTGTTTGGACAGCATCCTGTGCTAAAGGCCACAGCTTTGTGAGCTATTAACACATTGTATCTAGTGGTGTGTAGTACAGAGTGAGCCTCAGGTAGCACTGTGCGGTGGAAAACATGAGTGTCTTGAAATTCAGGCAACTTTTCGTTCTCTATCTTAACATCAACAGTGAATCGTTACTCACTTGTAAGGATTGCTTAATAAATATGTTCTTGAGAAGCTTCTTTCATATCTGAGTAGAGATTAATCACTAAGGCCAGATGATCAGTTCTAATTCTGACAGCTAGGAGACAAACTGTTTTATGTGCAGCTACACATGTATGATTAAACCTCAAAGATGAATCTTTAAAAAACCAAATTTCTCCTGAAAGTAAACACCCAGGGAGAAGTCTCCTTAACAGTGTTTAAACTTTGTAAACATAATATGAAATTTATTGAATTGGATTTCATGGTGATACTTGACAAATAAGTCCAATATATTTTTGTAAGCTATGCCAGAAAGTTATGTATATGTTTAAGTTGTGTTGTACTGTTGTGGGGTAATTAAAGCCTTCCATAAATACATCTTGTTGCTAAAGCGCTTCACAGACAACTTGAGGAAACCATTTTGGCCCTTCATCCAGGAACCATTAGTTCACAGAACTTACAGAAAGAAGCAAAAGGGGAAGATTTAGCATTGTGAGGAGTAAAGAAAAGGAACGCTTGAATTAGTTAAAGGGGCTTGATGAAAATATTATCAGATTGTTATATGTAAAGAGCTAAGGGTAATTTGGAAAATTGAATAATACATTCTCCCGAAACAGGAGAATATATTATCCAATGTAGTGAATAGAAGTAAGGAAATAGAATAAGGGGTAACAAACTGTGTGCAATTACCTGTTCGGTAAGAAAGGGAAAGGTTTTGGCGAGAGCGGCCCCTTTCTGCCCCCCTGTGGACAGGAAATGTGGCGCCCGGTTTTTTGTTATTTTTCAAACACGTGAGAGAGGCTGAAATCATTGAAAATGTACCTTATGTCCACAAATTCTCAACCGTAGGCCGTGCAGCATCTTAAATATCGTTTGAATTTACAGTTGGGTGTTTTTATGTTACACTGCGCTGGCAAATCCCTGAGGCGAGGCTTTGCTGTTCTCAGTTGCCGCTCCAAAGCAGTTCTCTCGTCAGCCCAATACTGAGGGCAGTTCCCTGCCGTGCTTCTTGCAGGCTTGTGCTAGGACTGTCCCTGGGCATACAGGTTAAATGCTGGTAAATGCTGTGTTTTCTCTCTTCCTCTTCCTCCTTTTTGTGCCTCCCTTTCAAAAATCCCCGGTGCCGAATTAGCCGTGAAGAGCGTGGCACAAGCGGGGCGTGGATTGTTCTCCCGTGCTGACCACAGATGTTTGCAGCGGCTTCTGCCCGGCACCTGCTGCCTGCCCGGGAGGGCTGGGGAGGCCAGCGGCCAGCTCCCTCCTTGGTACGGCTGCTTACAGCCCCTGCCTTGTGCACGTACCTTCTCCTGGCTTTGCTCCTGTGGAATGGGTGCAGACTTTGCCCCAGCCACCCCTAATGCTCTTACACTGCAGCTTACTCGTTTTACAGCAATACTGCTTTTCCTGTTTCCCAGGTATCTGCAGGGTGTTCCAGTCGATGTTTGCACATGAAAACCAGACTCACTCTGAGGAAGTCTCAGCTGTCTGTCTGGCTTTGTGGGCATGATAAAAATATGGAGGCGGTGACTGGGCTTGAGGTTCAGAAATTTTAAAGCACTGAATATTGTAAACATGTTTCTGCGTTGACACATTTCTGCCTTCTCTCCAGACCACTGCCACGGCAACAACAAAAATTTTCTTTATTCATAACATTGTCCATTCTTATCCAGTCATTGGATTGCTATCCCTTTATAGAGTTGTTTCTCAAACTGACAGGGGAGTGTTGTTGCAAATTTTGTCCTGACAGACGTCTTGGTTTTTCTTCTTACAGTCATCACCAGATAGGATCCCAATTTTGTGTCTTGCCTGGCAGCAGAGACACCTTGAATAACAAAGCAAAGATGCATTCTGCTTTTGTTCGTTGTTTTTCTGAAGTGTGGAAGAACTGTGACAAAAATTAGGGAGAGTGAAGCAGGGGTTCTGGGGAAATGTTGCATTTCATTTCTGGTGTAATTCCCATTTGTTTATAAGGGTGTTGAGAACCCTGAAGTTTAGGTGGATGCTATTTGAGATATGTATTCTCTCAGCTCAATCTGAATGATGAGAGAACAGTGCTTTTAATGATTGTTTTATTTATCTGTATTGATCTACTTAAACTACTCCACTGCATCAGCAGGTTTGAAGGGAAGAGCACTGTACAATTACCAACGAGGTATGTGCACTTAAAGTTGTATCCACCTTGTCTTAATTTGTTAAATTTAATGTTTGCAAGCTTGATGATTATAGCTATTCTTGTAGTTTTGAGTAGATATTTAATACTTCGTGATAATTATTTATATTCCCATAATAAACCAAAGATGGTTCAAGTTCTTTCTATGCAGTCTTCAAATTTTGACCTCCACTATTGCTATATCACAGCACCTGCATCAGTCTGTCCTGAAATGTAAGTGCTACTGGCCATTGTTTTTGGTTTTTGCTTTCTGCTTCCTTCTTGTGCGTGATTCATTCCCATGAAGGCAGTATGGTAAAGTAGTGAAACATGCTGTGTGAGCAATGCCATTTGTCTTGGGCTGATGACTTACAGCTAATAAGAGGAGAAAGAGAAACTGTAGCTCTAGGCCAATATACAGATAAAAACGGAGTTAAAATTAAGTGGGAAAATGCGTTGTGCCAGACTGCATCTCCAGTTCAGCTCTTTTGCACATGTTTTTTTTAATACTTGCAATACAAAGACGGATGGTGGTGAGAATGATATTTTTTAATCAATCTGTCCCAGCAAGAATTTAAAGTTACAAATGCAGCTTCAGCTGTAGGCCTAGCCAGAGCAAAAAATGTTGTAGGACACATGCCCATTTTGCATAGGATGTTTAGATCAGCCAGGAGCACAGGATTTCTTTCCCACAAGCAATTTGGGAACTGGGAGGCTAAGGTGGGGATAAGAAATGCAGCAGCAATTTCAAAATGCAAAAGCAGAGCTCAAAGGGCAGTGTCTTTATTCCTCTGGGACCCTGGAGCTTAAGCCCTAGCAGGCAGCCACACCCGGTGGAAGTGTCTTGCAAGCAGCTTGAGGAGGCTTAGCAGACTTTCAGGGTAAAAAAAAAAAACAAAAGCCAACCAGGCTTCAAAATGTGACTAGCACGAAGTATTCCAGCTGGATAAAGAAGTCCCCTCCTCATAGGCAATCAGAACAATAAAAGAACAGATGAGCCAAAGGGTGTGCTCCTGAGAGGCTTGTAATTGTTTAGTTCCACACAGCTCTCAGGACTGAATGGCATTCTTGTGCAGTGTTTCACTCAAGAAGCTGCATGAACCAGTGCTCAGGAAAGTTCAGAAGCAGAATGGTGTGCTAATACGTGTATGATGTGTTACTCCAAAGTAGATTTTGGTGTTCAGATGCTGCCATTTGCTACTGGTGGTGTCTAAGCCCAAAAGGCTTTTTCCCAGCCCTCTGAGGACTGGTGGTCAGAGTGCACATTGACAGTCTCAGCATCCTTTGGGTTAAACCAGCCAGCTAGTGAGCATGGACACTGCTGTCCTTCCAATGTCACACTGTCCCAGAGTGACTGTCAGATGTACTTCACTTGTCAAACTGTTGTTCAGGCAGTTATTTATTTATATGATGCTTTGTTCCTGACCAGACATCAGCAAGCCTGGCAGTCATTTCAGGTCCTGCAGCTATTCCTCTCTGGTGAAGTTATCAACAACAGGAATAGTTGCAGCATGCAGTCTGGTGTCTATGCTCTGTGTAGCAAACAGTCATATATCAGAAGGATTAGTTTCTAATAGTACTAAAGGAAAGTTCTGTGACTGTTACTATAGAAAAAAAAAAAAATTTACCGTGCAGAAACCTGTTAGCAGTTGAAATATCTGATAGTGGCCAGAGGTGAACAGTGACACCATGATTTTAAGACAGTCTGTGCACATCATCTTTGTTCCCTTGTGCCATCTATGTGCTCTGCAACAGAGATATGCCTTTAGATGTTTAATTTGGCTAGCTATAGCTGAAGTTAACAGGTAGTTCACATAAACAAGGAAAAATAATGTGGAAGTTATAAACTATTGCTGAGGTATTAAATCTACTATTTCTGTGAGGATTTTATTTTTCAAACATACTTACCCTTACTGTTCAAAACAAAACCTTTTGTGTGATCAGCATTTGGATTTGACCTTATGTGTAAAGGTCCATAAAATAAACATACAATCCTTTAGGTAGCCAACTTGCTCTGAAATGTTCTGTTAATTTTTTTTAAATATTTCAGTCTCATGGATCCCAAGTACAGCAAAATAATAGACTTAGTGTGCTTATTTTGTTTTGAGGTACTTGCAGAGAAAGTGAGTGTCTCTAGAAATTAATGCAAATTTTTGCTTCATCTGAATTGTCTTGCATTATTTCCATAGTTTCTCACTACAGTGAACTGTGACACAGCCTACTCTGCAAACAGAGAGGAGGGGGTATAGAAATCTAGATCTTCAATTTTAAGTGCTAGAAGGAAAGTCAAAGCCCATGATTACATTCAATCATCCATTTTGTAGCTTTTTCCTTTTCTCAGCTTAGCCCATGACCTTGCTGTTTGGAAAGGAATTAATAAATTCAGCTGCATCTCTCTGCTGTTTATTAGTTGCCCTTAGGTGTCACACAAACTTTGCTCTCTCCCCCTTCTCATGATTAGGTTCAGAATAGATTTTCTTGTAAACTCTGGCTGTAGGGTTTCAGATGCTTAATCCATTTAAAACCTCTGAAACATCTTCTGGTTGCTATTGTAAGCTTGCAGTGCCTTTCTTGAGAGGCAGGGGTGTGAAATGACGTATTCGTTGAAGAGTATAAAGTTGAACATATTTATGGATATAAATATCGAGACAAAATTTGTGAAAATTACCCAAGATGGATGTAAAGGTGCATTTTCAGCATCGTCGTCATTTGTAGATAAAGGTTCTAAAAATGTGCAATTATTACATTGTTTGTGATTGTAGAAATTATTCCCTTCACCGTGGATTTTTTCAACCTTTTTTCTTTGTAATTTCTCATATTCTGCAAGCTGTCTTGTATTTAATGTTGGCACTGATTTATCCATGCTTCCCTCTTGTTTTCCCCATGTGTGGTGGTTTGTTTTTTTTTTAATTTCAATGTGATTGTGGTTGCGATGACTTACTTTTGGAACAGCACATCAAATACTGCAATTGGGTTTATCTTTTTGTTTTAATCAAGTGATTTATTTTATTTGAGGCGAATACTTCAATTTTAAAAGTATAACCTTAAGTATTATGTGTTTCAGTTATGCTGGTGGCTTAGGTCCTTATTAATCAACAGTGCAGCTTGGAAGGCAGATAAATAGACTTTGCTCTTGAATGAAGCAAGTGTTAATTCCTCTTGCCACCTGCCCCCACAAACATTTGGCTCCAACACTACAGCAAAGCCCAGGAGGCCACGGGCCAGCCCTTCTGTCTGTGCTCTGAAGGCAGAAACCATGCCACTAACATCTTGTGAACCTGATGATTGCACTCAGCTTTCCTCTCTGATGCTTTAATGAAAAAAAGAAAGCTTTCATGGCAGCCTAGCCAGCCTTTAAAAAGAAAATAAAGCAGTAGAAACTGACTTCTCACATTTTTTTTGTAGATGAACATGACTCACTTTTGTCTTGCTTCTTAACAGCCCTTGACAATATTTATATTTAACTGGCAATGTTTTCCATGTTTCAGTCTACTGAGTTTCTTGTTTTCTCACAATTTCTTTTAGCTATGCTCACTCAAATGCTGATTATTTCTTATCGATGAACTGCTTTCCTCTCTGCTGCTCTGTAGGAAGAATTATTAAATGAGCTTGAACATTATAAAAATAGTCGATTTCATCTATGCCAATTCCTGGAACTTTCTTCCAGATTTTTCTCAGTTCACTTCCTTTTTTCCCTGATGTATATTTAAAATATATGTGTGGCTTACAACATTAAAAAGAATAAAGTTCTGATAGGTTTTACAGACATTGTAGCCAATTACATTGGCTTTTGTTGTGCCCCTTTACCATTTTTGAAAAATGTCAGCTATAATTTGCAAGCCTAGAATACTACGTACATATAACATCCAAAAAAATACTCATATCCAGGGAAAGTTAGAAAATAAGTTGTTTGGGTTCTCACTTTGCATTGCCTTGCCACATACTTTTCTCAATAGCTGTTTCAGCACAAGCCAGTGACAATTCTGTGAAGAAAAGCCCCCACCTAATGGATGTGCCTTTCTAACCAGGTGTTTACAGGTTAGTGAGGCTTGTCATGAAATCTCAGTGGATTGCCATTTTCCTCAGTTAAAAACAACCTCGTCTGAAGAATTTTATAGATTACATCAAGTATGAAATACTGCTGGTAAAAAACCCAGTTTGCTAAAACAGACAACTGTAATAATTCTATATATGAATAATTTGCACAGTGCTCAAAAGATGTTCTCACTTGGCATATTGCCATTAATTATTCTTTATGCATGCTGAGTTTTGCGTATATATATGAAACAAAGTGTAGGTTAATTTTCTTCTCTTCTTTCTTCCTCTCCGATGTGTTAGATGCTTTTCTATCTAATTTTAATTCTATCTAGAAGTAACAGTGAAAGATGATCCTTTTTTGTTATGCAGTTGAAACCAAACACCCTGAATGTTACTGTTTATTGTAGCTACCTGATGCATCCCATTAACAAGTTCTCATGCCTTCAGATTGGGCTCAATACACTGTAAATGTATCTTGAAACATTTAACTGAATAAATGGTGGAAAATTACATGGTTGAGGGCAGCAGTTTGGTGAAGTGATAAAGCAAATGTTAACCAGGTTCAGGAACAAACGAAAAAAAAACCACTTGCATTTTACCCATCATCACAACAGTGGGTTGGTTCTTCTCTCAGAACCCCTCAGCCAGTACTCAGCTTTCTGATTTGGGGAGTCTACTTAAAATTGAAATTACAGTTTAGTCTGTTTTTTCTTCCCCTTTGCTGCCCCAAAATGACTCAGCATCTTCCTTCTTCTTCCTTTATCCCTGCTTCCTGGGGTTATGTTGCGTGCTTTTTGGGTACTGCATCCACAAAGGTTGTGTTTATGGGAGCTCCCCTCCTTTTTCAGAACTGTTATCATAGAATGGTTTGATTTAACAGGGGCCTTTAAAGTCAATCCAGTCCAATCCCTCTGCAGTGAGCAGGGACATTTGCAACTGGACCAGGCTGCTGAAAGCCCTGTTTTTGAATGTTTCCAAGGATGGGGCATCCACCACCTCTCTGGACAACCTACTGGTATTTCATCGCCTTCATTGCAAAAAGTATCTTCCTTATATCTAGTCTAAATCTGACTTCTTTTAGTTTGAAACCATCACTTTTTTTCCTACCACTACAGACCCATCTAAAAGTCTTCCTTCCCTTTTTAAGTGTTGTAAAGCTGCAGTACACTCTTGCGGTTGGTTTTGTGTCAATCTTGTTGAATATGGAAATGACTGTGTGGATTAAATTTTTCAGAAATACTTACACCTCATGAACTTTCCCACTTTGGATCCCCCACTCTTTGCGGTGCTGTGGGTCTGTTGGAAGTTCCACATGCCAGTTTGCCTTTGCTGCTGCTGAGTTTGCCAGAACTTGCAGCTGGGAGTTCTCCCTTGTTGCTAGCTTTGGGGTGCTGTTCAGGCTGGCTCAGGTACTCACTCGCCTTCCCAGCAGTGTGAATTTAGCTGAATTTAGTTCCTGTTTCAATAGGCCACATGCCCATCCTAACAGCAGGACTGCACTGGAGGGAAATGACTCAGAAGCAAATAGTTACAAATTTGGGGGGGATATACCGTGCTGTCCCCGAAGTGGAAGCTGCTTTGCCTCACCCATTCCCTTGGCCATGGGACACCTATCACCTTAGGCTTTTGGAATAGTGTCAGTCACAGCCCTTGCTGACGTTTGGCTGCTCCTGAGCCCCTCTCACTGTTTTTCTTACATGATTTGTTCTCATGAAAGACCTAAAACCCCTAAACCTGGCTGTAGAAGGCTGGGAATAGTGTCTCAGTTCTCAGAGAAGAGTTGTGTTGGTGACAAAAACGTAGCCTGCGTGATCTTTTGTAAGTGCACTGAGCGGTGTTGCTCCTGTGTTAAATCTGCCAGCATAGTTCCACTGAAAAACTAATGTGAAGAGTCTGCGTGCATGGCTGCTTTAGCCTGTTCCTCAGCCTCAGAGGGGATGTATCTCTGCCTACCTGCTCTGGGGCTGCTCTTCCAGATGTTCATCTGCTAGATATGTCAGCAGAGCTGTCCCTTCTCCTTTTTGTTTTGAGGAAGGATTTGAAAGCTCCTGCCAAACACAAGTTTTGGAGTTCCGTTTACAAACCCTGGCGCTGCATCCCTGGTCGGTCCATGACCTCGGGCTGCCTGGGGAGCAGTTCCTGCAGTCCTGGGGTCTTGTGCCTGCCCTCTGCACTCAGCCGTGGCCACCACCCCAAACTTGTCAGTGCTTTGGTTCTCAGGTCATTTGCAGTTCTGTCCTGCTGAGGGGCTGACTGTGTGAACTGCCTTTGTTTGTTTTTCCAGGCAGAGAAAGGAGACGGTAAGCTGCTTAGAGCTTTCTTGAACTGTTGTCCATGTTTACTGCTTGCTCTGATGTTCACTTCGGTTTTCAGACCCAGGGCTAAAGCCAGGCTGTTGTTAAAACATCATGTCTTTTTGAACACAAAAGAATGGAAACGGTAGAAAGTCAGTCATACAACTGCTGTGAAAACAAGCATGCAGACAGCAACAACCTAATGGTTGAGCCTGGATAATTTGATAAATCCTGTAATGGAACTTCTGCTTTTGCAAATATTTAGCTGCCACTCTGTATAGAGTCAAAAGTACTGAAACCAGCTGGAGTCTAAAGCAGGACAGTCTCCCTTGCTCTAGAGAATGCACGCTGTCTGCTGGTTTAGTTATTTGGAGAGCTTGAAGGGGAATAATCCCCCTGAATGTAAATTAAAAATGCGGTACGTGTGTGGCTCAACAAAATCGTTGAAAGAGTTGAGTCATACTGGAGCATTTTGTTATTCAACAATTTTATCAATTTGGTTTAAGACACAGAACAACTGCACCCTCTAGTGACAGATGGCAGCTGTACCAGGGGATCAAAGCAGCCTTTGCATTGTGGTGTGGCATGAGAGAAATAGAGATTTCATGTTACAGAGCAGACCACCTTTGATGAAAAAAGAGCATTAGTTATTTTTTTAAGTGCATCGGTGAGCTTCTCAGAGCATTGCTTTTTTTTTTATGGACGGCTTAGCTTGTCACTGGGTGTCAGACCATGAATTGCTATTTACGTTGAGTACATTTGATTAGAAAGGAGCTGTCACATTACATGTCAATGTGTCATGTCATGCTTTTGGTTACTGCTAAAAAGAGCTTACTTCTTGTTAGGAATATCATTAATAACCTTCTGTATATTTGAATGGTGTAATGTGACAGCGTGTCAAGCATGCTATAAGCAGCAGCGATTCTTCCTGTAGAGAAACAAGCCATGTTGGAGTTATTTGCATGCATTAGAAATGCAGTTTCTTCTCTGAACCTCTGGTCTCTGGGAGCCTGCTGCTATAATGCTGCCATAGTGAAGGTTTCACTGGAATGCTCCCAAGAAGTCAGTAATTAGTTAAATGTAGTTGCTGGTAGGGCTTACAGGGGAAGGTTAAAATTCATGTGTTGATATACAAGATTATTGTTAAAATACACAGCTAAGCCAAAGCAGAGTTGGTGACTCCATTCAAAGCAGCTTTGAATCAGCCAATCTTTTGGCTTTAGGTGCTTAGGTAGAATGTAGGTTTTAGTGGGACTCTTCTCCTGTAACTCCTCATGTGATTTTGGTTTTTCTTGGAAGCACTGCTGACAGTGCATTGATGTTGCTTTGCTGGTCACCTGCTGATTCAGCAGTGTCACGTCCTGTCATCTCTGCTCACGGCCACTGGTTTCCCTCTGGAAGCCATCCCTCTCCCTCAGCACCCGAGAGCTGATTTTCCAGGGAAATGGGAGCCATGTTTTCATCAGGGAGTGAGGTTTTGTGTTGTGTTGGCTCGAGTGGTTGTCAGAAGGCAGGATGTTTGCCATATGCACTTCCTGTGATCTTCCTGCTTATTATTTGACTGAGTTTTGAAGTAGCTATTAGTTGGCAATGGGACCTTTTGTGGTTTTCAACAGAGAGAATCTACCACCATAAAAATAATTTCCACATGAAAGTTATTCCCTTTGTTGTTGTTGTCTACTAACAAGCCCATTTCTTCTGGGGAATATTAAGTTACTGTTGCTTGCACTAGTCAACAGTTACTTTTTCCTTTCTAAAGACAGATATTGCATAAAAATTATGGAAATGTATTATTAGATGTCTTAACTGAATATCGATGTTGATATATTCATGATTAAACCCTTTAAAAGTCCAAGTATTTAAACTTCCAAAGCTATGTTTTAAAAAAGTTTCTAAAAGGAAGCCATTACAAATATGCATCAACTCTAAATATAAACTTCAGCCATTTTGTTTGAATGTCAGAACACCAAAGGAGCTGAGCTCTTTGAAAACTGTTACATGCCTTCATATCTATATTTGCCTCTAGTTAATAGTGACGAATATCTGCGCTCTGGAGCTCATAGCACTGATACTCTCTGTTAAGTATGGATACATAAAGGATACACATGTGAATTTTTATACTTGAAAATTTTCTTTGCTGTAAGTATCGTTAGATAATACTGCAAACTCAGGGGTGGAAGACCTCACTCCCAGTTGAATTTCTATTTATTTAAAATACAGTAAATTTTAAAAACTTTAAAATATTTAAGAGAACATACTTAATTCATCAACTATGTTTTGCAAAAAGCAGGAAGTTGCAGATGGCAAAGTTTAGCAGCTCTTAAAATCCCTTAACGAGAAAAAGATTTTTTTTTTTTTTTAGCAGAATCACAGAATAGTTAGGATTCAAGGGGAGCTCCTGGAGATCATCCAGTCCAACCTGCCTGGCAAGGCAGGCTCACCTGAGCAGGTGACACAGGAGTGTATCCAGGTGGGTTTGGAATGTCCCCAGAGAGGGAGACTCCACAACCTTCCTGGGCTACGAGTTCCAGTGCTCTGCCACCCCTTCTTCCTCATGTTGAGGTGGAACTTCTTGTGGTTTAATTTATGGGCATTTCTAAATAAAATATTTTAATGGATGGACTATTTGTTCTTCACAAAAAATCTTATTGTCAAGAAAATTCCAAGGCTCCCCGCTTTATGGGACATGTTAGAATTGCTATGTCTGTATAAAATTCTTTACATTAACTACTGAGATGAAAGTATTCTACTTCAGTTAATTGTTTCTGTTGTTCAAGGGCGTTTCTATTAACACAGCTCAGTGGAACAGCATCAAAATCTGAAATCAGATCAAGACACTGGTTCAAATCCCAAACTAAAATTTACATGCAGTTTTCTCATTAGATACCAATATAAATTCTAGCGGCTTTTCCCACCATCTCTGCAGCTAAATCAAATTTAGTGACTCCAGGCTTCTGAAATTAGAAGGGACTTCTCTTGGGCACTCTCACATTGGTCACTGGCTGTAGCACAGTTTGCTACAGGGCAGGCCATCACCTCCATTGCAGTAACTCATGTCATGGATAGTTCAGGGTGCCCTTAAGCAACCCTCATTTTTATAAATTCAGAAACTGTTTCAAAAAGCAGGCGTGCTGTTAACTCTGCATTAACGACTGAGCCGTGAAAGCTGCTTTCAAAGGAGGGTATTTTTTAGCTGCCCACATCCGTGATAGAAACCCCCATAAGAGTGTGGGTTTATGAAATGCCATGAAATATTCTCAGTCAGTACCACTATAAACATGGGCAAGAGCAAACCAGGGCTTTGGGATTGGCTTGTCCTGCTGTGCTGATTCACAGAACAGTTCCAGGACATCCAGCAGCAGTGAAGGCTCCGTGTACTGCCCAGCCTTTGTCTTCCCCTGCTAGCACATAGGTCCCTATCCCTCTTTAGATCAAGTATAAAACTGCCAACTGTAATTTCATTTCACTTTGGGTGAAAACCAGGCTGACTAGATTAGTCAGGCTGGTTTTGTCATCTTCATGTCTGTGATTTTCAGTCTAAAGAGCAGGTTATCTTTTCCGGTCTTTATCTGTAAATGCTGTAGGCACTCATTAATCAAGAGGTGGATTTGAGCTCCTCCCACCCCCTTTCCTATCCTTAGTCAAGTGTTAACGTATGTTGATTACCATTTTTTTTTCTGGCTTGGGTAAGTTTTCAGAGTGAAGCTGTACTTTTCCCCCAAAACAATACTTATATCTCAAGGATTTTTAAAGGTTTTCTCGCAAAATTGATTCTTCTGGTGCTGGTTGTATTTTGAATTGTTGCTATATTTCCCTGCAAATAAAGTGAAAAATCAACAGGGTAGTGCAAAGTTTTGTTACATGATTTCAGTCTGGTCTTTAGTATTGATTGGTGTCCAGCACATCACTGAAAGCAGAGAGACACTCTTGTGTTAGCATTTGTGGCAGTACCTGAATCACAAATGGTGACTCCCATAAATATCATCTACAGCAGTACCTTGGTGACAGATGGTGACCCCTATAAATATTTGATCAGTTGTAGGACTTGTCAGATGGCTCATTACCCATGCTAATCCTAGAAGAATTTTTGCTTGCTGTGGAAGAACTGCCAGGTATGTTTTTAATTCCTGGCCTTGAGAAACATTTGTACAATGTGGTTTAAATGTCATTTTGGGAACAACTGCATTTGCTCTGAAATAATATTTTTTTCTTTATTTTTGGTGGCCACATTATGTTGATGCAGTATCATGTTTCTTTATAATGTTTTAACTTTTTTTTTCTGATGACTTCAACTCTGCTTAATGCTCATTTCTTTCTTACTAAACTATGCTATTTATGATTTTCTTTTTTAGGTGCAAGTCTAGGAAAGCTCTCCTCACATAGAGAAGGTGGTGTTACACCTCCCTCTCGCACCTTTCTCTTCAGGGAGTCCATATCAGAATTTGTTCTCTTTGATTTGTTGTGACTTAAGGGGGTCTGTCGGGAAGCTATAGGAAACTGGTTCTACTGCAACAGGTGATGGAATATTTGAAGGAGATCGTTTTGGGTTGGCTTTTGTTCTGTTTTTAGTCTATGCACCAATTCTGGATGTTCCTGGAGCTATAGGTTCAGGTATCCTCATCACCAGCTTTATAAAATTTGCAATGAAAGGTCTATTGTGCTTTGTCAATTAATGTAAGTAATGTAGGTCAACAGTTTGAAGGTTCTGCTAGTTTTCAAGCTCAGTATGTCCTCTTCCCCTGAAACAGGGCTTGGGAGAAAGGGAGGGGTGGTCGTGGTCATGGGTTCCAGGGAACAATGTGACCGTGGCAAGTAGGATGAGGGAGCACTGGCAGTGGACGTTTTAGAAATCGAGGGAGAGGGAAGCCAGAGTATTTCTTAAAAATTAACGATGATCTCAACAGTGATACTTGGAATGGTGAGAGTTTTGGATTTGGGAATTATTATGGAGGAATAAAGGATTAGGGTATCACCTTTATACTAAGGAAAGGAATAGTGCTGTCTCTGTTAAATCCCTCAATGTAATACTGGTTGTTAAGGCTACTGAGTTGGGAGCAGGCTGTTGGTAGTGAATATAACCAGGAATGAACCAAAAGTCTGATGTGGGTTTGTTCTTTATATACTTATTTCATTACACTGAGTTAAATTCTTAGGTCATGTAATACTTCACAGTTTAAAATTTGTTAGCATATTTCCAGATGCTCACAAGAAATATCTTATGAGAGAGAGATGCAGAAGTGAATCATCATGGAGGTTTAACTATATTGCAGAGAAGTAATACCCACAATAATGAGTTCCAGAAGGCAATTTATCATATTTCAAGTGTTTACAATATATATGTGTGTTTACACACACAGAACATTTGTATACATACACACATGTAAATAATGTCTTAAAATGCATTTTCACAATATAACATGTATATATTCACATGTTTATACACAAGAATGTGTGGTAAAACATTGCTAACTTAACCAACGTAAGCAAACTTCCAACACTGGCATTGAGAACCAGGCTGTGGTTTTATTCTTCAGGCCACAAAGTGCAACTGCATCTACAGGGGGAACTCCCACACCTGTGCAGGTGAGAGCCTGGAATTATGCAGCAGAGGCTTGGAGCCTGCACGGCATTCAACTGATCTTGTGCGGCTGCTCTGTGTAAGCTTGCAGTTTTGATGAGAGCCTTCTCCCAGGAAAGGCTGGTGACACCACACGGTGCTAAGCTGTCAAAAAGAAGTTTGATGCAATCTGCCAATCTCTAAGAAATCAACTGTTCCTTGTTACAACCAAATGTAATATTTACCCAGTGCAGTTTTAGGGCTCTTTTCCCAGATTAGTGTATAGACTCTGAATGTGAACTGGTTGTATATATAAAACCCCAGTTACTGTTTTTCCTAGATAGTCCACAAGATGGTAGTGCACCAAAGTCATGTCTCTGTATATCATGCTGCATAAGAATTTTATTTAAAACTCGTATCAGTTCAGTGGCAATTCAACACACACACACAGAATTAGATTGTGGGTTCAGCTAGGTTAAGTAATATATTTTGAAAGGATATATGCTGGAATTTGTCTAGGTAACTCCTATTAATGCCTGTCATGCTGTTAAATACATCAACTCAATAGGCTCTGTGCATCTCAGAGATGGATGTCTATTCTGTGCCTTCGGGAGAAACACTTACAGTTAAGAATTAAGCTTCAGGCACCTGATGGGACTTTGGGTAGTCTTTTAATGTTCATCAGAAGTATTAACTTTCAAAATATTCATAAAATTCTCTGATACCAAGATGGGTATGAAAAATTTCGTAGGGAATAACTTTGCCAATTTCTGTTAGCTGCAGCTTCCACTTGTTGGGGAAACACTATTGGTCACTCCGTGTTCTTACAGCTTAGTTTCCTAGAAATTGTTGTTCTGGGCTGGAACAAATGGATAGATGTAAACCCCTCTGCTTTCTCTTGCTCTTCTACACTTCCCTTCCTGTGGCTGCTTCAGCTGATTCTGGCTTTCTCATGTGATTCCAGTGAAGTCAGCCAGCATTTTCATTGGTGCTAGGGTTGTGTCCCATGCCTGGTTCTGGCTGCTGTAATTGTGCTGTACTGGTTTATCAATCCTTTAATTAATTAATGCATGTGTCACTAGCTTGTGATTATGCTTCAGGTTGTCGCTAGAAGGAAGGAGCCAAATTCTTTTCTTCCCAGTCTGTATGTCTTTGGTCTTCAGGTAAACAAGGTGTGATCCTTGAGACTGTTCACAGGTGGAGGAGTCCTGTGATACCAGGAATGGCGTTATGGAGAATAATACCTGAATAATTAGAAATCCAGGTTACAGGTACTCTCAGACTTGCAGCACCTCTATCTTTCTGGGCCTCCAGTGGTTTGAAGGGGCATTGAATTCTGACTAACCCGGATATGGAGAAAAGGAATCCCATCTTCTTAGTGACTGGAGTTGCTTTCTCCAGCAGCTTTGATTCAGGGCGCAGCAGGGTAGTGGGTGGTGTTGGTGTGAATGGTCACTGCTCTCAGCTTCCAGGCTGCCAGCTCCCTTGCCGAGCTGTCACATCCAGTTGTCCTACAGCAGCAGGTCCTACTGAGCCTTGCAAGTCTTCCCTCGGGGGTGCTCACAGGCATTGTCTCCCTCTCAGCAACTTGCATTTATCTCAGTTCCTCCAAGCAGCTGAGCTTGCAGTTGTCCCCTGCAGCAAGAAGAGGATTTGTATGGGTTGGACAGGGATATGTGTGCTGTAGGGAAGCTTTTCCACATCCTTTCTTGGAGCTTCACGGGAGCAGCAAGAGGGTGTGCTCCACAGGCCATTCAGTGGCAGCAAGGTTTTAAGTCTTTAAAGTGCTGGAGTTGCAGCTTTGAGGAGATAAGTGTCTCGGTAATCGCAAAGCCTCTGGAGGTGCTGTTGAAGGGATATAATGATTGCACATACTACTGCATGAAGAAGGGTGCTGTTTTCTAGAGTTGCCAGAATGTTCATAATTTTAAGGAAAAATCAGTAGATTGCTGATGGATAATGTAGCAATGAAACAGTCAAGCTGGTTAATAAATCCCAGTTTGTGTCTCTCTAAACAGGTGATGGGTGGATTAAATGTCAGCTTTGTGGATTGAGTTAGTGTCAGGTGTCAGATACTGTGTAAGCTTCCTTACATTTCTTTTTTATTTGTTAGATGTTTTTCACTTTAAAAAAGTCTATTAACCCACGTTTGGCTATAGCATTTGCCTGCCAAGTCTAGTTTTAAAGTAAAATCATTTTTTCCAGCAATTGAGGCATAAAATAGTCTTTAATGAAAATAGCAACAGACATTTAACTCTAACCCT
The DNA here is from genome assembly GCA_013390045.1 of Picathartes gymnocephalus. Classification (NCBI taxonomy): domain Eukaryota; kingdom Metazoa; phylum Chordata; class Aves; order Passeriformes; family Picathartidae; genus Picathartes; species Picathartes gymnocephalus. Next base: position 236,544 of record WEKY01058459.1, on the reverse strand, counting down.
TCCAGCCAGATGTCACAATAATGTGAACCATCAAAGTGAAAAGTCATTTTTACAGGTATCTTAAAATCTGTATTGACAGAAGGTAGTTGGTATTATGTGTAATTTCACCATATCCTTAGTATATCTTTTTGGTAAAACCAGCTTGATCTTGTTGGGATTTTTTTTAATGAGCTTTGCTCCTAAATTGGGTGGCATTGCTTACTTTTGGTTAATTTACAGTGCCAGCTGGAAATATTTTGTTAATGCTGTTTAGTGCATATGCCCCTGAGGCGTATTTTGACATCCTTGACTCCCTTTGCTGCCTCTTCTTGCATGGCCTTGACTGCCTGTGGCTTCCTCTGTGCCAGGTATGACACAACCCTTTGCAGCTGCCAGTGCGAGCAGCGTGATCCCAAAGGGGAGGAAATGTTCTGCTTGGGGCCAGGTTTTGAGTGGCTTTGTTGAAATCCACTCTCTGCTCTTGCAATGGTTTTGCACAAGTGTTCAGTATATTCTTGACTGAAGACTTTTTTTGTTGTTGTTTTTGTTTTTGGAGACCTTTTCCTCACTTTTATTCATTTTTTCATTTACTTACTTAAAGGCACCCAGTGCTTGGCTTCTGGTCCTGCGCTATTTCATCACCACAGTTAACAGGTGACTTGAAAATTCAAATACTCCATAGGATTGGGTGAAGTCAGCCTTTTCCATTATCATATGTATATAAGATAGTGGTAAGTCACTGGGCTGCCTGCATTTATTAATGTCTCTTCTGCCTGGATTTGTTCTTGTGCTATAACTTTATCCGCTGCCAAAAAGAGGATGATAAATGATGCTTTGGGTTATTCACAACTTTCTTGAGAAAGAATTAAAATATGAGTAAAACATGAAACTGTTGCTCATCCAACTTGGGTGAGTTTGTTTTAATAATAACAAAACAAAAAACCCAACCAAATATATTGCCTTGAAATTTGAGCAGGAGAGAACTGGATTTATTCACTTCTTGCTACAGTGCTCTTTTATGAAGAGTTTGAAATCCCAGTAATGAAAAGAACTTTATTTCTTGCTTTGATGAAGCAAATAAATCCTGAGTTGGATTTATTAATTCCAAACACAGAGCTGAAGTTTGCTGTGCCTTGTGATCCATGATGGCTGAAGTTAGACTTGTGGGAAGGATTCATACTGGAGAATGCTGAAGTGAAGCACGTGGATTTAAGCAGATTGGAGTGGGATTGCAAGGTTCTCTTTTGCACCTGAGGGAAGACCTAAGGTGTAATCTCAGCAATAATCTACTTATTTTGCTGAGCTGTGTTTTTCCAATGATTAGTCTCAGCTCACTTCTGTTTTCATACTTGTTTTTTGTTGATTTGGGTTTTTAAAATGGTATTGGCATCAGGTAGCTTTTTGCAATTATGAGAAGTCTCAAACTTCAAGCAAATGGCTGGTCATTATAATAAAACTGCAGCACCTTACCATAAGTCTCTGGAAGCAACTCAGAATGATTTTATGCTCAGTCATCCAGAAGTCAGATAATTGTGAAGCAAGGAGAATAGGGACCAAAAATTATCACTTTACCTTTGGAAATGCTTAAACCCTCTTCTGCTTAGATGTTTTGCACCCTGCTACCTCTTTCAGCAGATCATTGGGAAAGCCTTTTAAACTTTAGGGTGACTTTCCAGCTGGGTTGTATTTAACTGATGGTTTTAACAACACAGGCAAGTTTCAGCCCCTATTGGGATGCTGCCAGACCCCTGGGTGAGGGAATATCTTGTTGCTCTTGCCTCTGCCAAGCTGTTACTAGCTCCTGTTAAGTCATTTCCAGAAACTAACTCAATCTTATCCTGAGATAATAAGCATTCATTTGTCTATTGCTCACTCTTTCTTCTGTAATGCCATTTGAAAATGGCTTTCTTGACTTGGTGGCATTTTTGGGAACATGCTTTTAGGCTTGCCTTGCTTTACTTTGTATCAGTTACTGAGCTATTACTTCATTTGCCTCAGTAGCATGACTCCTGATTTGTGCACCTATAAAGTAAGATCAGAATTGCATCCTTTGTCCCTAAAAACATTTAAGGATTTCCAGCGATTTCAGATCCTTTGTGGAGTTTGACTACTACTGAAAAATACATTGTACTCCTGGGGAAAAGATGAGAATCAGTCAGTTAAATCAGAATTGGATAAAGCAGATGAAGTGTAAATATATATATATAAACTCTTCTTTCCTGGAGGGGAAACCGGGCAAGATTAATGCCTGTCTTCCTTCATCAGGTACATTTCAGTGCTTGAACAGAGACCTGGTATTCTGGATTTCTTTACTTCTTTGTTTAGTAACAACAGTTTAGAACATGCAGGTATCTCCTTAATGTGTCTGCTTACAGTCCAGTGGTATGATCAAAAAAGTGGGTAAATGACACTGGGAATACTTTAGAAGAAAACAAAACAAAGTTATATTCCTTTGTTGATTCTTGTATTGAGAAGAGCTTCTATTTCTCCACATCCTACTTACTAAAAGAATGTAAAATGAGAATAGGTTTAAAGAATAGCAAAAGAATCACTTCTTGTGTGAGGGGAAATTAAATAGAGTAGATCTGTACAGCTTGAAGAGGAATGAATAAAGAGGAATACAATAAAGGTGAATAAAATCATGCCTGACGAGGAGAAAATAGTAGGAATGAATCACTGGCGTTTTTATACAGTTTAAAGGAAACAGCATTTCCATGTGCAAGGTACAGTTAAATTGTGGAGCTTTCTCCTTTATGGATGTGAATGCAGGAAGTGTCTGTGTTTCCAGCAGTAGTTCCTGCTTGCAGCCTTATCACCTGCTTATTTCTGTATAGTCACATCTGTCACTTTGGAGCCACCAGGCATCTGCTCATGCAACTCTTCATAACCACAGGCCTTGGAAGTGCCTGTCAGACACCTCAGCCAAAGCCCTGCACTGACATCAGGCTTCTTTTCCCTGCACAGTACTGGAGGCTGCCATCCCTTCTAGACAAACGGAGAGTAAATAAAGGAGTGCTTGCCCATGATAGTCCTTCTCAGTTTTTCCTGCAAGACTCCCATGGGATCCTGGACAAGTTTGTCTTTGTTACCTCTGGTCCTAATTTTAGACCTGCCAGGTGGCAGCAAGTATACTCAGCTTTGTCTTTTCTGGCTTACTGTTCTTCACCCCTGGTCTTACTGGGTCTTCTACAAAAAAACCAAAAGCCCACTCCAGCCTCAAACCCCAACTCTTTTTGCCTTTATTGTAGCTTATACTCTTCAGGTTAAGTAGAAATGGACCAAAGGTCGTTTTCAGAGAGGCAAAATCCTGTTCCAAGTCCATGAACAGAGTGTGGTCTCCTGGCCAGACCTTTCTGAAGGGCAGGACGCACTAGGTACAGGCATGTAGATGGAATTTAAACCATGTGAACATGGCTCCTATTTCCTTTCTTGGAAAGGAATTTTAGGCAAAAGTCCTATCCAGCTATTTCTTGCTCTCCCTTGCCTTAAGGGTCTAGTTTATGCACAAAGAGATAGCCCTGGCCTCAAAATTTGCTGCTTACCAAAACCGTCTGTGTGACAAGCATATCATTAAGCTAAGTTTTTTGGTTTGTGATGTTGATAATGTTAATTGTCCACATTTTTAAGTAGTTCTCCAAAACCGCAATTCTTTCAGTCGCTGGAATTTTGCATAAGGTTATAAAAACTGTCCAGAGAAGCATGACTTTGGGGGAAATATGTTTTTCCCTAGCAAATTATTTTCATTGCTAAGAAATATGAAGGAAGCAAAAGTATTTTGGTGCTTTGGAAATGGAAGTTCTGGAGAATTTTAGGTTTATGCTACTGGTAATAAACTGTGTCATCTATAACTTTAAAAACAGCTGTGTTCAATAATCTGATCAATATACTTGGGTGCCTACTCACCATATCTGGGTCTATGAGTCCAATGTTTTCCTTAGCAGACTTGATAACAAAGGCAAAGAACATCTTTGATTGTGCTTGGAGCTTAAAAAAGGAAAAAAAAAAATTAAAACTTATTCAGTACCCCACTGTACAGCTTTAAAGAATCTTTAAATAAGGCACTTACACAATATATATTTTGGTGTATACATATTTTCTTCTTCCTTTTTTTTTTTTTTTTTTTCGTTGTTGTTTTGTTTTGGGTTTTTGGGTTTTTTTCTTTTTTTTTTTTTTGTTTTTGTTTTTGTTAAATACAAGTTGCAGTTGTAACTTCTTAAAATGGTTTTGATGTGTCAAAACATCACATAGAAAAACATCACAAGAAGCCATGTAGAAGGCTAATATTATTTTCCTCTTGTGGGTCAGCCAGAGATGTCTTGCCAATTCTGGTTGATAAATCCTTGCTTCATTTGACTTAATTGACTTTGTTGCACTTGTTGCTGATGTACTTTAAGGCAGTAATTATCTCTGTTTCCACAACTTTCATTTGGAGAGCAGTAGAACATGGAGGGAGGAATGCCCTTTGCAGGTAGGCTTAATTTTTCATATCAGGTTATTTGTATTATCTGGTAATATTGACCATATCAATATATTGGGTTTTTCCTGTACAAGACAGGTTGCATTATGAATCTCCATAGGTTTTGACTTCAAAATCCCCTTTAGGACTTTGCAGTTTTGTCATCATGTAAGTTTTTATGATTTTTAAAAGTGTCAAGTACTATAAGTTGTCCCACTGAGAGCGTAAAGATCTGTCCAAAAATCTGCCAACTGAAGGAGAACATTGAGGGCTTGAGCCTTACTCACTCTGATCTTTTCTAGATGCCTTGGGGATTGCCCAAGCATGAAATTGAAAATTCATCTTCCTGTTTACCTATTACTGGGCTAATTAATTTTAAGTAAAATCTAAAAAGTGCAGAGAGACGTTATTCCACAAACTCTTTCCAATATTGCTGTCATTGTGCTGTGTAGTGGGGAGATACTGAAGTATAGACAAAAACTTACTCTTCCTACCTTTAATAACAAAATACCTACAGTTTTCCACAGCGCTTCTGCTTTTCAGTTTGTGAGTGTGTGCAATTTAACTCTAGTTTTCCGAGGAAATGTAAGACTACACAATCATGAAAGGCATTTTGAGAGCCGTGGGGAATGTGTCAGGAGGCTTTGGGGGTTTAGTGATGTGGGCTGGGACCTGGAGGCATGGTGAGGGTGGAGACACTGGCACCCAGGGACGGGCTGGCAGGAGAGCTGTGGCAGGAGCCTGAAAAAGACAGTGGGGACCTAAAGCTGTTGTGCAGGGAGTACTGTGGAGACACAACATCCGCAGGGATATGGATAATCAGACTTAATCAGCTCTGCTGTTCAGGGAGTGGCTTGTTTAAATTTGAGACACTATGCAGGATTTCAGACAGTTTACCTTTGGTACAGATGCAAGGAATTCACATGCACGTCAGACTGAGTACGCCATTCATGGTACAAGGATTTATTTTTTCTGAGGAATGAAAGTGTGTCCTTAAGAGAGGCTTCTATTCATATCATTCATGTCCTGGCAGGCCAGCCCCTACTCCAGGCAGCACGACAGCAAACTGCCAGAGAGCTTTTCTTTTTTCCCACCTACAGCAGTAGCCAGGCTTTGTCAGGGAGGTCGGGCTGTCCTGGAGCTGGCTCCAGCAGCATTCCAGGAACTGGCGCACACTGGTGCTGTGGCAGTGGTTCTCCTCTGCCCTGAGGCTGGGGCTGTTGAGGCCTCATGTGCTGTGAAAAGAATAGACATAGGTTTGTGAAATTTTGGAGTGTGACACTGTATCTGGTGCTTAAAACAGGTGGGAATGAGTCTGGAGGAGTCTGTAGGGTGGAAATCCAGCTGGCAGCGGTCCACAGCCTTCCCTGGCACTGGTTTGTACTGATGATAAATCTTGGCTGGTGCTTTTAAGTTATTGCAAGTGCCTCTCTCTCCCTTGACCTATCCTTGTGTGTGAACCCAGTCTCTTCACCACGAAATCTTTTAATATCTTACTGAGGCAAATAGAGAGATACTTCAGTTCTGTGGATGGGCTGCTTGTAATACCTTTGTCACAGGGGCAGAAGTTTCTGCCCTTTCCAGAAGAGACAGTGACAGCTCACGTGTCAGTACACAGAGAGCACAGTGCAGCAAGGCTGCTCTTCCTGCCCGTCCATCAGGAACGGAAATCCCTCATCTGATGTTCTTTTTCGTGCCTTGGGTTTTTCCATGGGTGTTGTTGATGGAACACTGACGAATGCTCCCTTCCTTTTTGCCCGAGTTTACATGCTTTACCAGACCTGTGGCTGGTGCTATTTTTCACAGCTTTAACCCACAGAAAACAATATAATTATGCTTGAAAACAGATGGTGCCAAGCCTCCAGTAAGAGAGGAGGGAAGAGGAAGTGGTGGCAAAAGGCTTGTCTTATGCTCTGGTCTCTGCAGAATAGACTGTAATCTGCTGCCTTTGTGAAGCAGAAATTAGGTGGAGAAAATGAGCTACAGAACATAGAATTGCATCTCAATTTTTATTTTATTTAGTTTTTATTACTGCTGATAACTGCTATTTGTTTTGAACTACTGGTGGAATGGGAGATGGCTTCATAACAATAGGAATTCTAGTCTGTGCTGTTCTGTGTACAAAGGAAATCCATAGGTTTAGTGGCTTGAAAACAAAGGCATAAAAAAATCACAGGATTACACCCTGCCTGCATTGACAGCCAAGGGTTGAAGCTGCAGAGTAGGATTTTCTTCAAATGCAAAGAGTGAGTGTGCCTTGTTGTGGGTGTGAGAGTACCAGCAGCATTTTGGATCTTTGAGTGCACTGGTGAGATCATGGTTATCATAAAGGCTATTATCATGATGAGACAATTATTCAGCCTATGCAGTGGGAGCCTGTGAGAACTGGCTGATTCTGATTAGTGCTTCTCTTTTTTCTTTTTTTTTTTTTTTTCTGAATAGTATATAAATTGTTCATTTGCTGTTCACAAACACAGTTCTTGTGATGCAGTCCAAAGTTTGATTTTCATTATTGCTCTATTTGTAGCCTCTGTCAAGCTACACAGCTACTCAAACTGCAGTTGTACTGGATTGTGGCCTCTGTAACTTGAACGTGTGTTAGTCTGTCTTTATGCAGTCTGTGAATACCCTTCAGAATATACACTGTAACTATAGAAAGCAGCTCTAAGGCTAAAAATTAATTTTTAATATTTTAGCTGCTTTTATAAGCTATGTAATATATGTTTAGAAGAGATGCATTATCAATTACTCTTTCTCTAAATAGCTGTGATTTTATGTAGTGGTTTTGCAAGTTAACGCCAAAAATGTGTCAATGTCCATAAAGAATCCATGTAAAGTCTTGATTTTGTGTGTGCTGTAAAACAGAGCATCTTAATGTGTAAGGAAAAAACGGTGCCTAGGACTCCATACGATTATAAAATATTTTGTATTGGGCTGGAATGGACCTTAAAGTTCATCTTGCTCTGACCCTTCTACGTGGCAGGCAGTGATATGAGGCTGATGGGTTCCCTGTAGTTTCCTGGGCCTTCCTTTCAAAAAAATGGGGGTTCTGCTTCCTGTTTTCCAGTCGGTGGGAACTTCACCAGCCTACCACAGCTTCTTGAGTATGGTGGATAATAGCTTAGGAACTTCAGCTGCCAGTTCCCTCAGGACCTGCAGTTGCATCTCATCAGGTCCCATGGCCTTGTGCACCTTCAGGTTCCTCAGATGGTCTCAGACAAGATTTTCTCCTGTAGTGGGCAGTCCCTCGTTCTCCCAGTCCCTGCTTTGTCTCCTGGGGCTCCTGCAGTGCAGCTGGAGCATTTGTTGGTGAAGGCTGAGGCAAAAACCTTGTGGAATACCTCAGTCTTCTCCACACCCTGGGTGTTACCTGGTTTCCTGTTTCTGTCCAGGGAAAGCCCACATTTTCCTAAGTCTTCCTTTTATCACCAGCATACCTATAGAGGCTTTTCCTGTTCCACTTGATGTTCCTGGCCAGGCTTAATTCTATCAGGGCTTTAAATTTCCTAACCTGATCCCTGGCTACTTGAACAATTTCTCTGTATCCTTCCCAGGCCAGCTATCCTTGCTTCCACCCTCTCTAGGCTTTGTTTTTGTGTTTGAGATAATCCAGGAGCTCCTTGTTCGTCCCCTCAGACCTCCTGGTGTTTCTGCCTGGCTTCCCCTTGTCAGGATGCATCGCTTCTGAGCTCAGAGGAGGTGATCCTTGAATATCAACCAGCTTTCCTGGGACCTTCTTCCCTCTGGTGGCTTTATCCCACAGTACACTACCAGGCAGATTCCTCAAGAGGCCAAAACCTGCTCTCCTGAAGACCAGGGCAGCGAGCTTGCTGTGCCCCTCCTCACTGGCCTAAGGATCTTGAACTGCATTTTCTTTAGAGTTCATTAATGTTCCTGTAATTTAGAGCAGATTTCTCAGCATACTGTATAGTTCTATATAGTTTATTGTGGTTCATTCCTCTTAATTTTCGAAGTTATGGAATAAAAGTAGATTTTATTTCTATTTTTGATACATAGAGAAATACCTTTTTAAGACTTTCAAACTTGCTAGAATAATTCAAACATATCACTGTTCTCTTTTGATTTGGATCTTCATTTGGATCTCTGCTTCTGATAGTGTGAAGCAGCTAATGGTCATAGATTTTTACATTAAGAAAATATATCTCTAACTGTCAACCATACTAAAGTATACAACACTGAAATTAATAACGTAGTTTTGTACTGTCTCAGGAAGGTTGAATTAAGAACAGACTTTTGGAAGCTGGGATACCTCTTGGTACAGTGCTCTGAGGATGGTCACGAGCAGCACAGATATAAGAATGACCAAGTGCATCCTATACGTATTTTACAAGGGAAAGTTATAAAGTTTCCATTCTGGTCCCTTGCATGCTGTTGCAGATTTTCCCTGTTGTTAAAAACTCTCATAGTATTTCACCCAAATCTGGTTGCTGCAGTTGAAGCCTACTCCTATTACTATCCATAGTAATATTGGAGTGCATATATTTTCCTCTGCGTTTTGTCAGGTTTTGATGGACTTGAGGACTGTTGCCATGTTCCATCAGTTCCATCTTCAGGCAGAAAGAGGATGTGTTTTACAGGCTTTTGATTGCTCTTGTGGTTTCCCAAATATTCTTACCTTCCTGGCAGCTGAATAGCAGAAGTCAGTCACAGAATACTTGTGGCTTTGCAAATACTAAATAGAAGAGAGAGGTGATTTCGCTGTGCAGGCTGCACCTTCTGCACTCTACTCTGCTGCTTGTTTGTTGTCCTGTGTTGAACCTGCAAGGTTTTATACCCTGCAGCCAATGCTGAAGAACAGTCCTTACTTGTTCTCTAGCCTGTGAAAAAATTTTTCCTCCTTATTTTCACTGAAATTCGTCTGTTTTGATTTCGGTTTTTTTGGTTTGGTTTTTTTTTCCCCCCCCCACACCATTCCTCTGGTCTTACTTAACGTTTTGGTCTAAAATTTCACTCTTTAACATGCACATCCTTCTTGTAGTTTCATGTTTGCATTGGTAATAAACTTTTCCTATTGCACAAATCATTAATAAAACACTGGAGAGAAGCAAGTCCAGGATAGACTCTTGCAGAACATCCATCCTTTTTGACAGTGAATGCTAATATCTTGTTCCTGAGTTCAGTTACCAGATCCCTCTTGGATAAATCTAACAATCTTTTTATCAACACCATGTTCCTCTTGACAAATCTAGACTGATTGCAGTTCATCCCAAAAACTTCCAGGTGGTGGCTGGAAGTTTAACCAGACCAGTGTACAATTTTATTATCTCCTGTTTTTTTGAGTTTTCTTTCACCACCCTGTTCTTTCAGGTTTAGTACTAATTCAGTCGTCAACAGTCTTTTGCTATCCTGCCTGTTTTCCAGGAAGTCTCAAAAAAACTCCCCCAAAACCAAACTCAAAACATAAAAAACTCCAGTGGCTGGAATTTTATCCTTCAGCGTATGTAATTCCCCTGTCCTGGCACGAACTGCACGGAGTTATTGTTATGTATTGTTAGCACCTTGGGAGCTGTTCTGAGCAACAGTTCCTGTATGTTTTCTTCTCTTCTGCTCTGTGAAGTACTGATTATTTAAAGTTTAGGTTTGTTAAACATTTCAGTCAGAATTTATTCTATCTTTAAAAGGGGAACAGTGCCTCTATCCCTGAACAGAATTTCCCTGCAACATTCCTCCTCCTCAGCCCCTCCACAAACTAGTTTAAAATAAAACAAATCACAGGAGCAGAAATTTTAAAAATTCTAAAAAATTGAGAGAGTAATCTTCAGTTTTTATGCAGGTTTGCATCCAATCATATGGGTTTGCCTATTTTGGGAGGAAAAACGAAAAGCCAGGAGGGCTGGTGGGGGGAGGCTGGCAAATGAGCAAGGTTGCAGTGCTGGCTGGTATTTGTCTTTTTGCTAAGAGTGTGTGGATATGCATGTCCAAAGCTATTTATTACTAACCACAGATTCAGGGAAGCATTCAGGGTTGTTTTCTGAAGAAAAGTGATTTCAGAGTTAAAGCAATAAATTCTTCACATCTCCAGCTGACAACTTTTTCCTAGACATTTAGTGCCTGAAATAGAACACACTATTCCAGATGAGACCCAAGCAAAGCTGTGTAGGAGAGAAAGATTTCTTTCCTGTGTCTCTCAGGCTGTTACTTTTGTGTTTACATCCCCAGTACATAAACTTGTGTTGATGTATGATCTTTGCTGTGCAGTACAAACTAAACAACTCCCTGTCCAACTTCATCCTCTGCAGTCACCCCCTCTAAAGCAGGAGGGATACATTCCCTCCCACCTCCTGTGTACTGTGTTCAGCTCACAGGCAGATCTGGACAGGAATTGCCACATTCTGTTGTTCTGAATAGGGCACTAACATTACGTGATGGCTTTCAGGCATCACATCAATGCATCTGTTCTGTGATAATTATAATTATTATACAGGTAAGTGGGTTTTTTCATATGCCCACTGCTCTTGCTAGGCCAGGAAAGAACTTGGCCTCCTGTGAATATTAATAGCTTTATGTGAAATTTATGAAGAAACAAAACATTTGACTTTCTGTAGTGGCAGTGATTTTTATTTTTTTTTTTAATGAATCTTTCATAGTTATCTTTCTTACTCCAAGGGTTTATTCCCACAGGATTTTAGTATCAAAGTACTAATAGCTGGACTTTGTTGCTTGGTTTGGAATTTTTAGGTTTTGGTTGGGTTTTTCTTTTTGAGGTAAAATGTATATCTCTGTTTCTAAAATTACCCTGAGGGAATTTTTATAATACTTGTTATTTTAAGGAAACTGGGAATTTTCACATACAATTGTTTTAAGTGTAAACTTGAAGCTTTTATGACTGGTATATGAATTTACTTAAGAGAAAGTGAGAAAAATGTCACCTGAAAAATATGCTTTTGATACCCTTCTGCTGCTTGTTATTGATTGCTAATGACTCTGCTTTTCTGCCTTTACTTTCCTGTAAAAGTCAACTCACTGCTGCATGGAGCGTGTAGAACACTTAAAGCACTAAAATCTCACTTGGGCAGCATGTTGACATTTTAATGATTCCCTGACTTAATTATGGAGACAATCCTTTGGGAATGAGGCAAAGATGGTCATTTCAACATAGGAAAAGGAATAATGAATAATTAAGGAATCTAATTATATGAGTTTCTTATGCTGGAGTGGGTTGGAGGTTTCTTTTTTGCTTTTGTATTTTCATTTCAAGTGTTTCCTTAAAGGTTAAGAAATTGTGTGTATACTGGCAGGGGCTTCACTGAAAATTCTGCACTTAGTTTGGCTAAAGTGAGAAGTCTGCAGTGAAAGTCAGAGTGAGTAAATCTGCCCTCTGTGCTTGCTGAGGGAGCCTTGGGTCCAGCACTCAGATGTGGGATCAGGGAGAAACTGCAGCTCTCCTTGTTGGCTCACGGGTACCTGTTTTCCTTGTCTTAGGAATACTGCATGTTAGGGGTAGGTTTTTTACTTATCCAGGTAATTCAGGGAAATGAAAAATGAAACAAAAAAAAAAAAAAGCCACTTACCCTTCAAACAAGCCAAGGAGCTGTTTTTCTTCCTTTCTTATAATTTCTGCATTTTTGCACCACAGAAGTTGAACAAGAAGTTATACAGCTGGAAGTCTTGGGGCAACTGGGAAATGCTGGGAACTCTAAAGAGCCTGTCTTGTGACCTTTGCTGATGGATCCTTTGTTACACTTACTCAGCAACTTTTTATTTCAAAATAAAACGAGTAAGCTGCTCATAATGTGCAGAACTTGGCAACAGGAAAATATGCAGGCACTGGGTCACTCAGTGCAGCTCCCTACTGGTGGGAGTGGGTGGGGGGAATAACCCGTTTCAGAAGGTGATAAAGTGATGCCTTTGTCCAAAGTCAGCAGTACCTTTCCTTTTGGGGCTGTGTTGTGGTAGGGAAGGTTAAATGATATTTTCATGATCACAGTATCTTGCTAAGGCAGAGCGGCCTGCTACCCCTGGATAAACACATTGTGCAGTTGTTTATGGAAAGGCTCACTTGGTCAAAATTCCTTTTAGCCTAAAGTATGTATTTCTGACTCAAATCTAACAAAAATCAAAGAATACTAATTAAAGGGTGCTGGAAAGTGATTACTAATTGCAGGCCAAAGGTGTTGCATCTATTTGTGACTGGTGCCATCCTACTCTGTTTGGTAACTTCATTTGCTTAAGCACATTCACTTCCTGGCACCTTTGCAGGTTCTGCAGTGGTTTTTAACAAAAACTTTTTGTGTAGCTTTTATTATTATGAGGCTGCTACTGCTCCAAAAAAGAGACAGCAGGCGGGGACTTGATGCCGAGAAACTTGAAATACCACAAAGACATTTTCTGCTGCCTTTTTGAGTTATTTTTAAACCACTCTAAGACAGGGAGTTTTCTCTGAGATGAGCAGGGAATAACTCAGCTTTTGTCTGTTTGGGGACTGGCTGACCTGGCAGAGGAGCTTCTGAGAGCCACCTCCTTGGTAGCTGCATTCCTTACGTTGGAGGAAACCCCGCCTTGGGCTCAGTGTTCACTGGATGTGTGAGCAGATTGCTTTCATGTGTCGGAGCAGAAGTTAACAGATGCAGCAGTGATTAATTGACCGCTCAGGGTGAAGTTTGTAGCTGAATCATAAAATCCTGATGAATGGTGTTTTGCGTTTCCTTTTTTGAAGCTCACCAGGATGGGATTGATTCTCCTATCATATCATAGACAGCATTCAAGTTCTGCATGTGGGAGTGCAAAACTGATACCAAACCTGCTTTTGCACTTATTCCTATACATACAGGGGTAGGTTTTCCTGGCTCTGCTGGTGTCAATTGCAGGCACATCTAACAAAATTTCCAGATCAAAACTCAGTTTGGTGCCCTGTAGCACCATTCCACTGACCTCCTGGTCGCCCTACTGTGGATTGCAGTAGCTAGGAGAGTATGGTGGACGAGACAGAGAGAAATGATGAAAGTAGCAATCTGAGGGAAGGTAATATTCTGAATATACAGTTTCAGAACACCTTTGAGTAGTTCCAAGTGAGGGTTGAAAAAACTATGTCACTGTGATCTAGTGTCAGTCTAGGATGTAACTTCTACACTTAAGATGTGTGAAACCAGTTTAATGCCATTTCCTAGTGGTCTGTGTCAGCATCCCTAAGACACTGGTACTCTGCATGGGAGTTGTAGTCCTGGCTGTAGTGTGGTGTTTGAATTGCAGGGGGAGAAAGTAGACTTTTTAAAAAAAAAAAAAAAATAATGCTTGTTACGCTTTCAGTGGTTCCCAGTAAATATAGGGTTTTAGCAATACTCTTCTTGGCAGAAGAAGAATGGGAAGAAAGTTTTGGTGTGTTTGCTCAGCAACAATTTAGAGGTTATGTATCTTTTTCTTACCAGTGTTCCCTGCTTTGGATAAATTTCCTGGGCTGCTCAGCAATTCCATCCACAAACCCCCACAAACTCTATCTTGCAATTAGCGAGCCTCTATAAATAAGATACATCAGTACCTTTTCCTTAGTTGGTTATGAGTCAGAGATGAAACTCTTTACCATCTTCTCAGAAGAGTTAATATTAATTTGTCACTGTGAGCTCCCTTTCTCTGTATTGGTCTCAAACAAAATCACCCTGTTTTGAAAGTCAGGGTGGTGATCTCCAGTCCTGGGTGCTCTTCAGTCTTCCAGAGTCCTTTCTCCTCTGCTGGTGCATGAGCACATTGTTTCCCTCTCCCAGCTGGTTTGCAGGAAGATTTACCATGTTTGCGTGGTGGCCTGGGACAGCTGAAGATTTATTTCCCTGTTTCCCCTGCCCTGAAGCCATGGGATGAGTGAGCTTTGGGTCAACTTTTGAACTGTCTGGATTTACAGTGCAAGTCTTAAGGGCAAACAAAAACCTGAGGTAGTTTTCTTTAAAAGTTGTGCCTCCAGCTTGGACTTAAAATTCACAAACGTGTCAGCCATCCTCATATTCTGAGTAAGCTGGACCACTGGAGGCATAACTTCATCAGTTAAGCCTAAATGTGTCATCCTTGCACAGAGAAATAGTAATTTTGCACTTCATTCCATGAGCTCAAAAGTGGCTGCTGCTTTGATCTTGTTTCAGCTCAGAAGGCAGGTGATGTTTCTGGAGAGGGCTTAGTGGAAAGAATATTCCATGATTTTTTCTGTGTGGGTGTTTTGGGGAGGGTTTGAGGTTTTTTGGAGTGGTTTGGTTTAGTTTTGGTTTTTGTTGTTATGGTGGTTTGGGCTTGGATTTTTGTTTGTTTGCTTGTTTTTATTTTTACAGTTGTTGTAATTTCTGCTTAAATTTCCAAAAGGAAATTTAAGAAGGGTCATTTAAGAAGTGGTAAGCCTCTGACCTTTATCACTGCATTCCTGAATTTGTCATTTCCAAAGCATTTTTAAACTCTGATGCCCCAAAGAAGTTGAATAAGAAACAGAACATAATTCAGTACAATTCCAAATTTTCTACTGTAATTTCAAAGAAGGTGAGGGGTTAGCACTGTTAAAGTGGTGTATAAAATGCAGTTTAAGTATTTTCCTGCTCTTTGGTGTAGTGCACACATCCCTTTCTGACTGTCATGTTTCCTTAGTTTCTTGGGGAGTGTTACAGCCAAAATAGAATTCTGCTGGAAGAAACAGGTGGTGGGAGAAACTCAATGCAATGTCACAGAAGAGCCAAACAAGCCTTAACCTTTCTTATTTTCTATCCATTTGCTACTTAGTGACCTTGGTCTTCTGCATCCATCCTGTCCTGGACATCAAACATGTGAATGGGAGCTAAAAAGCAAAACTAGATGTAAAATAAACTTCTAGTCTTGTTTGGTTTTCTTTGTTTTATTTTGAGACACGAGGCCTGCTAGTCTAACTCATGAACAGATGAATCTTAAAAGACTCATTAGAAAGTTTTTAATGGTTTACTCATTTTCACAAAGAATCTGGTTTTTGTGGGGGTGTTTTGTTTTGTTGGGGTTTTTTTTTTTTTATTTCTTCTCCTTAGTCTTCTCCCTAAAAGTTATTTTCATGAGTTGGTTTTTTATTTCTAGTAAGTCTTGCTCTTCTTTTTTTCTCCCTTCTCATTTCCATTGCTTTATTCAACATAATCCAAAGCAGGGCAATAGTGGCATTTGTTCTGTACCAGAAAACTCAGAAATTAAGAATTTAAGAGTAGCCTAATAAGAATTGGGTTTACTTCTCTACATGTGTTTTCCTTTCCTTTACTTTGTGCTATTTCTAGTCTACCTATAATGCTCTTTTCATCTTTGGAAAATGCAACATGTTTTATTTACCAGTAAAAGTTGTCATAGTGACCTTCTAGCATTGTGTGTGATTAGAAGTCTTTTTGGATCTACAGTGATCAGAGAAATGTAAATATTGAATGTTTCTATGGTGTTCTGTCTTACCTAAAAAACCTTAGATTTTCATAAATCTATTTTTTGGCATTTTCTCAGTAAGCCAGTATATTCATGAATGTCTCATCTTTTGTTTTTCTAGTGCTGTGTGATTTGTTCTAAAGAACTGTAAAATGATAGTGCTATCTTCATTCTATAAGCTGCTGACCAATTGATGAATTAACACCAGTAATTTGATTGTGAACACCTTTTCCTCCTGCTACTTTTTGTGTTTTTTTCCCAAATCCCTCTCAATGTTATATGCTAATGCTGTTTTGCAGTCTCTTGAATCTAGTTTTAACAGTGGGACTAGCATCTTAAACTAGACCAAATGACATACTTTCAAGTTGATAAAATCACTTCCAGCCATTATTATTATGACTTTGTGAGTAGATGGAGCTAAGTAGACATTATCCTTGTGCTAACAGAAAGTGTAAATTTCCCATTGTTCAAGTAAGATAGAGTTTATCATTCTTTATCAGGACCCTACGGATTGTGCTGAAACACTCATTGGCATTTCATTAACTTTGTAATTAAGGGTGAAATCAAATAGCTTAATTATTTTACTGAAGTCTGAAAAGAAGCACTTAATGAAGATTTCCAGTACCCAATTCCCTTGAAGTGAGTTATGACATATCTGGCATGAAAACCTTCACAGTTCATCCAGCTTTCATCTGGCAGTGCCCTACCATCCTCAGTGAATGGTGCCAGTTCACCATTTCCCCAAAAGCAGGAGTTGTACATATACAGTTGCTTTTCCACAGGAGTCTGAATCTTTTACTCACACATTTTTTGTAACCTCTTTTATCTCTGAGACTATCCCAGCCTGCAAGCTACACAAAATTTCCCTAGTTAGTATCTCTCCAACTATAAGGGATCTTCTTTTTCCTTACATTGATTTTTTTTTTCTTTTTTGATCATAGCTAAAACATAATTTTTCAGAAATCTAGCTTGAAAAGGCATTTTCTCTTTCTGAAATCTAATTCTGGAGGAGTTTGGACTCTAGTTCAAGCAGGGATTGTAATCCACATAATAAAAACATCTGCGTGTTATGTCCAATTGATTAATTAGCTGAAAAGATCCTTGGGATGAAGCAGTCTTGGCTGACAGATAAAATCCTCCAATTTATGCATATCTCAAGGGATTGGGTGAGTTCATTTATTATCCTCATTTCTTAGCATTTATTCTCATTAATAGAAGCTTGGGCTGCTTTCTGCTTGCCCAGAATACAACCTGTGCATAAGGTGGCACTTGGGTGTTTAAGCTGGATATGTACATGTTACTCTCTGTGCCAGCATTTTTAAAAGTATGCTTCAAGTGTTTTAAACACCTAGCACTTCATATTGCATTATTTGTATTTTCATTTAATTAGGTTATTTAGGCATAAATTACAGGCTAGTATGGTTAAAAGGCTTATAGGACATCACAGGATTAGCCAGCAAGCAGTGAATGACAGCAGCATTCACTTCAGCTGTGGCTCGAATAAAGTTGGTTTCCTAAGGCAAAGACTCATGAGTCTTTCAAATCCAGATGGAAATGTGCTGGGAATATGAGGGATCCAACTCTACTGAATTTTGTTGCATCAGCTTTCAGTTCTGGTTCTGCTGTACTTTCCAAGCACTTCCGTGCTAATAACTGTGTTCTGTCAGACAGGGGAACTAATGTCAACTTTATTTTACAGAGAAAGTTCTGAGCTTCCAAGAAGATAACTGCCAAGGTCATACAGGTAGCTTGTAGGCTAGAAAGTAAAGCTTTGGGTGCTTTTTCTTTGCCTTTTTTTATTTATACGTATTTTTAATAGGCACAAAGCAGTCTTCCATTTCCCGCCAAAACTTGATAGTTTGGCCACTGTCCTTCTTGAGGTGCCTTCTTCAGCCGCCATAAATCAGCAGCCTGGCCAGCTCCTCTCTCTGCTAGGGCTCCTGTGCTAGAGCAGAGTCCCCTCACTGCTGCCCTGGGCTTCCTTGAAGAGCTGGGCCGAAATCTGGGTGCCTGCCTGAGCGTGGCCTCTGACAGCTTGCAGTGGTGCCTTGCAGTTCAAAACATGCTCTGGGCATCCTTGGGCTGTACCCTTTGCATCTTTAGCAGTGTGGTTATTCCAGTCTCTACAGAACATAGAGAAGTGGGAATTTACTGCTTCTGGTTCAAAACCAGGCATTGTCCAAGTGCAGCACTCCTCTTCCCACGGCTTTCCAAAGGCAGCGTTATATGAGGCTTCCAGTGGTGGAGGGGGGAGTGTGGACAGGTCCAGGTACAGGATCTTTGCATGCACACAGAAACCTCAGGGTTTACCGCATCAGGAAGAAAAATCTCTAAGGTCACGTTAACTGTGGCCTCCGTCCTTGAGCACTTCCTAAAAATCACTCCAAAATAAACAACTTTTTAAACCTGGTTTGTTAGCTTGTGAACAGGAGACAAACGGTGCGCTGTGTGCTGCCCTTCAGACAGCGTATGATGCGTTCAAAGTAGTTTCTGTTTTGGAGATTTAAGAGATTATTTTTCTTCTAGCCATGTTGTGTGAAAACTAAAGCATGTTGCTTGCTGGGCTTCAGCAACCAGAATTCATAAATATGTCCCAAGTTCAGGGGAAGAATATTTATAGATGTGTGAGATATCTTTGGATTTTATGTTGTGCTGAGAAGAGTCAGCCTTATTTGGCTAATTGCACTTCAAATTTAAATTAAACTTAATTTTTATGACAGATTTTTTTTTTTTATTTTTGGAAAGAAATGCTAGTACTATGTAAAATACACTGGTTTTGCTTGGAGAGACTTTTGGGCTTTATCTGAAAGAAATCAGACTGCCGTAAAATACTAATCTTCATTACAGTGAAACATGCTGCTAGGAATACTGGGAAAGGTTAAAAACAGCAGTCTTGAGGCAAGCTGCTGATTGTTCATGTTTGTGCAGAAAGAATATGGTTCCTTATTTACAAGATGCTTGCTCTGTGTTCATCCTAGTAAAAGATCCTCCTGCAGGCCTTAATACTGCTGCTATTTTACCTCCCATAATGAATATTCAAAAGCTGCAGTCATTGAGGACTCAGGTGGCAAAAATAGTAAGATGATTGAAGCAAGCCTTGACATAAAAGCCTAAAAGTACATTTCCAACTACATGGAAATAGTGCCGATTTCCCTTTCTGACCACGTAAATGAACAGTGCCAGAAAATCTCCCATGAATTAAATGCCTGTTTTACACACCAGTGTGATTTCATCTTTCTGTATGATGTGTTGTAATAAGCATGTTTTAAAAAAAAAAAAAAGAACAACAAAAAAACCCCAGGGCTTTCTGTAATCCTTTCTCACCATATGTATTGGAATTGAAAAATGGGTATAAAGGACACACTGTTAAGATATGGCAATGCATGCATTGTTTTATACATAATGCAGTCAGAGTCTCCATGGTAAAAAGAAATTTTTATTTTATTTTTTTTGTCACCATCAGCAGTTAACCTAAAGTAGGAGCTGCTCCATTTCATTATAGGTTAAATAGCTTACTATACAAAACTAGCTGAGAGACATACAACACTAACACTGCATTTTTTTAATAGGTTTTAAAAACATGCTTGAAGATCAGTGAAGAAAAAACAATGCAGCATGTGTTATTGTTCTGGAATTTTTGTAATAGAAAGTGCTCCTTTTCAGCATTCCCCCTTCAGTGGAGTCACTTAGACACTTCCAGCTGGTGGCAGGGGATACAGCCATAATACAGCTTTCTCTGTCCCAGCTGTCTTTTTCATTACGTTAAATGCATTACGATGGCTGCATTGTTTTACAAAGGTTCAGGTGCGGAAAGGTATAGGAAGAAATCTGCAACTGTGTGTTTTTGTAGTGCCTGCAAGCTTCTGCGAGATCTCTGAATCCTGAATGTGTTCCTGGCTCTGGTCACAGATCTCCTTCCAATCAGTGGAACATTTTGCTGTAAGGGCTGGCTAAAGGTGCCTGAGGAAATCACCTTTTACAAGGAAGCGTTGTTGTAAAGGATTTTTAATGCATTATGGCTCACGCAGCATCACAGTTAAAGAAAAACAGGGATTTAGAAATAAATGCTGAGGAAGAAACTGAGAAAAAAAGAAAACACAGGAAAAGATCCCGGGATCGGAAGAAAAAGGTATCTAGATCTGTGCCAAATTCTGAACAGGGATTCTTTTGTTTTAATTTTCTTACCTTGTAATTGAAGTGTCAAAGCTTGCTCTTGCCTGTAACTTGGTAGCTGTTGGAGTAATTTGTTAACAATGTAAAATATCATTTGTAACCCCAGCTGTGGGGTTTCCACAGCAATTGACTGTTTAATTGGATATTAGTTGATTGCAGTGATGATGCAGAAGGTGTGCATTCATTTCCCACTTAATGTTACTGTGATATGCAAACTGTCTGTAAGTTGAAAATAGTTTGTAACCATCATGTGAGGTTTAATGCTGAGCTTTCTCGTAGGTTTAATAGCAAAGCATAGCATAATAGTTTAGTCTTATATACATGTACTTAAAAGGGATGTGTGTAGAGGCAGATTTTTTTTTCTTTGTGTTGGGATTGTGTTACATGTTTGTCTACTGAAACATCTATTTTTGGGATAATGTTTCAGAAATAAGGTGTTTCAGTGTTTCTCTTTTTTTCTTAACGGTGAGCTGTTTTACAGAATTGAGCTGTAACAGTCTGCTATTAGCAACTTTCTTTTGTTAGGGGAATATGTGGCTGAGATTACAGAGCCTGGCTTTTCTCTGCTGTAGATTTGTCTTAGCTGCAGAAAACCCTTCAGCAAACTAGGATCTGAAAAATTCAGTAGGCACTGCATTGCTCATTGTTCAGGTCAGGAGCCTCCGTGTGATTCCAGGCTTACTGTTTCTCTCTAAGGTATAAAGCAAAATAGTTACAGTTTGTGGCATAATGACAGATAAAGAGGTCAGCTACTTTGGCAGCTCTGAGGATGTGTCCTTATAAATGACACCTTGTACTCTGCTCCATAGAAACAAGGCCCTGCCACAATTTCTTGTCTTTGGCTGTATTTTATGATAATTTTTTTCAAGAACATATCAAGGAGCCAGTTGCCTTTGCAGAAACCTGGGCATGTAGTATTTCTGTGAGCCCTTGTGAAATCCCCCTAAGGGTGGGATTGAATAATCTTCATATGCTCAGAGAAGCGGTGCATGTGCTTCCTAAATGACATGTAGATTTCCTCTAACATATGTGCATCTTTTGGTTGGGTGAGAGTCAGCATTTCCGTGCCCTTTTCTCTTTTTTCTCTGCCATGGCAGTACTATATGTAATGAAAGCACGGAGAAACCCACTGCCTTCTGTTCTAGCGAGCACGTTAGGAGACTCCTGACATGCTGCAGTACATTTGCTGCAGCCATCTACACTGAAGGTATTGTTTCTATGTGAATGTATAGATCTTCTGAATCATCTTCCAGGGTAAAGGACAGTATGAAGATAAGTTTCTGGCTTTAAGGTGAATTTTGAGGCGCTGCTGTTTGAAACCAGCCTGAATTAGCAATATTTTTGTTGGCTGCTGTTTAGGTTCTGCGCAGGTTTGTAATGTTGCTGTCAGGGTGAGTTTCCCTCCAGCTGAAAATGACTATAGTAGTAAGGAATTAATTGTAGGAGCTGTCCCCTCAGCCCATATTTACCTATGGCTTGTGAGCTAAAATGTATAGTCTCTCAGCTAACTCTGCTCATGCTGCAGGAAGCCCACGTTGTACTTGATGTGCTCAAGTTTAACAATAGAGTGCCTAGCCAGATCCATGCACTGTCTTTGTGTGAGGGAGCTTCCTCACGGCTCCGAATTAGAACAATATAGAAGGGATACGGCAGTGAGACGCTCTTGACTCAGTGAGGTGAGACAATTGCTTTGTGGACAAAAATGCTTTATTGTTTTTACAACTTTACTGTGGAGAGGAAATCTCTTAGCAGCCAGAGTCGCACATGGATAAATACCTGCCTATTAATCTCAAATATATGGATTTCTTTCAGTGTTTTACTTCTGCATCTTAAGAATGAGAGAAAACAGAGAGCTTTTGCTCCAACACATGCTTTTTTTGGGTTGTCCCCCCTCCCTCCTTTGTGTCATACTGGAATTTGGTAGCTTGTGCCAGTTTCTTTTCGAGTTTCCTTAGGACTCTGCAGATTCAGGACAGGTAGAGGCCCTCTCTAGTAGGAGATCGGCCAAAACCCAGCAATTAAAACTTAACTCTCATACATTTGGGCATCAGTCTTCTTGATATCAAAGACATGGTTTTGTTACCCAGTACATAGGGCGTAGGAAGTCCAATAATTGTGGTTTGCCATTTTGTACTTTTCTGACTATTTAAAACATTTTCCCCCCAAATTTTCCACTATGAGTTGTGAGTCACTTCTTGTTCCTCTGCACCACCCACAAGCAAGCAGTACTCGGGGATTTTTTTTTTTGATCACATGATACTGCACAAAGCTTACCCTTTGCCTAAGCGACATGCAGAAATATCCTTTAGAGTCTTTCAATCACATTGGGACAACAAAGAATGCTAATGTTTCTGGAAAATTTATACAGTAAAGAGCCCAAGGCAACCAATGGTTAGAAAGTGAGGCTGGTGGGATCAGCCAGTGTCTTAGTCTTGTATCATGCTAGCAACAGTCATGCTGATTTATGTTCCTATTTAGTTGAAGGATGGCAGGCTGAGGGTAATATTTCACTGCTTTTGATTGGTTAAGCAATTTACAGTGTAATAATGTTCCAGTGAAGGCTGGCTTCCAGACTTGGATGAGAGAAATGACCTTTTTGAAAACACACACAAAACAAAAACCTGTGTTATGTCCCATCCCATTTAATTTCAAGGTGAGACATTTTCGAATTGCCACTCTTAGCTCTGTAGAGAGGCCGTGCTTCTGTGCCCTATGGCCCCACCACACTCTTCCTGATTGCCTGCATTCAGGACATTCCAGGCCTTCGCTGAAGGTTCTGAAAGGTTCTGAGCTTACCCAGATTGACTCAGGCAAGAGAAAGGGATAGGGCCAGCAAGTGAAGGATCTGCATTATACAGGTTTCCTATTTATTCTGTTCAAGTTTGTACTGCAGCTTCATACAGTTCTGCCTCTGGATGGTTGTGCAGTGTCCTACACTGAAAATAGTTTGAGTACATCCAAGGGCAGACCTGAACCTTTAATGCTATCACAGAACAAGCCAAACCACTCTTAAAAATAAGTGATTGATAAGATAGCTTGCTTGATACTTGACAGAGCAGCTCTGTCATGCTGTTTGGTTTGTGAAAACTAGAAATTATTTATCCTGTAATAAAGTCCGGACAGAAATTGGTTGCTTAGTCAGTGCCTTTCCTAAAATAAAGGTGAAATCTCTGAAGGGTTTTTTGTGTTCTCTGTTCGGTACATACGAGAAGAGATGGATAGGTCTTGGCACACAGTCAATGATTTATGTTTTATACAATATTTAATAGGGCTGAAGTGATTTCCATTTGTGTGTAGTGCTCAGGAGCTCTTGTGTTCTTTGGGAACACAGAATAATTTGATCATAATGCAAAGCCTGGCTGCTGCTGTCCCTGAGATGTTAAAGGCTGTTGCTGTCACAGCCTCTGCTGCTGCAAACTTGTGGGCAGCAGAGAAAGTAATCAATGTCAATGTCACAAATCCTGCTAATTTCATCCCAAGACTCATGGTGTTTGAAGGTTTTACTTAACTCTCAGGTGTGCTGGGAAAATTGCCTTGCAATTTCCTAATGGATATAAATTGAAGTGCTGTGTCAGGAGTGATCAGCCTGTAGGTGTTGCAGCTGCTCACGTGGCTTTGAGGAGCCTGTGCATCTTCTGGGCTGGGCTCTGCTGCCAGCTCC
The DNA here is from genome assembly GCA_013390045.1 of Picathartes gymnocephalus. Taxonomy (NCBI): domain Eukaryota; kingdom Metazoa; phylum Chordata; class Aves; order Passeriformes; family Picathartidae; genus Picathartes; species Picathartes gymnocephalus. The sequence continues at coordinate 212,917 of WEKY01058459.1, read as the reverse complement.
AAGGGCCTGTGAGAGATGTCTTGGGCTGCCCAGCAGAGCAGGGAACACCTCCCAGGGGCAGGGGGACCCCAGGAGGGCATCATCAAATCCTCACTGGGACAGTCCCACCTCTTCGTTTCCCCTCAGCTCTCTCAGGGCTGTCAAATGTTTTACAGGTCTCAGCCATGTGAAGGTTTTAATACAAATGTCAGTTTTCATATGCTAACAGTTACCTGGTAAAGCTTTTAAACTCAGATAGTAAATAAAAATCCCCATCCATTTTTTTTAAAGTAATTTCATTATTTTTAAACAAATCTTGTTTAGAGATCTGTTTCATGGCTTCTGAACAGTTGAACTTGAACATAGGAAAGTCTAGACAGGTTAAGTACAAGTGATTGTTCCTTCACTCATTTGTGTTAAAGCACAAACCAGGCAGATGTTGCTCTAACATCTGGGAACATCACCTTTGGTAAGTAAAAAGATTGTGTAGATTAAGGGTCTGAAAGAAAAATTGCTAAGTCAGTGATCTTTTCTAAGTGTGTGGAAAATTTCAGTCATAGTCTTGATTTTGGACATAACGTTCCATCAGAGGCAAATCTAATTAAATAGAAAGGTATTTCTGATAGATGTTTAGGGGCACTGGTGGATGGGATATCTACTAACAGTGCTGAATTCTTACCAGCATGGAGCTTGGTGGTGAAAGAGTGTTTCTATTCAGCTGGAAAAACAATTCCTTCTTTGAAGATGACCCCTAAAGGAATGAAACTATTCCATTGTATTGTGTGGGGAGCACTACAGCATCATTTGAAGTGGGCACTGCTCAGTGTTACTTGGTTGTTTAGAAACCCAGAAATAATTTTGCGCTGTTACATTTTTATTTAGTCGGGTTTAGAACATTTATGTTTTCCTTTTCACCTTCTTGATGCCTCGGGGTTGTGCTGTCACAAGGGATGGCCATTAGTCACTATGCAAGTGTCAGTTTGGATTATAACCTGTGTTGGTGTCAAATGCTTCCAGCTTGTGGTGGGAGGGGATGGGCAAGAGAAGGGAGGACCAACCAAGGGGGGCCTCACTGTTGGAGGGAGGTGGCTCCATAACTCGATTTACAGCTGGACTCTCAGGCAGTGTAAATCACTATTGTTGCTACTGCCTCATTGGTATTAACACAGAGTCTTTTATCCTTCTGGTTTTTCCACCTAGGCTGCATTGGTTTTTTGGTGGGCTTGGATTTTGTTTTTTGTTGTTTTTTTGTTTTTTTTTTTTTCAATTGAGAGTTGAGGGAAGGGGAAAATGGGATGCTCTTGGAAGCAAAAGAAAGTTCAAAGATGGTTGTTGAACAGTGATTTAAGAAGAAAAAAAATTCTTATATGATTATGAGTGTATGAATATTCAACCCTGTGTCAAAAGTCAAAATTCTGCTAATTTCAAGCACTTAATTTGCCTGGATTGACAGCTTCAGGATAAGTGATGCATACCTTGATGGTATTTCCTTTGTGCATTTACTAAATGTTTGTTACTGTGAGCCAAAATACTTGTCAACTAGTCGAACTGACTGAGTACCTGTTAAAATTGAGTGTTAGACCTAGTTTGACTGGAGCAGGGAGCTGGGGGGAGGAGGTGGGTTGAGAACTAGGCTCTTGGTGGATGTGATGGAACATGTGTGGATAGAGGAAAGCAATAGAGAAAAAATAAAGTCTGAGTTGTAAGTTGTATTAAAAAGAAAAATGACTTCTCAGACAAAGCCCGATGTATTCTCAGAGTGATTTGCCTGAAGTTCAGACAATAAAAGGCTGGATCTGCTGCTATTCAGAAATCTGTGCAGCTGTTTAGGTCACTGGTAGAGTGGCATCAGGGATTTTCTGGCTGAGGAGTGGGACTAGTGCAGAGCTGCCTTGTGCAGGCAGAGCGTGGGGCCTCCAGGCTTTGTGCTCCAGTGCTCCTGTCCAGCTGGAAACCTCTTGGGCCTTTCAGCACTCTGTGAAATGATCCCTCCCTGTCAGACTCGGGCGTGCTGGGGGGACACTTCAAGTGATGAGCTCAGCAGAGATGGCAGAGCTTCCCCACACTGTTCCTCGCTTCAGTTACCTAACCCAGGCTGTACCCCTGTATTTTAAATCCCAAACTGTAGGTGCCTTCAGAGGATAATTCAGTGTGTGTGAGGCACGTTAAAAGGAATGTCCTCATTTTCAAGGCATTGAGTATCCTCCAGCCTTGCAGCTTCAGCTTTAGGCATTCTGCAGATCAGGCTCTGGTATCTCTGGTGGATGTATGGGCTCATATAACACTTTAAAAAAAAAAAAATCTTTTCTTGTGTCTGTTGCCTGGTGTGGTATTTTTGTGGAGTTCTGCTTGGTTGGCCAGTGCTCTACAGGGTGGGTAATTACTGACCACCACAGAAGAGATTAGCTTCTCTTTTTATTTTTAACAGAGATCACTGTGTGGTGACTTGGAAGGGAAATTCAGCATGATATTTCTTTTGTATTTATTCAAGGAAGACTAATGTGGAAGGGAGAACTAGATTGAAATAAGAAGATTGTCTTGTTAATTGAAAAGAGAATTCACTCTGGGATGTATTTTATTTTTTTTTATAAATAATAATTTTTGCCAATAAGCTGAACGCTATGACAGTTAAGTAATATGAATTAGTCCCATGTAAGATTTATTGCTCTGAGATTTACACAAGCAGTTGCCCTTGTATTGTGTACCAGAACTAAAACTTTGTTTTGCCTTTTTAGTTGCAGAAAGACACAGGACATGATGTACTTCATAGTCACCTTCATCTGAAAACTTTGAACAACTTCTTAAGATTTTGTTTTAAAAACCTGAGTTATGTATTTTACCCAACGTTTTGTTTGTTCAGCTGTGTTCTATTCACAGTTTTGGATTTCAGCTTATTGGGCAGCTAAATGCTGTGCTGTCACGGTTTATTTATCAGTTCTAAATCTCAGTTTGAGAATTCATTTCAGCATCTTTTATTCTTTCATTGAAAAATCATTCAGAATTAGAGAGAAAAGTACAAGATAGAAGGGTTCACTTCTGTTCCTGATACCCTAGTCCATATTTATTCAATTGAAATCAATGGGGTTTTATGAGAGAAGTTACATCTTCATAAAAGAGGTGGTATCCGTGTCCTCTGTTAGCACACTGGTTGCTAATAAATGCAAGCAGGAAATAAAGATCTGTACCTTAACAGGTATCCACTGCCCCACCATGGCAAGTTACCTAGACACAAGGTCTGCATTTATTTAATGGGTGCTACGTGACATTTCATAGAGCCTGCTGGAGCTACCTCAGCAACATCTCTACCAGTGCCATTAAGCCTGATGTCTCCGGTCACCCCATCTCTAGCAGGAGCCAGTCAGGCTCCTGTGTGTACCTGTTAAATTAATAATTTAAAATACAAGAAAAACCCTACTGTGGTCTTGTCACTTGCTTCCCTTATGAGGAAAGAGACACCTGGTCTAGTGTGTCCCTGCCCATGTCAGGGAGGTTAGAACTGGGTGATATTTAAAAGGCCCCTTCCAACCCAAGCCATTCTATGATTCTGTGAATTGCATTCATGTATTCCACACTCATTTGTAATACCCCTAAAAGTACAAATGCATAGATGAGATAAAGGTGTAATGTCTCAATTGTTTGTATTTGTGAAAGCAGTAAAGTATATATGCTTTGTCTGTGACATCCTGTCAGCTCAGGCCTGTCCTTAACCCTCCAGCTGCTGCCTCTTGAAGTAAGATGCTCTTAAGTACCCAGGCTCTGCTGGAGAAAGAAAGGAGAGTCAGGAGACAGGTAGTTGAATTGTGAGCACCAGGAAAGGATCTTCTGGAGCTGCTGAAGTGGCTGTTTTTGCATTATCGTGTTTTCAAAGCAGATCCTTGAACTCTGATGGACTATGGGCAACTAGTAACTGATGAACTCTGATGGACTATGGGCAACTAGTAACTGATGCAGTCCAAGTACTTGCATGGTTCCCTAGCAGTGAGGAGAAACCGCAGGGTGCAACACAAATACTCCTCTGCACTAATGATGATGTGGTCTGTCAAGCTGGAGATGGTGCTCTGGTACACAGCTGCTTGTGTGGCAGCCTTGTGCTCTCATCAGCCTGAGCACCAATCCTGCTGCCCTCTCCTAGTACAGGATTTACACACAGCAAAACATCCGTAATGCACATATGGCACGGGTTGGTGTGTGTGCAGGGTGGGAGCTGGGGGTCGGGGACTCGGTTGGGACTCACCACCTGTGTGTTTTGCACCAGTGCATCCATAGCCCTGAGTCAGGCATCTCCAGAGTGTCCCTGCTTCCCACAGTGAGTCTCCCTCTGTGTTATCCTGGGAGAGGTGGCGTGGTGCTGCAAGGGGTTTAATTCTGGAGGAAGTCTATTCCCTTTGCAGTGGCTCCAGGAAAGCCTGGCTCAGGCCAACGCCAGAGCTGTTGGCTAGGCTGGGTCCTTAGGGAGAGGCTGTCCACAAAGTTGTTAACGCTCTTTTCAGAGCTGTTGTGGCTGTGTATAAATATTTTGTTTTTTCGTTTCTGTAGTTTACAGTGTCATTCTGTTCCATTGCTGTCATTGGTTCCTAAAGGAATTATAAATCCTGTTTTTAATGAATGGACAATTTGAAAAGAACAAGTTGTTAGATCAAAAGTTTAATGGTCTTTTTAAACTTGTCTCTTTTCCTTTAAAATTCTTCAAATTACAGTGTCACCAGCAATTTCCGCATCACATTCTGTGTTCACAAAACTCAGAGCAATTCACAAGTCAGTGTGGTTGCTGATATCTAACCTTTCAGTTAGAGAACCCTTGTTTGCATGTTCTAAAGATCGTTCCTTAAAGGCAGTATAATAAAGAAAAACCATGTGATCCTATCCTGTCTGTACCCTCTAATAAATGCTACTTTTACCTGCCCTATTTATTGCTGTTAGAAGATACAGTTATGGAATTCACTTTCTGTTCAGCACATTGGTTCATTTCCTGGTGAATTGTAAATGTCAGGATGCAAAATAACTCCATCATTAACTTCAAGTTAAACAAGATTTTCACAGGTAGCTGGGCTGTCGTCCTTCCCTGTGTTCTCTCCATATGGGTGAACTTGAGGACGTGCTCCCCAGCGTTCTCTAGGAGCTTGTAGAAAAGCAGAGTTGTGCAATATCCATTGGATAGGTGTTCCTTCTGCTCCCCAACGTGAATTTATGGCGCATTTTACTAACAGAAGGCAAAGATGGAACCGAGGCACTGACTGTAGTTAGCTACAGTCACTTTTCCAGCGTTGAATCAGAGTGTTTTATAAATACAGGCATTCAGAGCTTTAGATGAAACTCCTTCATAGGTTGAATAATTTTATTTTCTCCCACACAGCTTTTTTTCTTTCTGCCATAATTGCATTACCACTCCTTTTGGACCCTACTAGGGTATCTCTGAAATTGCAATCATTTCCCTTTCATTAATCACTGGCTTAATGGTGAGCATTTGCAACCATCCCAACAGCTGAATGTACCATTGGCCCATGAGCAAATAGCGGTGTCTGAGTGTTCTCAGTAACCTGTTCTCCTGCTCCCTTTGCATCTGTATGAATCTGGCCATCACTCCTGGTGTCGAGGCCAATGTTTTCATGCCCAGACTGTAGGAAGAATGAATGTAGGTATTATTCAAATAGACTGCTGGCTAGACTCTGAAGCACAGGTGGACAAGCCCAGCCAGGGTGCTCGCTATGCCCGAGGGGAAAGATCTCCCCAGAGGGCAGAGATGTGCACCAAGCACCTCCTGGTGCAGCCATACAGTTAGGAGGCTCAATCTGTGTGTGAGTAAATGCACCATTTTCCTGAAGTGCTGAGGAAGCCTCTCTCAAAACAGGCCTTTTTTTTTTTTTTGGCCAGGCAGTAGCAGACAGTATGTTCTGCAGGGTGGCTGTGGATGGCTTCCACAAAACAAAACTCTGAAAAGTTAAAACATGACATAGTAAAGTATTGCTGAGAAGTGGGTGGCAAATGTTTCCTCTCTCACATTTTTACCATCTAAGCAGAAAAAACATCTTCAAGGAGAATTGATGAATGCACTGGATACCTGGAGTCCTAGATTTTATTGCCACTTGATTTAATATGAAACCACCACCACTTTGAAACTGTTAAACATCAAAATTCTGATAACTAAAGACTGCTGTTTTTCTACTAGTCTGAAAAGATTAAAAAGATGTTGAGAGGAAAACATGTCTCATGACAGTGGGTGCACAATCAAAGTTTCTAAGTAGGGCAGCCTGAGGAGCAGCCAACGCTTTTTAACAGTTATGGAAAAGTGTATGTCTTTTGATGTTCCTATCTGATATCTTTGTCTACCTTTTTTTGTACTATCAGACTATCTGGTTATGCTCAAAGAAGGCTTAATAAATGTTTTGCACACTCAGCACACACTGCCCATATAAAAGAGGAAAAGTATGCAAACTTCCAAGTCATCCAGGCAACAAAGAAAGAATACAGGATTCACCACTGACTCTTCCAGTTTGATCTTAAACAGTTTAATTGCTGGGGTTTGTGTCCATGAAATATCTCCATGTTTTTGTTCTTGTGCACTTTAAGGATCTCTTTTCAAATGGCAAGCACTGGATATTTTTCTGTTCTTGATATAGAATATATTTTGCATCTCTTACATAAGGATCGTGGCTACAAAACAAGGCTTGTGCAGGGTTTATAGTTTTTTAACGACCTCCAAGCTTCTGAGTGCTGTCCTGGTGTGTGACCTATTGGCTGTGTCCACAGCTCTCAGGAACATTTTTGCTGGTGTCTTACCATAATTCTGGAGGAGAAATAGATTTTTTAAAGATTTTTGTGCTTTTTGAAAAACATTTGGTGGAAAGGAAGCATGCATAGGAACAGTTCTAATTGGTTCTTGGTATTCAGTATAAATATCCAATTTACAGGTTTTTAGATTAATTTTTAAAAATATTATACCAAGCCTTTGATTAAAGATTGTTTTAGAAGGACTGATCATTTTAGGTAAGTTGCAGAGAGACACCCATATTGTTTATGATGATTTTGTAAAGCTCTTTAGAATTTTTTTCTGTTTCCCACCCAATATACAGCAAAGTTATCCAAATCCTGGTTTTAGAAGTGCATGAGTTCATTCTAAAATAGCCAAATGTAGTGTATTTTATAATGTTGTATGTATCTTCTTGTTTGGCCTGCGCACTTTGTTATCCTTGAAGCTAAACTCACTGAATTGTGGTCAAGTCAGAGGTTCAATTAGCAGAACCACTGAACATATGCAATAAATTCAGCTTGAAAGGCCACATGCACGATCTGCCTTGGGTTGGAAAGCCAAGAGATGCTGTGACCAAACAAGATCTGCAGGGAAGCTGTTCAAAATTGTAGCCCTTTGTTCCCAACAGCAAAGCTGCCCCTTTCTCCCTGTTTACTACCAAATGCAAATGAGCAAACAAGGCTGGTGCACTTTTAAAACCAGTCAGTTTGAAGGAAGATGAGAAAAAAGGAATGAAAGGATTAGAAAAAGCCTTGTTGTTGAAATGGGGGCAGCGTTTGGATGGGAACAGCAATGGCAGGGAGAGAAGGAGTGATTGAGGCAGCCCCAGAAGTTTGGGTTTGTTTTGGCAGTAACTAGGTGCTGGAAGATGAACTCCTCAATCTGAAGAGCTCCTTATTGTCTCACAATGTTTTCTCAATGCCAAGTCAGTAGATGAAACCTGGGAGAGAACAGAGCAGAATAGGAAGGACAAAGTCAGCAGAAACTCATCCTCTGCTGGGGCCTGGGCTCCCAACCCTGCTGAGTTCAGGGAGGGCTGCAGGTCCCCTCAGCACTCTGCTGGCAGGCTCTCTGGGCAGCAGGGGCCATCCATGGCTCCTAAGATGGCCAAGGGGACATCTCTTTTCCCTGAGAGCATCCTCTGTACTGCAAGTGAGCAAGTGGAGAGCTGCCTGCAGGGCTGGTGCTCTGAGTGCAGGGCTGCTGGGGGACTGCAGTGGTGCTTGTGAACCCTCCCTGCCCAGGCAGAGCTGCTGCCGTGGCTGGGGGAGGGATTCAGACCTCAAGGTAGGCAAAATGACAACAACCCTCTAGCTGTGTATAACAGGCTGAGAAATTTAATTGTTTGGAGGACATCCAAGAAATTACATCTGATTAAGTCCTTGAAAAGATAATATCTGTTACCTGGTTGCATGAATTTATACAGGAGATATAGAGTCTAGTGCTTTATCAAGGTCTGCATATAAAGGGTTAACCACAAATTAATCAGGGCTTGTCAGGTTTAAGGTATTTCTGGTACAGTGCTGAGCAATTAATGTATGCCCACAAAATATCTGTTGTTCCTTAAAATTGTAGTCTGCTAACCCAAATAGGTTCTTTTTAATTCTGAAAGTTTAGGGGTGAAAACAAAATTCAGCTTAACATCTTTCTGTGTGTTTCTTTTTGATTTGCAGTAAATTTTCTCACATCTTCTTGATAAGTCAAAATCTCTGTCCTAGTTTTTGCAAGACATGTTCTGTGCCTGACTGCCTGTTTCCTAGAAAATAGTTGTCTGAATTAGTTGCTTGAGAAAGGAGCAAAGGTCATATCCAAAAAAGGAAAATAAAGTCACAGGTGATGTTCATAATCAAACTTAACAGTATCTTAAGGTCAGATTGAGGAAATACACAAAAAGGAAAAATGAAATTGGAGTGGAAGCAGGGGGAGATCGGGCAAAGCTAGCGAGCAAAATCCCTGCCAGAGTTTCTGGAGGCTTCTGGCTGGAACTTTACTTCTGTTCGTTCAGGTTTGTCTGGTTTAGTTATTCAAAATAGCTTTTTTTTTTTTNTGGGGGAACTTTTCTTTTGTTTGTTTAGGTTTTTCTGGTTTAGTTATTCAAAATAGCTTTTTTTTTTTTTTTTTAATAAACATGCATGCTAAGTAGTGACAGTTGATTTTGTTAATATCAGTTATTTTATGCATTTATTGTTCAGATGACTATTCAGTCCTATACATCTTGGACTGTTTTGTTAATGCAAACACAAATTGAATATATGAAGCCTGATTAACAGGCTGCCAGGAACCAGTTTTATTTTGCAGGTAGCCAGTTACTGCGATTCCATAGATGCCATTGACTGTTGTTCTTATATTTGAAAGTTACAAAATAGGGCTGCATAGCTTTAGGGAGCATTTTCTAGCAGTAAAATTTAGGTTTCACATGTAGTGACCTTATTTTAAGCACATCCTGCTGTTTGGTGGAAAGACATTGGTGGTTGCTTAGGGGAGGAGTGGTGGCAAGAGAGGACAAGGTCAGAGGTAACTTGGGGGGCTTGTATTAACCAGCCTCAGGATAACATGCATGTGTTGCAAATGGCAGACCCAGAATGTTTAATAGCAGAGCAGTAACAATAATGCAGGATTTTGGACTTCCTTCTGTAATGAGAAAATGATAGGTTGTTTTCTGGGAAACTCTCTGCTGGTACTGGATATGAACAGTGCAGTCAGGGGAAGAAGCCTGGTCCTTCAGTCTTTTGCTGTTCATGTACTGCTGATATTTTAGAGAAGGATTTTCTTCACTTCTGATTATATTAAAAGCGTCAGGGTTTCACTTTAAAAGATGCTGCAGTTCTCCTAAGTCTGGTTACATTGTACTTGGAATTTTCAAAAACCTTAGAGCCGTGAGCCAGGGTATTGTTGCCTTTCCTGAATGATGCTGGCAGAGGCAATGGGAGTGCACATGGGAGTCCACCACTGGCGGCACAGCCTGCAAAATGAGGGGAATTCACCTATCTCATCAGAAAGGAAGGACTTAAATATTTTCCTCTAGAAAACCTTTGCATTAGAGCAAGGAAAACATCTTTGCTTTTAAAACTCTCTAGCTGTTGAAGATATACGCGCTATTGCATTTGAAATGCATGGGAGAAAATAATGCTAAGCATAGATTTTGCATTTCAGAAAACAAATATTTTGCAACTAGATAGACTGATCAGCTTTATGTGTTTAGCTGATAGCAAAGAAAAGCTTTGAGCAGCTTCTGGTTTTGAAATATTTAGTTTTTACTTCTACTTTCAGACAGAAAAGCATCTGGTGGAAAGGTGCATGGTTACTACTAAGCAAAGTGCATTATATCTTTGCTTTTGTTGTCACGGGTCTGATTAGTCAGAAATACTCTGGCACTAATCCAGCCAAGTTCCTAAACCTACGCTCAAGCCTATTTGTAGTTGGGGTGAGTACAGAGGGAGCACTGTGCGCTTAAAGCTGACACCAGTCTGGACTGATGTGTGATTACCTCATCACAAGAGAGAGTTTTCAGGAGGAAAGGACCATCCTGAAATGCCCTGGGTTATCCTGCCTCTCAAGGATGTGTGTGAGCACTCCGAGAGCTGGAGTTGACATTATTTAACTTGAATAGTAGATGGAAATCTGATCAATTCAAAAACTTGGTATTTCAAAGATGTTATTTTCTTCATAGATGCTTTTTGAAAACTGGTGTTACCAATATTTATACGTTGGTGGTCAAACTCTGTGAGAAAACCCAGAAGACAAGAACAGTGATAAGTCCATTGCATATGGCATGGAAGGCCACCTAGCACAAAGTCACAGTGAAAACTTCATTCTTATTATTGATTTAATCATGCTTATTAAGCAGCTAATTAACTCATTATATGGATAGTGTTACAGAGGTATTAATCCTTTACGTAACGTGTAAGTATATAAATTCTTCTTTGCATAGTTATTTGTATGCCACAAACAGCTGTAAATTTAGAAGATACTGGCCAATGCCTAACAGCTAATTCAGGCCAATTTTTTCAACTAAGAGTTTTTTATTTGGAAAAATACAGTGTTTAATATGCTCAAAGTTACAAATTCAAGCTCAACAAAGCATTTAAGTCAATAACAAGATGAACACATTCTGGAAAAGTACGAAAACACCGACACCAAACCAAACAACCCATAAAATGCTGATTAAGTTCTAAAAATTAAAAGGTCCATCACTTGAAAGCTTTGTTTTGGTGTGTTGAACCAAAGGATTTTTTGTTTGTTTGTTAGTTTTTTTGTGTTTTGAAATTTCTTTACAAGTGTTTTCAGAAGCTGAAAATTTTGATTACAAGATGTCATTTAAATGCAGCAAGGGATTGCTGAAATAATTTCTGTGTAATCTGTAATTTCCCAGATTTTTTTTTACTGCTGAGCAAAGGGAGCCTTTTCAATCACTCATGCTGCTCTCTTTGTGACAGCCCTTCAAATACATCATGACCTGATAGCAAAATCAGTCTTGTGAAAAGTATTAAGGATCAACTTACCCTAAGTCTACAAGTGAAATGAAACCTGAGCCCAAGGTGATTGCGTGAAGCGTGTACTGTCATTCTTGTCACATCCGTGTTCTGGAGACTCAAATAAGCAGTAAAATGCTTAAGTATCAGTGTTTTTTAGAAGAGTGTGTTCTTGGTCACATTGCACAAGTAGAGCTCATCTTCTAAAGCAAAGGAAATTAATTTTAAGTGTTTTCCCAAATCCAGGGGTGAAACATGAACATCTCCATTATCATTAATACAGGCAGTTCATGCTGTGTGCTCTTCTAGCGACTGTTCCATTCAGCACTTGCTAATTACAAGTCACCAAAGTCTGGGGTGAATTATGCATCTGGAGGTTCAAGGTCCTTCACCTTCCCAGCCCCTGAGGGGAAGGCTTTGTACGGAGGTAGATGTCAAGGGGAGGCCAAGGGCCAGAGAAAAACACATCAGTTCTGTAGGCATGTCAATTTACATTTGTGCATTTCCCTTTTTTCAAGATAATAGACAATCCTTTTGTGTTGTGAAACCTTTTAGAAACTGATTGAGGTCAGTGGAATCAAACTTAAGAGTGTGAAGGAGACTGTTTAAAATCACAGCTATTATCTGTTTTAATTTTCTCTGCTGGAGTGTACCCCCAAACATTCATTATGTGGAGGGTATAATATCTGAACAAATGACATAGTGGAATTAATGAACAATTAACTGTCATCATACGTTACAAACAGAGCTGATTAGAATCCACACATGCCTGGGTTTTAGAAGGATTCTTTTTTGACTCCGCTTTGTGTTACTGAGATAGGACCACACAACTCTCATTTCTTATTCATTGTGTGAGCATGACATAATTTCCTCTGAGGTAAGGCTACATCCCTTAGTTTTCATGGCAAGCAGACAAAGAATTAATCTAATTTTCAATTTACTATGTGTGGGGATGGTAGGGGAGAGGAAAATGTTTTCCTCATATCCATTTGTCTCGTATGCTAAAGTTATTGACTTCCTCCTATAACCTGGAGACCATTCCCCAGTATCCCACATGTGATAAATCAGAGAGAATATTGCAAAGCTGGAAGAAAGGGAATATCTGTCCCCAGTAGCAGCAGCGGCATAGTGGAGTGTGCAGCATGGAATGCAGTAACTGTGCTGTGCAATTTACTGTCTTCATTAAGTCAGACAAGAGTCAGGTGAACCATATAAACTCCATCTGAATTCACAGTGGGCTCCATGCATACTATTTACACTTTTTTCTTTTCACTTTATTTAACTTCCACATGTATGTGTTTAATAAACAAATACCATTATAAATTAGGATGCTTTCAAAACAATAATGTCAGATACTGTGATTGTGAGTATTTTCAACCTTAAAGGGGAAGTGCTTCTAGCATTTTAAAATAGAAGCAGGCCCTGAGCTCTCCTAATGTCATTGGGGACAGGCGAGGATTTGTTTCAGGAGCTGCAGTGCAGCACCAGGCAATGACTGGACATACAGCTTGATGATTTTGCATCACACAAAAGCACTGGCTTCCCTCTTATCGCCTCACTGCTCTGATCATCCTGAAAAGTGAGACAAAAGAAATGGCCCACTGTATACTGACCTTCATTGTAACAGCAGAAACCCTTCATTATTTCATCGCATTACTTGATACCCTCAAGGGCAATGCATTCGAAACTAGGAAATTTCATTTGCAGGAAGCAGGCATGCAAAATTTCCATTACATAAGGAGAGGTGGAGTTTTAGACATGTACTCTGTGTATTTGTGCTTCTCAAAATATGTATACTTGAGGGATGCTTAAGCAGTAACTTACAGGAGAGTTCTTTAGTCAGACTATTTTATCTGAATCATTTGTTTTGAAGTGATAAAAAGTTGTTTCTGAAGTAAGAACAAGTCAATCAGGTTCAGCACTCTAAGTGGAGGAATAGTAGTTTGAATTAAACAAAGGTGTGTTCAAATGGTACTTTTCATATGCCTAGCATACTTATCAAATGTTCTCTGCCAGAAACATTCTGTGCTGGTAGGGACTACTTGCCAAACAGTAAATAACTGGTCTGGAAGGCTTTTAGCAAAATCCTCAGAATTCTCAGGCCATTCATGTTCATGACATTGACTGTTGGTACTACAGGTTTTGGTCTCTCTCTCTTCCCTTTGCACAGGTAAACGTGGGGGATGTGAAATCTGTCTGTACTTTGTGCAGACACTCAGCAGTTCTGGGACTGTAGATGCAGTGCCTTCAACCAAAGGCTGGCAAGGAGTGTGAATTTGCCCCAGCACCCCTGGGGGACTGTGGTCCTGTTTGAAGGCCACAGAGCACAGTCCCCAGCTGGACACCATGAAGGGAACACTGCAGAAGCCTGGCTGCAGGTCAGCTGCAGAGAGCTGTAGGGGTGTCTGGCTCACTGTGTTCCAGTGGGAGGGAGAACATGTAACAGGTCTGAGGTGGAGGTCTAGGGGACAGCAAGAGTACATGTACAGTAGGTAGCAGGCTTTGTCCTTCTTGGTTCTTTCAGCTTTCCACAGACTGGAGAAGAGCAGCTCCCTGGGCCTGGAATATCCCCTCCCACCTGTTCAGTTTTAGAGCTGCTTGATTCTGTTGGCTGCCCTGCCTTGAGCAGACTTACAGTTTCTGACAGTGCTTGTCGATGTCAAAACTTGCCATTAGAAAGGATTTTTTTTTACCTTCTGTAGGAGGGACAGTGAGAGTTTGTTCTCCCATCTCAGTATCAGGGAGTTCCAAGGCAGTGAGATTTCAGAGTTTAACACTCAAGAGTGGAGGATTTATCCTAGTTGGTGTCTGGAGTCCCAGAACTTTATGGTTTGGCAGTGATTTGCTTTTAGCTTTAGAGTTCACTACTGTTCCCTTGTTTCTGTGGTGGATTATGCAGGCGTCAGAACTTTAAAGCCCAGTCATCTTTGTTTCCACAAACTTGATTGCAATTTTGGCCCCAGAAGTAACTGTGAAAGAACACTGTGAGTTCTCAAAATCTGGCCCTAAGAGTCATGTTGCTGTCAAATCTCTGAGCTTTAACATTAAAATATTTTAATTTCCTCTTGAGAAGAAACTGAAGAAAAGGTGGTTGGTGAAGGTTTTACTGCACATGAATCATGAGTTACAGCATCAGTAACATCCAAGCGTGTGTGCTAAGGTACAAATGGAATGCCTGGGAGGGAGCAAAGGCAGGTGTGATCAGCCTGTTCCCTGGCTGGATGGAGGTGCTGAGTACTCTGGAGATTTGAGCTCCAGAGAAAGCTACAGGCCCTGTAGATGTAACTTCTCCCAGCATTATTGACAAGCGCAGTAGGGCTGAAGACAGACACAGAATCTTGGGACTTAATCTTTTATGGAAAACAAAGTGCATACTACCAGAGGCTGACTTTTATCAATACTTTCCACTTCCCTCCTTTCTTCCATCACACTGAACATATGTTGGGTACCTTTCTATGTAAGAGTTGGCCATATGTTGAACAAGTCCTCTAGGAATGACTTTCTAAGTGCCAGGAAATTCTTTGCTGTGGGAAATTGACAGGTGGACTAATGCTATTACCCTTTAATGATGTTTTAACATAAGCAGAGATTTGAAGGAGGAGGGCCTGAGGTTTCTTAACAGTGGTACAAGAAGAGAAATAATCATGAGCAGTGGTTTAAAAATTGGCCTTAGCTCAGATCATTTTTATTAAAAAGAGGAGAATTTAGACTTAATTTTTTTTTATGTTATACCTTTTGTGTGTGTTGACCTGTTTGTTTGAAAGGAGTGCTACAAGATTCAGCTCTGTTAATGGGTTAATCTCTCATACTCTTTTAGTTCAGGTGTAAATAGTTCCATGGTGTGTAAAGCCTCAAAGAAACAGACCCTAGCAAGCAGGTTTATCCCATTTAATCTTTCAAGGTTAAGAGCTTTCCATTTAAACCTAGCAGCAAGCATAAAAATGGCAAGGAAGAATCAGAATAGCTAAACACAAAGATTTCTTGTCATTATTTAGAATCAATTAGAATGTGTGATTTCTTTGAATATATATTATGCTTACAGAGAAAGTATGTTAGTTGCTGGCAGACAGCAGTCTGTGTATGAAAAAGAATCAGTACATTTAATTTCAGTTGCATCCTCTTTTGATATTGAACACTAACATTTCTCCAAGGGAACAAGTGATTCCAGGGTTCCTCAAAGAAGAAAATTGTGTAGGTGGGGTTTTCTTGCAGTATCATAAGAAAGCACCCTTCAAATGGAAGCTTTTGTGTGTATATATAGCATAGCAGTAAAAGCAGACACATTCTTGTGGGTGAGCAAATATGAACTCCTAAAGACTACAGAAACTGAAAATGAAAGTGGCAAATTAATCTAGAAACCTTTCTGCTCTGCTCCTGATCTGGCCCCAGATCTTCACAGTAGTTAAAGAATGATTTCTGGGTTTTTTGCTTTGGTTTCTTTGTTAGTTTATTCGTTTTAGAATGAAAGTGGAAGATTTGGAATTGTCACCTGAGGTGCATTGCACAGATAACATGTTATTTGTTGCCTGTGTCTTCTCAGGAGGCTTCCCTGAGCAGAAGGTAGGAATAGGTAGCACGTTTTGGGAGACCACTTTGCCTACAGAACTGTTGTGGAATTCAGCACATTGCCAGTGTTGTGGCTGTTCATTGTTTGGTTGTTTGACTTTTTTTTTTTTTTATTTTTTTAACTAAATTAGTAGTATGTTTCTATACAAAGTTGAATCTCATTTTTATCTTTGAGAGTGCAATATTCAGTTCTCAATATCTCAATGATCATAGGAAGTCTAAGGCAAACCATAATATTTGTACTCCTTTTGAGGGTTAACATTAGCCAGTTTTTTTAAAATGGTAAATATTTTTATGCACAAATGTCCATTATAATTTGAGTTTACATGTATGTGTGTGTACGCACACTGAAGTTATTGGGTACCCCCTATAGTTACTGCAGAATGCCAATGAAATGACACAACCATCATGACACAGAAGGAGTATTAAATATTTTTCAGCATTAGATTACATTTCCCAACATTTCTTGTGCAGTGATTTCTACCCTGATAAAATGAATATCTCATCAATACCTTAGTAAACATCAACTGCAGCCTGCAGCTTTATTTTTCCATCATTAAACAATTGACAATGCATTCAGTATTCCAGCCCAGCTGATCATGAGATAAAGTGTGACTAAAAAGTAGATCATCCGGTGGATGCTCCAGTGTTTGGTAGGACACAAAGGGCCCCTCTCTCCTCTCCAGCTTGCCCGTGCAGCTCCTCCTGCAGTCAGCGGGAGATGTGCGTGCCTGTGTGAGGCACGTTGCTGTGTCTGAAACACTCGCCCCGTTTCATCATTGACATGAGCTAAGCAATAGGGACATTCCAGCCAAGCACAGCCACTTCTTGACTGCCTGTACTTCCAGCTGGTTGCAGTGTTAGGTTTAGTGGCTGAGCCTCTCCTTCACATTTTTGTGGCCCACATAGAGTCCTTGGCATATCATGTCTGTGCATCATTCATGCTTTCCAAGATGACTGAGGGTGGTATTTGACATATCCGTTAGCTATCCAAGAAGGATTTTCTTCTTTTCATGATGTGACTGCTGTATTGTGGACACAAGCACCCTCACATGTAAGGCTTACTGGTGAAGGTGCAGCTTGCACTGTTCACACCAAACCATTGTTGGAGTGACCATCCCTGGGTGGCCAGCAGGTACTACAGCTTCTGTGTCCAGGTGGTGCTGGAGCCACAAGATGTGACCTCTGAACAGACCTTCATTCTGGTTCTGAATGTCTGTGGGCACAGGAGAAGGGAGCTGAGCCCATCAGATCTCTTCCATGCTTCTTTCACGTACAAAATTCCAGAACTGACGTTAATTTGGACTAATGCCAGGGAGCTGAGAAGCTTCCTTTGGAAGGTTTGTGCTGCCAAATGTTTGACTGCTTTTTCATGGCTGGAAATATTCTTTAACAGTAATTATTCGAGCCTTGCGTGCTTTTGAATTGTGGCTTTTGCCCTTGTCACACTAGTGGCAATGGAGATGGCAGTGGCATGTCACGGCCTCTGTGCTAAGCAGGGCTGACCCCTGTTGGCCTCTTGGTTTAAATGTTCCTCTGTATCCCAGTGCCTGGGAGCTGAAGAGCTTTGCTTTTTCCTAGTACCCGGCAAGGGACCAGAGACTTGTGGCTCACAGGCCAGACACAGCTGGGACTCCTGTGGATGTCGTGTTGTGGGTGTCCAGGCTGCTGGAGGCATTTGGAAATACTCAGCCCTCTGCAAAGGATCAGCTCCCCACACGTGTGTGGGAATTTGTTGCAGCTCTTTTACTGCTAGGAGCACAGCAGCATCCAGAGAGTTGAGGTGGCCTTCACAGCAGAGTTTATTCAGATCCAACCTGTCAGAACCAAAGGTGAAGAGAGGTTTATTTGCAGAAGATTGCCCACTCTGCAATTGCCAGCTTATTGCAAGTGTTGACATGAACTCAGTTCAGAAGTAGAAATCAGGGACAGAGTACTCAGTTATGAAACATTTACATCTTTTTCTCTTAGCTGTCATTCTTGTACAGATGTGCCTTCATTGTATTTTTTGTTCAGCATTATCTTTTTAGTGCTTATAAGAGTTGATCATAACTGGGAAAATTTCTTTCTCATTTAAGTATGTGAGCCATGTACAACCAACTGTACCTTTGCATTCCTGGATCAGTTCAGGTATCGTTCAGTGGGTTCTTTTGCACTGTCCTCAGTGGACGGTTCTCAATTCAGGTTGTTATGGGCTGATGGAGCCTTAGCCTTCTGTCTGGAGCCATAATGACACGGTGTGGTGTTCGGGACGTACAGCCTGGAAATGGCTCCTTTGTCATACAGCACGCAGGTGTAAGAAATCACTGACAAAATGGACTTAGGGTTTTCATATCCTGAGGGACTAGAGTGTACCCACACAGACCCAACCACATGAGGGGTGCCAGTAGCAGTGTGGCAGGCTCAGAAAGCTTCAGTTGCCAGCAAGATGGTTCATGCAAAAATTGTAAATGGTCTTTTTCCACAAAAGCTAAGCTTTGGCACTCACGCATGTGAATTCTAAATTCTGATTGATCTACCTCGTAAGTGTGATTCCGGTATGTTCTCTCTTCTTATAAAACAACCTCTGATAGCACTGAAGTGAATAATTCTATATTTGGCAATTATTTATGAACTGCAGATCTCATAAACACAGCAGATGCATTTCCTGGATGGCAGCCATTGATGCATCTGGGGATTTATTTACTAGTTACTGAAAATACTGGACTGGAAGAGAAAAAGAAAAGATGCTGCCACATCTTCCTAGTTTTCACTTAATTTCTGGGGTGCTCCACAGCATTCCTTCCTCAGATTTGTCATGTTAGAAAAAACCCTTGACATCTCTCAAATATTTACTTGTCTTCCAAAGTAGTAGCCTTGTAGGATATGCTGCAGGCTCTGCTTCTCGAAGATTTGTATCTGAAACCATTTAGGACAGCATCCTCTTAATTTCTTCGAAGAAAAATAAAAAAACCTTGCAAAGCATTCTTAGCTGGTTATTCTTACTGTGCTGAGTGTGACTAAAAGGTAGAGAGAATTTTTAGAGTAGCTGAAAAGTGAAATTGGATCTGTCGGACATCTGAAGATTTTCTGTGCTCTACATGAATGTATAAACTGAGGGCTGTAGTGGAGTCAGACACAATTCTCATGTGCCCTTAATACACCTGATCTCCTGGGCTGGTGTAGGGCCTCAGCTCACCTGGCAGGCACCAACAAATGACAGCCCACCTGAAGTTTTGGGGAGGGTAAAGAAAAAAAAAAATTGCTCTGGGATATAATGGAACCCTTGCTGCTTTTTGCTGTTTTGCAAATGTAAGTGTGCAATTATTCTTGCTTTCAAAACTAAGTAGTAATAAAATAGGGTGAAACACCTGCTTTATGCTCATCTTGAGGATTTTGTAACCTCAATGACAAGATGTTATCTTTATCCAGATTTGTTTGTTTTGTCCAAAACTTGTCCCAGTATGGGGAGTATTTGATACTCTCTTCCTTCTGCCTATTCCTCCTGTCTTCCATTGTTGTTTGTTTTTTTTTTTTTTCTTGTTTTTTTTTTTTTTTTCCTTAATGGCTTTCTTCTGAGAAGGAGATTTCCAGTTGTAAGGACAGGCCAAAAGGATGGCGTTCGGATTTTCTTTTTTTTTTTGCTGCCATGCCTGAGGTGAAAAGAGGGATGATTTCAGGCCATTAAACATGCAATAAGGCATGAATATCTTTGGGCTCAGAATTTCCTCTTGCTGAAATTTATAGAGATTCAATTTTAATATGGACTTAGTCTAGGGAAGAGCATATTCTTTATAATATAGAGCATTTTGCTCCACATGTTAGTATTTAAACTGTGAATCTTTATGGCATTGGAATTGAATCCCTCTGACTTCCTCAGGATGCAATGTAAGAGACAGGGTTTGCAGTATCTGCTTCTGTTCATGGAGTATATTCATCTTTAATGGGAAAGCAAATACCAGGGTCATTTCTTTAGCTGTACATGATCTTATTCCCTCTTCACACTTGCTGTATGTTGTATTTTATGTGTGAAGTACAACAGTTAAAGACATATAATAAAATATATGCCAAGTCAAATGCTCATAGAAAAGCACTTCTAATAGGCTTATAAGAACATACCTGTTTTTTTGGTAGGCTGTCACACTTGGTATGTTGTTGGCATTTTTCAGATTGAGGTGAGGCCAAAAGAAAATGCTCAGCAAGAGACTGAAAGCTTAGAAGCACAGATAAAAATGTTCCACTTCTGTACTGATTGCTTCTTATCTTTGTGATAGCTGTCAGCTTTGGTGTCATCGGTAGTTGAATATTTTTGAAGATGCTTTTGGCTTAATTTTGTTTTTAAAACAATACTATTTGAAAAAAAAAAAACAACCTGTGATTGCCCCTGTAAACAGCTTAACTACAAATATTCTACTAGTCATAATAGAGTTTGTCATTTTGAATATGAATTCATTTCCAGTCTTCAGAAATGTCTTGGGGGTTGTTAATCTGCAGTGTGGTTGTGAATGTCATTTGTGATAATTTTCCGCTGCTGTTTCTTACCAAGAAATATCTTCAATTTTCGAAGGGGCCATTAAGGTTTGATGCAAGACAACAGACATAGCAGTAACATATAGCTTTTGGGTACATGCTTCTCTGTTACCTTTTGTGCAAGAAAACAGCATTGGGATGCAACCTTTCAAAGTGAACCATGTTCCTAAAAATAGATTAAAATAGATTTGTTTTAAAAAAAAAAATGCGGGTGGAAGTGGACTCAAAAAAAGACCCCGTTTCTCTGCCAGTGGGTCTTTAGGCATTTCTGGTAACACTGCTTATGTACCAGCTTCCACGAGAGCCCCTAAGCTTGATGGAGGCGCTCAGAGAGGATACTGCAGAATACTTTACTGGACGTTTTAAGTAGTAAAGTGGGGGTAATGTGTGCACCTTAGGGCATTTTGTAAGGTAGGAGTCTGCTGTTAAGACACATCTTCGTATGCTGGCTGTGCATCTGTCAAAACCAGGCTTTTTCTTGTCACATGAACTCCCTCCTTTCATTTAATCGCAGTCTCACAAGTAGAAGTCGCAAGGCCAGGTCCATAGTAGAAACTTCTACTGATGCGTCCTTGCCGCTACCCAGAATTCACACTGAGTCTGTAGGTTAATGGCTGTAACTCACTCATCTGGGACCCGTTAGAGACCCACGGAGCGTTTGCTGCTGAGGTGATCTTTCCCTTTTGTTGCTGTTTTAAATGAAAACAAGTGGAAAATACCTGATTTCTGGGAGTTGCTATAGAGTGAGCTGGGTCATACTCTGGAAGAGAAGGAATATCTGAGCAATAAAAGGAAAGAGGGTCCACAAGATTGTTTCAAGTGAGGGATTGTCATTGTATGATGGTGAGCTAGAAAGGGATGGATTGTGCGAGGGGTGAAGGCAGATCGTGCAATCCCCCGTGTAGGAAGCCAGGCCTTGGTGAAAGCTACATTCAGCCCCCGATACACGGGCTGTGGAAATGCAGACCTGGCAGCACGAGCAGTTCCCTTGCCAGGCTCCCAACCTGCTGGCTGTGCTCAGTGCAGCAGCCACTATTGATCCTTCCCACCTGTGCTGGGGGAGCGGGAGCTGCAGGACACAGGTGGGTCAGCACGTTTGCTGGAATCCCTCGCTCGGTAGTGGCTCTTTGGAAGTCGCTTCCCTCAGTTGATGATGGGCTGGAGCAGCCTCCCTCAGGTCAGTAGGTCCTGCCTATCAATGTGGGTTATTTGGCAGCAATTCCTTACTGCTGGTGTCAGTAGGAATAACGCCGTGGCATCAGTAAAATGGCTGCCATCAGCAGGACACCACCACTGTCACTTGTAATCAAAGTCTTTGGCCTAAAGAATCCCTTCTGGATTCAGGCAATGGAGTGACTTTCTGCATTCCCCTTGTGTCTGCTGAAGTGAATGTCAGCCCCCAGAAAAAACACAGCTTCGTGCCCCTGGTTTGGCCAATGTTTTTAGCTTGCAGCCCACGGGAGCAGGGGTGTGTCCTTGGCTCTGGAGGGAATCGGTTTAGCCAGGCAAGGCCCTACTGGGATAATCCTTGGACCTTGACAGTTCTCTTTATGGAATCACAGAGCATACAGGGACTTTGGAGTGGGTCACCTCCCATCTGAAGAAGTGAACCAGGTAGACAGTGTGGACGCACACAGTGGTGGTGGTGGTGCTTTCTGCATGGTGCAGTTTCTGTCAGATGAAGATGTCAGGAGCAATAGCAAAATATGGCAGTAGTGCCTGTGCACACAAGAAACCATCTCAGTCTGATATCTGTCCATTTCTGGGCATTAAAGGAGGACAGCTTGTTTTAAGCAAGGAATTTTTGTGCATGTTTTGGATATTTTCGTGCTCTGGTTGGGCTTTGGGTTGGTTTTTTGGGGAGGGTTTGGTTGGGGTTTTTTTGGTGGGTTTTTTTTGTATGATTTTTGTTTAGAGTCTTGATATAGACAGCTTGGCCCCAAAAATGCTCTGACTGGTTGAATCGGATTTTTCAGAGGCACTTGAGATATGGTCATAGCTGTAAATCACAAAAAACCCCAAATCAAACCAAATCAACAAAAAAATGAACTAAAACCCCAAAACCAAAGCAAAAAACAAACAAACAAACAAAAAACCCCAAAACAAGCAAACAAACAGAAAACCGCTAAACCTCCACACATCTTCTCTGTGGACAAAAGATCCTCTTGGCTACTTTGAGCTCTGTTTGGACAGATTGTGTCCCACCTGCATCTCTGATCCTGGTGTTTGCTGCTGACTGGCTGCCTTTGCTGTGGCTGGCTCCAGGCTGACACATGAGGGGCAGGGACTTACTGCCTCTTCTGCCTTTTGTGTAGTCACCAAGGCGTGACCTCCTCAGTCTGAAGTCATGTTGCTTCTATCCCTTACACCATACAAAATGCGACATGGGAAGAAATGGTATTTTCCTTTGTTCTTGCCCAGTTGCTCACCAGTGGAAAAGGACCTTTTCAGCCAGCTAGAGGTAAAAGTGCCTTTTCATGGAGGGAAGCAGTGTGAGAAAGTGCCACTGCAGAAATGGGAAACTGGGTCCTGGCAGCTCTCTGGTGTCTGCAGGTGGTGGCTCTGGCAAGTGCTGTGCTGTTCTCTAGAGCAGGCTCTCTGGATCTCAGTCTCCAGAGATACTTTGTGTCAAAGCGTTATTTGTGCTATTAGCTTAATTTTGAACAGCATATTCCTCTTGCCAGAGTTGTGAGAAGACAAAAAGTACTTGGTGAAAAGATGTTTTATAATTGCATGTAGTTCTATGTCTATTGATTGCGTGTTACATGAGTTTGCTGCAAGATCTCCAGCAATGAATTCCTATAAAAGCTAATATCATACGGAAAAAATTGCCAAACAAAGATAATCCAATTAGGCGGCTGCACATAGCTGAGTTTCTAAATTATTGATACTGTCTTTAAATGGGCTGCCTTACAGTGCAGTAGAAGCTGCAGTGTAGGTGATACATTTAGCTGTAGTCACACTGTGATATCACTGTGCAGTATTCTTTTTAAAAGATACACAAAAGATATTTTTAGAGACATCGGTTTTTTACAGAGCACATACAGAAGAATATATTTAAATTAAACATCTGGGAGGTAAATAATAGGATTTGTACCTGCACTTGTCTGTTGTTTATCTACAGAGAGATGGCTCCTGTCTTTAAAGCTCGGCATTTGCATGGTGTTATTGGCAAAACTCAGGCCAAAATCCCAATCTTCCATATTGCAGTTGCCCAAAGGGAAGTCCTGTTGCAGCTCTACATTTGCTGAAAGGAAGAATTTCTCTACTGTGGCTCTTAAAATAAATAAATGTATAAATAAATAAATAAGCCCCCACCAAAACTCTAGAGCAGCTGGGGAAGTTGAGTGTCAGTGGTTTTTATCCACGAGCTTGGCAGTAGAGGGCTGCAGCTCTGCTCACTCCCCGTGGCGTGTGGGGTGGCTGCACAAGTCTGTCAGGCAGAATGATCCAAACCTACTCACAGCTTTAGTTTTTTAAAGTTTTCAAACGCAGCAAACAGGCAACAGCTGTGACACACTGATGTTATGTTTTGAGGGAAGATAAGGAACAACTCAAGAAGAGTCTTCTGCACTGATCCAATCTAGAGGCAATATTAAAGCCGTGGATCACGGTAGCAGAGCCTGTGTCCAAAAGCAAAGCGACAAAATGTCCTCCACAGACAGATTAAAGAAGTGGTATTGATTACTGTCTCTGTTATCAAGCACCTGGGACACCAATCAGCATCTCAGTTATGCATTTTAGTAATGAAGGAGAGCAATGATTCAGTGGTTGGGAAGGCAGCAGGATTAAGTGGACAGGAAAGAGAATCATTATATGTGCTCAGCTGTTGCCCACAATGGAACATTAAAACCTGTCATGATTGATTTTTGTTTTCTAAAGCGATTATCTAAAATATTACTTCAACAGAATATCCTACTTTAAACTTAACCTGAATGAGTTTACTGTTTCCCATATGTTTTTGTTGAAAACGGCTTGCAAAGGCTGAAATACGCCCTGCGTAAAGGCTTTGTGCCAATGAGGGAATTAACCTATTAGTCATTTAACAGTTAAAACCGACTGTTAAATGTAATGTGTAAATCCCTATGAGATGTTTCAGTTCAGCACTTGTTATTTGCTGTTGTGATGGTGGTGGTAAAACATAAGTGAAGAGAAAGCTGGGCACTTGCTCAGATCAGATATCCATGACGTGCACACAAAAGAAATGAGGAACGGGGCTGTTTTGAGCATCTTTGATGAAAGTGAGAAGGTTGTCCCAGCTTTCAGCTGTCTCTGGGATCAGGTCAATGGCACCTGAATTAGGACCCTCATGCCCCTCAATAATCCATGGGAAGAGTGACACCTCCAGAAGCTGACTGGGCACCACTTTAGAGTAGTTCAGGCAGCCTCTCTCCATGCCCAGAGGCTGTCCCTTACCTTCCTGAGTGATCTTGCCTGGACACCTGAGGTCAGCCAGGGCAAGCTTGGCTCTGTCTGTCTGGGCCAGACCTTGTTCTTTTGTGTGTGTTGCTATTCAACTTCCCTGTGCCCAAGCCGTGCCAGCTCATACCCATGAGGGGTCAAATCCTCCCAGTGGGCATCTTCATGGCCTTGCTGGCCTAAGAGGGAGCTTATCAGAATGTTGTGATTTATGGCTATGAGTTTGTTGTTCAGTGTAACGAAAGTGAATACCTGTGCAGGAGGGCTTTAAATTCTGTTTGGCAGGAATGCTTTTAAAACCACTGTATTTAAACTAACTAAATAAACTGTCTACGTAAATAAAAGCTGGAATTTCCAGTTTGTACTTTCTGCAGAGTGTCTCTGAAGAAATGGAATCTCTCTTACTAAGCTATATATCATTCTGCAATTCTTGAGCCCTCATTAATAAAACTGTCCCAAAAGAAGAAGGAACACAATTTTTGCATTTAATCCTCACAGGTTTTCTATATTCTCCCTTGACCTCTATATATTACATAGCATTAAAGGTGTCTTTCAAAAAATATCGAGTACATTGTTCCCTGTTGCTAGAAATCTAAGCCATTTTAAGGTTAGTATCTAGTTTACTGGCTAGTTGTTATAACTAAAATGGCACAGCCATAATTTCTGGTCATACTGGATGTAGTCAAGATAGACTGAATGCCTGACAAGTTGAAAAAGCAGTGGAAAAAGCAACGGGGCTATTTGCGTTAATTTTGCAGGCATACCTGAGATTGAGTGTTCAGTGGCATTGACCTGTTGCCATTTGCAACTTTCCTTTGTGGATTTTATCATTATCTATTATATTGTATTTTTAATGAAAAAAAACCCGAACCATATTTATTGTAATTTGAAGAATCCTGAAGGACTTTGCGAACTGAATAATTCATATTTTTTTGTATATCCAATATGTTTCTGTGTGTGAAAAGTAAGAGGGGAAAAAAATGTGGTGTGAGAAACCTCTAATGTTGGCATTGAAAACACAGCAAATGCAGCCAGGAGCTGAGGTCAGTAGATAAAGGCTACTAATGTAGGTAATTGCCACTGCTCTGGGAGCTGGGCTAGGGAGAACTTAATTCCCTGAGCTGAACTTTGTCATGACATCCATTTACCTCTAAGTTTGCAGAAGGTGCACTGGGATCTTCGGAGACTGTGCACTTCAAAGGGGTATTGCACTTCATCCAAGCTCTGAGTGGTAATAAAAAAGTGAACTGTAGCAGCATAAGGACGTGGGGGAGCCTTTTGATGTGAATTTGCGCAGTTGTACAGGTGCGTGAGCACTGGAACAAGCTGCCCAGGGAAGTAGTGGAGTCACCATCCTTGGAGGTGTTTAAAGATGTGCAGGTGTAGCACTTAGGGGCGTGGTTTAGTGGAGGACTTGGCAGTGCTGGGTTAATGGTTGAGCTTGATGATCTCAGATCCTGTCCAACCCAAATGATTCTATGATAGAGTGAGAGCCATGTCCAGTGAGATTCTTTTTCAAATAAATACATGTTTAACTCCCAAATCTTGCTGATATTTCATCCTAGTACTCCCCCCTCTTGGTGTTTTCCTCATTTTTTCACAGCTCATTGATGTCTTCCAGATATCACAGCATTCTCACGCAGTACGGATTTACGTGATGGGCTGAGGTAAGCAGGTGGACACCACCAGGAGCAGCACATCCACCATCACTATTGTAACAAGAGGCAAGGCTGCTGCCAGCCTCTTTTTCGTCTTTTGTAAGCTTTTAAGAAGTAATCTTTCAGTTTTATATGCATATGGTAAGATTAGATCAAAGTGCTAAAGTAGTCAATAACAAAAATACAGAAGACTAGTTATTTACATTCCACATCTGTCTCTACTAACGTTCTTAATAATAAGGGCAAGAATAATGAATTTTTATTTGGGTTGTAAATGCAGATGGAGTATTAGATGTGTGGATGGTACTTATTTAAAAGAGCACTCTTTTGCTGCTAATTTTTTAGGAAATATGATTAATGTCAGTAATGACATGGTTTTCCGTCCTGGAGCAGTCTGTCAGGGCTCTCAGGAGGGTTCATTTTAGTTTAATATTCATAGATGAACTAGCCCTTTAGAAGAGCTTTTCTGCTTTTTTTTCCATTTACATTTCAAATAATTCCATGGAATTGTGTGGGAGCAAGAGAATTGTCTGCTGAATGCTGATGGATGCAGTAATATTAATAGTAATAATATCATTAGCAGTGGTAAGGAAATAAGTAAACCATGGAAATTTGCATGTGCCTTATTCTATTAAGTCCTGTAGCTGTATATTTTTTCCTTCATTTACAAGGTGTTTATTGCTGTTCATTCTGAATGAAAAAAGCCCTCCCATCCAGTCTGTGCATTGGCATCCTCCATAGCCCCAACACCAGTTATCCCCAGGTGCAGGTCAGCATTATGCACCCACACTGCAGGTTCATTTTACCAAAGTAATATTTTACTAAGTGCTGGATCTGAGCTTTTGTGATGAGCACCCTCCTCAAGGGAGAAAGACATTTGCTCTGTAAATCAGAAGTGACAGTTTATAACAGTGCTGCGAGACAGGGAAGAGAGGGAAATGGAGCTGAGCTCTCTGTTATGGAGGGACTGTAGTTTCTCATTACAGCCCCCATCTTTGCCAATGAATGTCAGCTCTGCTGCCTATAGGGTTTTGTATGAAGGTGGGGACAAGATTGCCTTAGTGCTTTGGGTAGGAGAAAAGCTTCGTTTTGTTTTTATTGTGGGTCTGGAAGAATGAGAGAAATGGTTTTATTCTTGTTTGTTCTTTGTGTCATGTCCAGGTGGATTCCCAGTCAGTTCATGAGAGGAATTTATAAAGCGATATTTTTACTAATCTGCAGGCTTTGTAGTTCCACAAGATGGTGCTTACAATCCAAATCAAAATGGAAGTATTTCTCCTGCTCTTTTCTGCTGTTAAATCTGAAATGAGATCGGTTGTTACTGTAGAGACTACTTGCATGCTTCAAACTGCATCATATTTGTTAGTATGAAAAAGATCCAATTGAATTTAAAGCACAAGTACTAAAGAAGATTAGTACAGTACAGTTTCTGATGCATTCATTTACCCTTTTCGTGATGCATGTCACTTTATACAGTCAAATAATTTATGATGCCTGGTAGTTAAAAATGAGATTCCTTAATAAATTATGTGGGAGCTGGGTCAAATTTTGTATTCAGATTCAGAAGTGCCTAACTTTGAGCAGGAGTGGTACATGTGCAAATCTAAGCAGTCTTTCATTATTAATGGGAAAAAAGATGTGTTTTACTTAGTGGTTATACTGCTTGGAGTCTTGGGAGCATGTTACTTACATTTTCCTCCTTCCTAAAGCCTGTAAAATCCAGTTGATGAGGTCCATGGCTTCCTTTTGTTTTCCATTCAGGATCACACTATTCTCTGTGGTTTTCATCAGCCATCTTCATGTTCAAATGTGTTGGACTGGGGAATGTTTTTATGAGTATCTAAAAAACACAAATTCTGTGTGTGTGCACGCAGGGTATTGCTTGTCTAAACATGGAAATGGGTCTTTGAAAAGATCTGTCACATTTCCTACCAGTACAAAAACATAGGTGAGTTATTGGAGAGATTGCTTTAGCCAAAGTGATTCAGTTATGCATTTATAATGTGCTTTAGATATCTTCTTAAAAGCACATTAAAGTCTTGGCTTATCTGACATGGCCTCAGAGTAGAGCTCGTTAGCACTGGACCGGGAAGAAGGGTTGGGAAAAGTTGAAAACCTTGTGGAGTCTGGGATTATTCATAGAAGGTGTAGATACAGGGTTGTCCTGGCAGTTCATAAGAGATAATTACATTTTAGTTAGCAAATCCAGCATGCTATTTGGATGCATTAATCATTTTGGAGAAAGCTCTGGGCTGCAACATGAAATACTGAATTGATGTTAAATAACAGTGCCTGCTGAGGGGGAGAGAATTAGGAAGTGCTGTCTCTGTTATTCGTGATGGTTTAATTGTTCATGTCTTATTCAGAAATGAAAGGGTTTTATGGAAAAGCAGAAAGCTCTTGTCTGTGTAGGGTGCAGGATGCCCTCCCCCCTCTGATGGCTCCTCTTGAATCTGCAGCACAGAGAGCCAGGGATGCTGTTCAGTGAGGCACCAGCTCCTCTGGCTGCCTCTCTGTAGAGTTTCTATTTTATTAAGGCAAATAGGTAACTAAGGGAAAATGCCAACTTACTGGGTTGTTAATTGAAGCTAAATAGGATTTTCATCAATCAAAAAAGGCATAACTGTAACGGTAAAATATCTGTAAAATAAATAGATTTACAATGGAGGATAGTGTTTAGCACCCTAAAAATAGCAGTTTCTGCCTCCTCCATTATGCAGTGTGAACACTAGCTAGTTTGTCCTGCCAAAGGACTGCTTTTTCATGAAGCATTGTGGAGGTAATACAGATATAAGAAATACTACTGCTGTACAGTAATTTTAGAAGCCCTGTGAAAGCTATTTAACATCAGATTAAAAAAAAAACAATTCACAGAGAGAAAGGAAACATGAGAGCTAGCTACAATAATAGCTACAGGCTTAAAGGTTCTCCCAAGGAAAAGAAATGCAATGCTAACTAAGCAGGTTAGGAAGAAAGAGATTATGGCCATGTGTGCTGTTGTAATTGACTGCATTATTCATGCAGTCATTCCAAGGTGTATTTCTGCATCTGCTCAAAATGTTTGATGTGAAATCAGGCACCGGATGTTTCATGAACCTATTTCACTGATGTAGCACTGAGAAAAACCCGGTATTATTCTAACCTCATGTGGTTTGAAATACATTTGGATACGTACAGCCTGACTACCAGACATGCAGTGTGATCCTTAGGAGATAGGGCAGTGCAAAGAGAGCTACAGAGCTCCTTTATGAAGATCTTTAACAGTTGTGGCCCTTGTATTTCTGTATGCAAATAGGAAAAGGAACCCTACATTTCTGAAGTAGAAACTGCTTTACTGTGAACTAAAGGGTTTGTTTTGTAGCTTGAAATACCTGCTGTGTAGCTGGAAAGTATTGCACTACACCCCAGTGTAATCCAGCGTCGAATTCCTGTACATCTGCAAAGCTCAGCCTAACTTTGAGTTATGCATTCTGCAGCTTCCTCTTGCCCTCCCATCCATGATTCCTGGGAAGCCATATGAGGATTGATCCAGTCTCTGAAGCTGCCATTTTCTCTTCCTTTGTAGTTCTAGTGCAACTTCAGAAAGCATCTGTCTTAGCTGTGGCCAGCCTCTCATGTGTGTGAGACACACAGAATCAGTAGCAGTGCTCCAGGGACAGTGTTAATATTTAGCCAAGCTGCCAGCACTCCAGTGAGAACTGAGATATGTTTTTATGCATCTGTGCTGACAAATAGAAGTCCTGTTTGGAATGAAGTTTGCACAGCTGTCCTCATTCTCCAGCAGCATGTCAGAAAGGATCTTGATGAGATAATTTTTTAATTCATTTTACTCATTTTCCTCTGTTTTAGGGAAATTCCTACATAACCCCAATGCAGAAGAGTGTTTGCTCCTTCCTGGTCTAAGACACCTTGAGGTTATTACATCTGAATGCTCCCAGTGTTCTTGAAAAGTTCTGTTGACAGTGTTAGCCCTGTTGCAATAATGAAGTTGAGGCAATATGAGTCCAGTGTTACTGCCCTACCTAATATTTGAGAGGAAAAGGTTGTGGAAATTGCTTGTATTTGCTCCCCAGACATTTCAGTGTGGAATTCCTGAGAGATAGTTTTGTACCACATCAGAACACTGAACCTATAAGAAGCTGAAAATTCAGTGACTTTATATGTATTGCTTTATAAATTGTCCATGCCTAGATTCTATGCCATTGGAGAGCTCAGAGTGAAGGTTAGTGAGAGAAATAATTTGAGATTTTGCTGTGACTCTGTTTAAGGGCAACAGTTCCCTGCAGACTGTGTAACTCCTGGTGCTCTCCCCTTGATTCACACTTTGTTTGAAAATAATAATGCCTTGGGAAAGGAAGTTGATAGGGAGGAACCTGCTGACCGGAGAACTTAACTGGAGGATAAAACTAGATTTTAGTTGTTCTGCACAAGAAATAGATACATTTTTTAAACTGTGAATGGTTTCTCTGCAGCAGTCTTTTGGCTGTTGGTGACCAATTTGTGTCCTAGCAACTGGGCTGTGTTAGTACTGAGACTGGGGATAACTTTTGAGTGATGCTGAAATCAACCGCAGTTACATTCACTTATATTTCTTTGCTTTGTAATATCTTGGGTTTGCATCTTTATAATGATTATGAGAAATTTTAAACTTGCAGTTTTCCTGGAAAGTCCTTCCAAAGTGTAATTTGAAGAAATTTTAGAGTACTTTGAAATGCTGACTGGTGGGAGGTCCCTCAGGCCTAGCAGAGCCCTGGAGAGCAGCACTGAAGCCCTGTGAGAGCAGCATGTTTTACCTTGTGTCTGCACATGTTTCTACAGTGTAATAGTTTGTCCATAACCTGTTCATTGGAGTTACAGCCTAAATGTTGCTCGAAAGCCTTGGTCATAATATTGCTCCACTGAATTGTCTCCATTGCATTTGGGAATTGATTCATGGGATTAGTTATAGTTAGTTTAGTGTTTCCATTTTTCTTTTTATTAACTACTCCCCTACTCCATCTAGAAATAAAACTTAGCCACTAAATGAGAGCTGTGCTCAATTGTGCTCATTTCCCAGGGCATTGGACACCTTCATGTGCCTGTGCTGAGTGGATACGCTTGTCCATTGTTACTGTATTTCTGTTTTAGCGAAGTCTCCTGTTTTCATTTGGATTGCTCCTTTAGAAGGTCCTTGAGGAATTAACAGAATCAAGGTGCGTAGTCAAATATCTTAATTGTGGGTTAGGGGTTTTTTGGCCAAGGTCTTGCAGACAGTCAGTTATCAGTGTCCCAAAAGCCTGCTACTTTTGGAACATACTACATGATAGAAATATCTTTTTCTGTGCAGAAGTCATGTCTGACCATTTTGAAGCCATCTGGCAGTTTGGTGGCTGTCCTGGTTTGAAGGACAGGTGTGTGCTAAGGAAGGCAGGAGCCTCCCTTGGAATGGAGACTGTAAACCCCTTCCCTCCAAATTATTGTAATTTTGAAATTAAGGGGCTCTCAGGCAAAGATATGGAATAGGTTTAACAGTTCTTTACTAGTATTTATAATAAAGCAAGCAAACAACAACTCCTGTGGCATTAACAAGAAACAGAACCAGGAACCCAGTCCCAGCCCTCTGGGCCTGCGGGCACTGTCCCCTTGGGTGCAGTGATGGTCACAGCCGGCAGGGGGCGCTGGTGGCACTCGGTGAGCAGGGCAGGTGCGATGATTCCCCCGTGGCTGCAGGGGGCGCTGTGGCGCAGCTCCAGCAGACACGTGGCACAGCTGGGAGGGGAAGGGGTGGCGGACAGACAGGCTTTGCTTCAGGAACGCCCCTGGGGCCGTGGATCCCGGTGCCCCAGCAGGACTCTGGGCAAGCTGTGGCAGCAGCACATCTCGGCAGGCAGGGGGAGCGGGGGCTGCAGCACAGTGAAACCCAGAGCAGCGCCGATGGAGCTGTGGGGGGCGGGGCAGGGGCAGCAGCCCTGTTCCCAGGCTGGCAAGGAGAGGCTGGCTCAGGATCCCGGGCCCCCCGAGCAGATGGTAAAATAGGTCTCAGTTCAGAGCAGGGGTTCACTCATGGTAGAAAAAATAGCTCCACGTGAGGAGTCCAGCGGCAGCAACAAAACTCCTCTCCCAAAGCAGCGGAGCAGCACCTCTCCGTGTTCTCCTCGGAAGCGCAGCACCCATCTGGAGCTGCCCCTGCCTTTTGCCAGCCCCTCTTCTCGGGGCTTGGCCACAATCCTTTGTTCTTCTTAAGTACCCAGTAGTTAGAGCTCTTTAGCAACTTACTGGGATACAATTCTATATGTTAAAGGAAACAAAGGGAAAGAAAAACCTAACCCCCAACAGTGGGTTCCTATCACGGTTATGTTCTGAATAAGCCTAAAAGATAGACAGCAGAGAGAGGGAGTGTTTGGAAGGGCTAATTTGCCAACAGTCACATTTCTGGTACTTAACTTCAGGACGAAATACTTAGCTGTTGTCACCATGAATCTTAGTGATTTATTCTTTGCTTCTGGCAGTCGTGGAATATTGAAAATTGCTAGAAATACATTCCACACTAAGAGTGAGCCCAAGCCAACTTCTTGTCACGTGGATGCCATATACAAATGGATGGTATATTTTTTATAACATTCCTCTAACAGTTCCAATTAGGCTTTTTTTATATTCTTAAAAAAATTAAAAAGTTATTTCTGAACTGTTCACTGTTTTTCTGTGCTCTGGTAAAATAATATTTGCATGAGATTTTTATGTGCCTATGTG
Organism: Picathartes gymnocephalus; assembly: GCA_013390045.1. Lineage (NCBI taxonomy): Eukaryota > Metazoa > Chordata > Aves > Passeriformes > Picathartidae > Picathartes > Picathartes gymnocephalus. The sequence continues at coordinate 179,837 of WEKY01058459.1, read as the reverse complement.
TTTACGTGCCTATGGAGACAAATTAACAGCAACCAGTTTCACATGTTCACCAGTATTATATTCTGTTAAAAAAGAGAAGTTCTATATTTAGTGAAAATGCTGAGGTTTACTGTTCATATCCAAGGAATCTCTACTTTCTGGAATCCTATGTGTCAGTGAGCTATGCCAGAGAAGGAGCAAGGCAGCTGCTGCTCTCCATTTGTACAAAATCCCAGTTTTCAGTATGACTTGGAACAAGATGCATGGCATGCAACAAGCCATCTGATTAATCATCAGAGAAATTGCAAACATCAGCAATGCTTCAAGACGATACAGGAAGATCTGGTACCGTGTCTCCTTGTGCTTTCCATATATAGATCTTTGCCCTTGCTCTTCCCCTCATGTCCATGAGAGTTCATGTGAGGTTTGTAGCTTGACTAAACACAGGGCTGCCTGGAGTCTCTGCCTTTTGGTTTTTGCCTTCCTAATTGGCTTTTACTGGTTATTTTTCAAGCATGATAGTGTCAAGTCGATTTGCTCAGGAGTCAATCATGTGACATCATGATATTTGTGTAAACACTTCTTCTAGTTTGCAGCTTTATTACCTCGGTATTTTCCAAAGGTGCTGTCCAGAGCAAATCAGTGACATGGATGTCCTCCAGGGCGATCAGTGGAAGGGAAAGAACTCTTAATAAAGCCAAGGGCTTTTAGTGGCTTCACTGAAGCTGCTTCTCTTGGTGCTTACAGGATGATATAATGACGTGCTGCTGCTCTCTTCAGTTCTTTATGATCTGAAGAGTGTAGAGCGATCTTGACAGCAAGAAGTTGCCTTGATAAGTATTATCTTAAACTCTATTTTCACACAGCAGCCGATTGTGGAATTTCTGTGACACTGTGGCAGTGGTTTTGCAAAATCACATTTCTCCACAATACAGGGGGAAGATGCTTTTCCATATTGAGTCAATGTATTGATGGGGGAAGAGAAATTGCTGAAGTCTCAGTGGTGTGATTGACTTATGGTCCCTTTTTTTCGGGTTTACCTAACAGTTTATATTCCAGTTGGTCACAGTTTTTCCTATTCCCAAGGGACAGGGTCATGTTTTAGTCGCAGGGTCACTGGAAGTTAAAGGAGAATTTGGGCACGAAAACCGCAACTAATGGATGAAAATGAAACAAAAGAAACTTCAGAAAGTTGGAGTTGATGAGCAGGGCAGACTGGAAACATGTAATCTACTCTGATATCTTAAGGGAACCATACAGGGTTAAAAAAAGGAACTTGGAGCGGATTTGTGGATCAGATGCTGTGGGCATACCACTCATACCTTGCATGTAGCATTTATTTTAGTCTCTCATCCCAAGAGCCCTTTGCCTTGCTATTGAAAATGCAGCTGTACACTGGGGAGTGCTGTGAGGTAACAGGAGCTTCTGTGGAGCCTGGCAGAGTAAACACTGCAGTGGCTCTGTGTGTTTTCCACAGGCTTTTTGAGTATCTGTAAAGGGCTGTATTTCACAGGTCACAGCAGGGCTGGCTTCGAGGTGTGCTGTTTGGAAGGGTTTGGAGACTTCTGAAAAATTACTGTAGGGTATCCTTTAAAAGTGATTGCATTTCAGTCTTTGAGGTTTGATCTTATGTGCTGCTGAAGAACAGGATGAGACCACAGGCTTCCTGTTCACTCATTTGGAAAGCCTTTAAAGAGAAATTTTAGCTATCTTCTAGCAGAAGTTATGGAATTTGCCGGTTTTACTTTTGTATGACAGCTGATATCCTTGTCGAAGTAAAAGAAAAAAGTTAACTAAAGGATTTACAGATTTGGTAGATACTTTCTGTTCAAGAGCAAGAGACTACACAGGAACGTACAGCAGATTTTTTGGGGAAAAAAGTATTTGGCTTGGTGATTTCAACTTACTTAATGTTTGAAGTACTGTTTTCCTGTCCTCATTTTATGTTTAGGTTTTTTTTTGCATTATTGAAATAGAACACATGCTTCTGGCTATAGAATTCTAATTCTGTGGGTGCTTTAGCAGATGATCTGAGCTGGCATGATTTAAATGGCAGTATAGCAAACATAATATTTACATGGTGGATGGTGGTTGAACAGATACTTAAAAAAAAGAAGTCATACACAGTTCACACAGATCCTTTTGGCATTTTATAACTCTGAATTCTGTTCCTGTGGCTACAAATTCTGTGTGCCCACAATTTTAACAGTTCAAGCATAAATGAGTAAATGTAATGTAAACGTAAGCAAATTTTACCTTGATAGTAGCTTCATAAAAGCCTGTTGGCTATGCACAGAGGTGTGCACTTGAACTCCTGTTCAAAAGTCTCATCCTGGGTACACATTAGCCATTATTTTAATGACTAGAAAAGAATTTTTATATAAATAAATGTCTCAGATACTACAATTCGTTTCTCTGATATAAGAAGTTTTTAAAACTAAGGGCCCTTCATAGGTGTAAGTGGCATAAATACACATCTGTACTGGTACTATTTGTCAACCATTTGCTCTCTGCAAAGGGTTTCTGAAATACCACAGAAATACAAATCCCCTGCACTGGTGGGCTTCAGCTGACTCTTCATCTTTCTGAACTGTCTCAAATCTCATCCACTACAGTTTCAGCGGGGGGGAAAAAAAAAAAATCTCGCAAAATCTGAACCAATAACTCCAGATTATGGTTTAAGGTATTTCAGCTTGCCTTTCCCTTTCTTGGAGAGATATTTATATTGTTTTGCATCTCATGTCAAACCTTGTTTTTCTTTCTGCTGAATTCTGCCATGTGTTGCTTTGTTTGCAAGTCACTTCCAAGCCAGTAATCATAAGCGCTCCATCTGGTTGAGGAGAAGCATAGTGGTAATGTAAAAGGACATTTCCACTATTCTGTTGAAAAGAATTCTCCATCTGTACCAAATCTGACATTTTAATGAGATCGTAAAGGGGTTTTGTTGCTTTTTTTCTTTTTCAAAGAGGGGAGGAGATTGATTGTTGAGAATTTTTTTTTCCTCGCATATTCTTTTCCTCCTATTCATTACATGATTGTATCCAAGGCCCTTTCTTTTTCCTAAGATAAGAATTACTATAGGAGTTTGCAGATCATGTAATTCAGAATGCAAAGTAATAAAAGTATCCTGGAAATTCTACCCAAAATCTATGAGAAATTGATTTTGTCATTAGTATTAAGCCTTCCTGTTATTACCCTTTGTTAATAGCATGCATGTGAGAAATGATACTGAATGCTCTAAAACTCATTCACAAGGTTAAAAAAAATAGTGTCACTATGATTTATGGCAGTCAGTAATCAGAGCTGAATTGATGGATGTGAATGTGCTGAGATGATTTTTTTGGTGCTGGCAGATTTTAATTTTTCTTTGTGCTTTTCTTTTGTAATTCTGATCATTCCTCTTTTAAAATTAATGGAGAGAGAATTGGACAACTGCTCTCATGGGAATGTCACAGCCTAAACCAGGCCGGTTTTGTGGAGGTTAATAGGCAGTGGCCTGGGTCAGCCATCCTCTGGTGTCATCACACTGATGTGAGCTCGAAAAGCCAAGAGCCTGTGACTGGAAACGCAAAGTGTCTGCAGCAGAATAAATGAGCAGGCAGTGTGTGGGGAGAGCGGTGTCAGGGGAGCTCCTGGGGGGAGCAGGCTGGCACCCGGGCCATGCTGGCACTGGCCACAGCCCTGGACTGCCTGAGGAACAGGGGACAGGGCCCGCCAGCCAAACAGCAGAGGCTGTGTGGAATCCTGGTCCCTAAACATGCTGTTTCTGCACTGCCAGCTTGGCTTTGGCATTGCCGGTTCTGTGTCACCGGCCCATGCCAGGAGGCTGCAGTCCAGGGGCGTGGGGCACCACCCCACAGTGGGCTTGGTCTTCTGCAGGGACTTGTGACTTTCTGTAAAACTGCCCAGTTGAATCCTTTCACCTACAAAAGAGACCTATTTGGCAAGTTTTAAATTTCATTTGATTCCCTTGAATCCTATTACAGAAATTATCATATTTCCTTTCTCCTTGTTCTTAAGCACCTTTTCAAAGGCAGAAGAAAGGTATTTAGGTACCTGGCTTTTATTCAGAGCCAATTCTCTTCAGTTAGAAACAGAAATTCAGACTGGATAGTAACCCTGTGATTTTGGCTTTCTAGAACTGCGATGTTTGCATTTTTTGTTTTGAAATTACAGTTCTCAGCCCTCAAGACTAATAGTAATGCTAAATCAAAATTCAGTTTTTGAAATTGAATATTCAGGATACTTTGGTTTGTGTGGTGGCTTGCAGTAACAGCGTTGCTGAGGTAGCTGTGGGGCAGTAATTGAAATCTCTGCTACAGGGAGCTCTGTGCAGATAACGTCAGTGAAGTAAATTCATTTAAACTAGCTTGGTCATCCTTTTGTACTTAAATCAAGGTAGGAGGCTCCTCCACCCTACAGACAGCTGTTGACTTCTCTGTAGTCAGTGGCGGAAATGGGTCTTACTCACAAATCCTATAATGCCATCAGCAAAAATGTGTAGGAACACAGGGTAGTTGTTAATAGAATGCATCATCAGTGACATTAATGAAGTATTTTCAAGCCAGATCCACCTGAGTGCATGGCTGGTGCACCAGGGCCTCAAATTTTGCACCTTCTTAATACAGAGATGTCTAGATAGATAATTGGCAGCAAGTTTGGTGTTTAAACTCAGGAGTGCAGAGCTCCTGCCTGGTGGCCATGCTCCGGTTGATGCAAACATGGAGATATATTTCTGGAAATTTTAAATTGTCCCAATAGTATTTTACGTACAGATTATTTCCTTTCATCAACAAATGAGACATTAGGCCTGTCATGTCTGACCAAAATATTAGGCCATGATTATTTTCTTCCTCTTCCCCTTTGCTGTTCTTCTGTGCCAGTAAATACCTGTTTCCAGCTCACAGGTGTGCAGCGAGATGTGTAACAGGCAAATGCAGTGCATGCTGTGCAGGAGCTTCTGGTGAATTGAAGAGATTTCAATATTCCCTTTTTCAGAATGTGGGCATTCTTTAAAGCTATTCCTAATGTAAATAACTGTAGGGAACCATGAAAAAAATTCCCGTTGCTGATGATAGCTTCCATTTAAAAGGAAGAAGTCTGCTTTACTAAAATCAGGAACCTCTCTCTGGGCTTCCCTCTGAAGCAAAATTATTTTGCCCTGTTACTGCTTTTAATCTCTCTAGTTTAGGAACTTGAAGTATATAGAGAGCAGCCTTTTAGTTCAAGAAAATAGCCTCTAGAACCAGCGACTCAAACCTATCATAATTAGTCATCAGAAAATCTGAATAAATATAAAATTACCATGGAGTGGGAGGCAGGCATATGTGGTATTCAAAACACACGGAGTGTAAAATGATGTTATTGTTGCCTTTAGAAATAGTTCAAAGTAGTCTGCATTAGAAAGAGCTGATAAGCAGAATGACAAAAGCTTGTTTCATGAGTGATTCCAAGCAGCAGTGGTTTTCTGATCAGCTGATGCTGCAGCTATTTTGGGTATTCCACAGATCATGATTACATACACGGGGAATGATTGGAGGCAGCAAATATGGTAAGTGAGCCAGGAATCCTGGGACACGCTCTGTTACTAACTTAACAGTCTTCCAGTCACTTGTCCTTTGCCATTTAAATCGCCGAGGGAAGTGTAACAAGTGACCGTGCTTAGTTCCTTAAAAAAAAAAAAAAANAAAAAAAAAAAAAGAAAAACACTTCCTGAGGCCGCTATTTTTAGCAATGGTGCAGTGTCCAAAGTGTTAACTAATTGAGTCATCAGGTTTCATATCTGGCCACAGAAAATGGCAGTGGAAGAGGGAGAATGCTTTCCAGAACAAGTAAGCATTTGTGGATTCTGAAATGAGTGAAATCTGCATATCGAGTTTCTTGTATTAGTGTTTTAAGTCTTTGATTGTTTGAGACAAAGCTGGATGTAGGAAGAGGTGCGTTTTGGCTTGTTTGGTATATTTTGTTTTCTGATAGCTTAATTACGGTATAGGCTGAGGTGGCAATCAAATAGAATATTGCAGTATTTGTTCTCTCTGTCTTACCAGTGGCTACATTCTGTTCAGAACACTATGTAGAAGACTCTGATTAAACTTGCACAAACATTTTGTAACATTGTGTTCTGTGATCAGGGCCTTAAGTAACACAGATATTTGTAACACTTGAAGTCTTCTACCTAGTCTTGTGCATTTAGAAAAAGAAGATTAGAATCTGTGCTTTTAAGGTGTATTTTTCAAGTAACACACCTCTTCTACTGACAATCCACAGGTAAATTAAGCTTCCAGAGGAGCCAGCAGTAGTGCTAGTAGTGACCTGTAAGGAGGCACCCATATCACTCCCAGAGAGAATCCCAGTGACCTTCAAGGTGCTCCCTGTGGGATTTAAAAATTCCTCCAGTGAGGAAGCTGCTGTGAAAGGACACTGCTGTACTCTGTGAACTAGATTCAGAGGGTCTTCAATAGCTTGGATTATTCACATCAGTTAAAAACCACAAAGCCAAAACAGTTCTCTAGGCTACTCTACTGCAGAATTTAAAAAAAACAGGTTCCCAGGAAAGTGAATTTCTGTTTTTAGTACTGATGAGTGCCAGGCTTTGTGGAAATGTCAATTAGCGGCAATATTTTTTTAGTTAGAGATACTACTGATGCCCTAACACAGCCATTTACTAGCTAATTTCCATGTCATCAGTAGCTTTGTGCTCTGAAAAAAAATACTGCAGTGAGATCTCTTAAATGTGTATGTTGTTGTTTACTTGTTGTCAGCACAGGACTGGATGTTGTTCCCTGCTAAAAATGCATCTTTGAAAACTTTGGTTGTTTTCTAGTGAAGATGTTCTTTTCATAATCTTGTTTCCACCAGTAACTTCAAAACTGTGAAAACATTTACTGGGGATTTTTTTTGTGAAGTAATTTTTTGTAAGAGAAGCTCTTGTTAGTCACATATTTTATGGTACTTGATCAAAGTCCCTATCGTTCAGTCCCGGGAATTTTATTTACTTTCTCCTGTATTTTTTAGCCCAATAGTATCCATTTTCATGGCGATAAACATCTTTGCTGATGCTTCATATGAGCTTCAGCAGCACAGAACCTGACAGGCACAGTCCCTCCAGTTTCTGTGTGCAACAGTTGGGAGAGCGGAGCGAGCTGCAGCCGCGCTGCTCTCGGCTGTGGCGTTGGCGATGTGTTGGTCTGCAGGATGCTCTGCCCCTCTCTGTTGCACCAGGATGGTATTTATTCTTGCTTTACAGGGGTTTGTTACACGCTGTATAGAAATTGCGATTTCCGTTCATTTGTACGTTATTTGGGGAAGTTTTAGCAGCCTTTGAAGTGGGGTCTAGCAGTGAAGAAGGGGCGGAGTACATATGTGTTCAGTAAGCTTTTCCTTGCTGATGTTTATAATAAGTTTTGTTTCATTCCGTACATAAATCCTTCATAGGCTGCCCTGCATATTTGAGATGCAAAAGAGAAACAAGCTCTGCTTCACTGCATGTTTATGCTGTAGATTTGCTGTTCAGGAATGATGCTGTAACATTGTACAGTAATGGCCCATTCTATCATCAAATGCTAGGGGACATTCACTCTGTAGGGCTGGTATACTTGGTTGTAGCTTATTTCTGTAGTAAACTGATCTTCACTTCAATGGTAGCACTAAAAACAAGTTCTGAATCTGTGTCTGTTAAAGTAGGAGTAAAGTCTTTTCAGCCAGTTTGGAAAGTTTTAATTCATTAGTATTATATCATTATATTTGATTAAACTGTTGTGTGTTTTTCAAGCATACTTCATTCTGATGCTAAGAGGAAGTGGTAGTTTCGGGATTAAAATAAATTAACAAATCTGGTTACAGTGAGGTAAAATATTAAAATAGTTCTGCTGTTTGTGTATTTGTTCAAAAAATTGAAGTCTCCTGAGAAAGTCAGTTCCTCATGGTGATTCTGCAGAATCCTGGCTCTCTAATGCCCAATGGCTTTGAAAGCCAGAAAAATACTAGTTCAGTTCTGTTACTGAAAAGTCATTATGAGAAAATGGTATAACCTGATCTGCAGAGATTTATCTGTATATTTGGTAATTTTCTCTCAGAATGAAACGGAGCTCTGTGTTTTCTTTCTCTCTGTGTTGATCTCAAAGACCCCGTATAGCTAAGGTTGTTCTCTCTGTCACTGTTTTCAGCCTGTTTGTATCTGTAAATGCTGGTCCTGCCCTAGCCCCAGCCGTGATTTAGTTTCCTCCTTCTGCTTTGCAACAGAATTTTGTATTTAACGTTAGGACAGGATTTAAGAGTTTTAAACTAGAGTGTAAAATTTGAATAACAGTTAAAGGGCTCTGATTTTTGGTCACAGCTTTTGGTGCTTGGACTGGGAAAAGCACTTTTCCCATTGGAATCTGAGCTCATCCTCAAGCCTGGAACATGTGGAGTGAGGAACCAAACAGTTGTAAACTAATTTACATTTGCTGTGCACCCCACTGAGTACATTTCATCCAGACAGCCCCACCAAATGCCATGACAGAACTTTGCATGCCATTGCACAGATTCACAGCAGTGAGTGCCGGTGTGTAACCATGCCAGAGGAGGGGAGAGGCAGTGCAGGGAGCTGTGGAGGCTGCTGGCTCTCCCGTGCCCAGCCCCACAGCCGCATGCAGGCCATGTCCACGGCACCATGCCTGGGAGCAGGGGGCTCCTTCTCCTCAGCGTTTCCAGCAGTAACAGGCAGCAGTGTGTGTAACACCTGCTCTGACTTGCTCTACCTTGCCTTTGTAGTTTACAGAGGTGTGGTGGGTTACAAAATGGGCCTGGAGTTACTGGGTCAGATCCACAACAGCGGACTCAAATGGAAAACAAGCTATGGCAGGTTGTGGTCATCAGGGAGTTGTAGCTGCTGTGGTAGGACGTGCTTAGGCCAGCACAGCCTCAAGTATTTCCTGATGGTATTCCCCAGTAGGTCTCGTGCATCTCCAGGCCAAGATTAAAATTGTTTTCTGGCAGGTTGCTCAGCTCCTGCGTTGGAGGACTGTTAACTCTCGAGTGTGACATTGCCCTCATGAGTTTGGGAAGTGCTAGGTAGGTATTTTTCCTCTTGAAATTACCACCAAATGACCTCAGTCAGTCTTTGGCTCTAGGAGGATGTTTGAATCCTTTAGTTTCTTGGTTCCATTGATTCTTTGTCATTGTACCAGGGTCTATCTATTTCACAGCAGATCTACAGAGAAGTGTCAGGACAGCTGGTTCTGTGGCTGTTACAAGCTCTCCAAGCTCTGCTATGACAGACCTTATGTGATATCTCTAACTGGCCCTGCAGAACTCACTGGTAGCAAGTTTATGACTGTTTTGCAAATCTTGCCTCATGAGTCCTCTTAGTACTCAGAAGCTCTTTGGGTAGTTTCCACTGGCCCTTCAGGTTCTCTGTCGCATCAGCCATGTGGAGTTCTCCAGACAGAAACTCTTCAACAAGGTGTTCAGGTGTGTAAGAGGAAGAGGTTCTTTGCTCCTGATAGGGGTCATAATCCTTACTATGGAAACCTATGCCTTGGCACTCATAAACTGATAAAGGTTTGTAATTCTTGTAAGAATCCTAAACTATATCTGCTCTCTTCCCCCCAAAAATTAAACCTCTAGTAAATAGCTTTAAAACTATCCATTCGAATGCCTTTTCAGCCTAGAAAGGCATAAATTGTAATTATATGTGGGGTTTGCAAAGCTTGCAGTGTAAGTTGGCGTGTCTGCATGTATTTTTGCCACCTCTGAAATGGCTTGACCAGTTATCATCAAACAATCTTTCATTTTAATGATAGTTATAATTTCTAAGTTCCGAGGCAGAATCAATTTGGTTTTAAATGAGAGTTGAATTCAAAAGCAGGCATTAAGTAGAAACTTATGAATTCATGGTCCTGAAAGCTCTTAACAGATTATGTAGCTTGTCTATAGTTTCTATAGCTTATTTGCTACAGTATTTTTAGGGAAAATTTATGTGCATGATACCTCCTCTGACGTGAATTTTCTCCATGTTATTACCACTAGCTTCACCACATCTGATTGAAGCATATTTGCGTAATATTTTTATAGTGAATAAAATCTCTCCCTCTGAAATCAACGGTAATAATCTCATTTAGGTTTCTGTGATTTCCCCCTCCCTTCCCCCCCCAATCTGAAATTATAGCCAAATAAAAACACTATACAGAATGTTTTCACACGAGTTGCTGAATTCTTTTCCTCTCCTTTTTGGGTCCTCATTCTAAAATGAGAGGCAAAAAGAGAAGAGGAGGTGGACTGACTGATGTTATTCATGCAGTGATCTGAAGAAAGTGACTTCAGCATGGAAGTGGCTTTAAACTTGGGCCTGAGATGTGCTGAAATTATCTCCTTGCTCATTGGATAGTCAGTTTCTGAGAGAAAAATAGCAGTGAAGAGATCAATGGCATCTCATCTAGCTTAACATATAAGAGAGTTTTTATCTTCAGGTGAATATAAACATGAGAAGAAACTCTCGAAGCCCATCCAGCCCTTCTCTGGCTCTTTGTGACTGTGGTAGCAGTTATGAAAGCCAGCGATTTATTTTTCACTTGTAAATGTATGATAGGAGAACTTAAGAGAGTGAGAGATGAGTCATTATAGGTTCAGGAGTTTCTTCCCAGAGTTTGAAATAAACTTCTAGCAGCTGAGACCTTCAGCCTGGAAAATGAATCTTGAGTTTGAAACGCCCAAATCTTTTGCCTTTTAATGCATCAGTTCCTTTACATGGCTTATACATGCGAGTTGGTCACAAAGGGCCTGGTTCTTACCCTGGTTGTCACTTCTAATGGAGTACAGCGATTCACTGGTGAAACCAGCGATTATACCAGTCTTAGGGTCTTGAACAGAATGTGTCCCAATTTACCTTGTCATTTTTCTTTTCAACCAGTGCATTCTGATAGCTGAAAAGTCAGTATTAAGCACCTTTATAGTCTTTTTATAGACTTTTATGTTGTTTTCCCATTAAAATTATTCTTGTAATTTGTTGTTCTTGCATATTTAGAAAGATTGTGTGTTTTGCAGGCGTACATTGATTTTTGTAGTCCTCAATCTTGCTTTTGGTGTTACTAATTTAATACATTCATACCAGTAATTGTTTTCATAAATTCTTCAGGTGAAGCTGCACATCAAACCTGTGCTTCAAAATTTTGTGCAAACTGGCAAAACGTATGGAAATAGTGTAGATTCTCACCTCCTGTCTGAACTTTGTTCCTGTGGGACAGGCTTGATCTCAGTTCAGATGTTTTTGATTGGCTTGTGAGATCATAATTTTGTATAGAATTGCAGTTGAGTCATTCTGTATTTGTTGAGTATCTGTGTTGGGAAGTAAATAATGCGAAGATGACATCTTTAGGGGCATTTTCAACTCAGATGTTATGTTCAACATATTGTAGATATTATATGTGGATGTTAGGCAAGAATTTGCCATAACTCTGTGTCTTTTGTGCATTGGCAATCACAACCCCCTTTGCTATTCATAGAAAATCAGAAGAGTAGCGACTGTTTTTCCTTTCTATGTTGTGCCTGAACTTTCTTAGGAAGCAGCTATCCAGGCATTTGAAGACACCCAGGTGGATTAGTGGTGTCAGAAGTCACAGGATGGAGTGAAGAAGGCTGCATGCACAAAGTCTAAGCAATTTACACAGTGAGAAAGCTGCGTCACAGCTTCACAGCAGGTGTTTGTCACTGCAAGCAAACAACACACTCTAGACCTCTCTGTGCTGTTAAGGGCAGTCACAAACACCTTTTTTACTGGTGCTGTGAAATGTTCTTGGATGTACTAGCCTTGGCATCTCAGGCTCTAGGTCCCTTCCACTCCAAGTGGTTCATTTTTCATGGGAACAGGGCACATATTCAGCATTTTGCCAAGTCAGACTCCAGGAGGGCTCCAAGTGGTGCAAGGAATCTTGAAAATGGTTTATACTAAACCTGCACTTTGTCTTGTGGTCTAGCAAGGAAAGAGGCTTGTTTGCATGAATGTTTTGCTAGTTTGGCCAAAGATTTCTAGAAGGTAGGACCTGCATCTAAAGTGCATTTTCCACTCTTGTTTTGAACTGCTTAGATCTGCGATTTTTCAGGAAATGTTTCCTGTTTCTCTATAAACATGATAGGATTGACTACTGTACAGGGATGGAGCCTCAGTTGTTGAAAATGCAGTTGATTATAGATTCACATGCATATTTTGCAGAAATACAAGAAGTTTAATCTCCAGTAGCATGACCAGGAAAGTTTCACACAGCCTAATACCAGTGTGGTTTTTAACGTGTGGAAAACAAGCTGTAGTTACCTAGCTGGAATAAAGCCCTTTATGGGGACATTGCAAATAGTATCATATCTCTGGCTGCTTTATCATGCACAATGCAATAATGTGATCAAAGAAAGTTGATGATTAAATTGTGTGATAAGGCAAACAGAGGGATTCATTTGATTTTTGACTAATAATTAGAGTGTTTTCTCTTTTTGCAATCATATTCAAAAAAGCTGGCCTTCCCTAGCCAAAAGATGTGTCCTCTGAATTGTCAGGCACTAGCAGTGGAGCTTTTCCTGCTGCCCTGAGGTTGTGTTTAGGGCTGTGATTCCAAAAGCATGTCTCTGAAGGGTAATTAACAGTGAACTGCAGATAGAAGTTGGCCCCAGGCTGGTACATCCTTATCAGAAGAAAACACATATGGTAGTATGGTATGTAAAGCATGAGTACTTGTTTGCACAGAGAACATCATTCATCCAGTGCAATCAGCCCCCTTTCTAATAAAGAAGATACAATTGAAAGTTTTTAATAGTGATTTGGTTAAAAGGTAGCAGAGAGATACAAGGGATTAGAGCCTCTTGGAGGGTGAATGAAGTCTCTCCCCATGGCTATGATGAAGCTGGTTTATTTCACGTGGTTCAGACACTCCTGTTAATTTGCCACTGTAGTTTATTTGGAATAAAATTTCATCACTTATCAAGTGAGGGTAACACATTTGCATGGAAGAAAATTCTAAATTAGCATAGGAGCAAAATCTAAGAAATGCCAAGGTCCTCCCATTTCCAGTGTTGTGTTTAGTGCCCATCAGAGTTAAGTCTTCCTGCAAAAAAATGGCCAATGGCTGCAGTAAGCCCACCCTTATCAAAATAAGCAAAAGTGTTATCACCCATTTCCTCAAGTCACCTCATGCTGCTGCAAGACTCTTTGTTGAGCACATTTTCAAATGGAAATAACATAAGTTCATCCCTTAAAATGAGGTCATTGCCTCTCCCCACAACAAATGTTAGGCACGGTTAGCATGTTTTTGTTGGGACTCAAGCCAGAATGCATCCTACTCTGGCACAATGGGAACCTGCTGGGGGTTTCCCTTCACAACAGCTACTGTTAAAGATGGAGTGAAAAACAAAACCCTGCTCCCAATGTGAAAAAAAGACTGGATTTTTAATCTGAAAAAGAGGCCACTGTAAGCAGAACACAAAGGAAAGAGAGATGAGCATAATAAAATACCACTGGTATGGGAGGAGACCTGTGCACATTAAAAATAATGGCTCTGCACTTTCGATGGTTCACTCAGTAATACATATTCTCTGTTTTCTTCAGGGACCCTATCTAGTGCCATGGAAAAACCAGGCCAGACCCTGGGTTGACAGTCAGTGCAAATTTGCTGATAGTTTTTCTCTGTAGCCATGGTAAATAGTCTCCTGCTTCACTGGAAATACTTAAAGAAAAAGAGTGAATATGTATTTGCTAACATGAGTCAGCATCAGCATCTTCTAGAGGCTAAAGGTAGTATCCAAGTGACTTAGTCTTTGCTGTAATAGAAATATTTTTAATTCATGCAGCTTTTCCTCAAAATGGGGAAACAGTTCTCAGGTCCCTGTGCACCACAGACTCTTCATCTTGTGGCAGGACTAGGGAACCATAAGGTAAAGAAGGGCTGGCAAATGGAATGCTGCTGCCAACACAGCTTATTCAGCCTCTGCCCTTTCCTGAGATGTCCCTGGGATGAAGTCTGTTGAAAATGAGCTCCAGACTGGAAAACCTGTTGTATGCTGCCGGCAGTCTGCAGTCTGCAAGCTCATCAGCCTGTTGTACATTAGAGAGGAGATTTTTTTATAGCATCATACATTACAGGGAAATACACAAATCTAAAAGAAATACACATTGTATAAAACCTGCCTTCATTAGCCAGTTGAGCACATTTGCACATTTCTTAAAACAAGAAACAGTCCCTTTTTCTTCCAAGAAAGTATGGGGAGAGAGGGGGGAAATCATACCATCTGTGAAGAAAAAGCTTGGTATTATGTATTCATCAGTACTGCTACTCCCATAAATCCACTCTTTATTAAATACTCTCTGAATAGCCATTTCAGAACTAAATGCTGTGCACAGGATCTGAAGTTTGTCTCTCCAAGAATTTAAACACTTGTAAGAATCTTGATTTTTAATTTTAATCTGCATATAGAGTTTGTAAAGGTAGCAGCCACAGGAAGCCCAAGAGGGAGCAGGGCAAGGCTTCTGGGACACAGCCTGACAACAGGATCCAGTGCAAACCCACAGGAAAGGCTGCAATCTTTGTGGCTGACTGCAGGAGCATCTGAGATTCAGAGTGCTTTGATGTATGTCCCATGCCTGTGGTTCTCTTGATATTTGTCCAGACTGTGGAGAATCAAAAGCCAATTTTCATCTTCGTTCCAGGTTGGGATCGATTACAAAAAAAAAATAGAAAGGGATCTGAACTGGCTGCATGCATAAAGAATGCTTCTTAGGAATATTGAGTTTAATTAGTACTGAAGAATAAATGTATTAGGTCTGGTGGGGGGATGTCCTATAGACAGTGTCTATGTCTGTACTGTCTGTGTGAGGTTCTTTTTTTCAGACACCAGCTGATGTGGAAGGTGGGAATGGGCACGTGGAGAATTGCCCATAGAGGGGAGCACGTGGGTGTCCAGGGCGATGGTTGGAAAACCAAAATCCTTTTCTGCCTACTGTGGTTTTTAATGCATTTCATATAACTGGTCCTTTATCGGTTTATGACATGGGCTTCCAGGAATGATAGCAATCCAGGTAAATAATTATTAACATTGTTCTTACACTTCTTTGATCTTTAAAATCCTCTATTGGTGTGAGCCTAGGCTCTGGTGCTGTTTCTGAATGTAATACTGAGGCAATTTACAGGCTCTAGCAGGACTCCAAGAGGCTCTTTTCTTAATAAAACAGTGCCAGTTGCAAATAACATTTTCTTACTCTACTGAGGTATTAAAAAAACAAAAAAAACACACACATACAAACTCCTGAAAAAACCACAAACAAACAAAACCCCAAACAAACAAAAAACCCAACAAATTTAGGCTTAAAACATGAATGCAAAGTTGGGAAATCTTGGATTCAGAAACGTAAAAGTTTTGGATGGATGTTTTTGATCAATTCCTTGTGTTTTGGATGGAGAGTGTTCATTGGTTCTCCTGGTTTTGGAAGTGGCATGTCTTAACAAGGGTACTCAAGACATTTTGCAAGGCAGAAAAAAGCTTGAAAGTCTCTCCTCTGTCTGAGCAGGTCTGAAGTAATGCCATAGTTACAGGGGAAGTGGGAGCTGGCAATGCAGCTTTTAAAGAGGCTGAAACTGTTTTTGTTTTCCAACAAGGTTGTCCCTGTGTACTCTCTATGTTACTGCTTGTTTCTGCTTGTGGCAGAGGTGGAAATGGATGGAGAGACTCCCAGAAATGCTGTTAAACTTCTTGCACAACTGTACACCCCCAGTCTGTTATCCCTCTGTGCAAATCTCAAAGCTCCTGTGCATGGTGGCCCAGAAGGGGTGAGCTAACGCCATCTGAGGGCTTGGAAACTTCAGCCAAGGTCAGAAAAAATAGGTTTTCCCCTTTCTCAGAGCACAGGGGTGTGTTACACACTGTCTGCTAAGGTAACTCCTGCACTTTCACATTGGCTCTCATCGCGTTTAGGTAACTGGAAACCAGTAAGGTGGAAATGGGAAGTGCCAACTCAGAGCAGCTGAACCCAGGGAGGGTTTGGATTATCCCCGGCATGCTTCTCTGGGTGCTTCCCAGTTGCTGGTGGTGTGCCTGCACGTGTCAGTGCTGCTTTTCCTGCACAGTGCCCTTGTGCTGGGAGCCTGGCTGAGCACTGAGAGTCCAGGCTGAAAGGTGAGCAGGATGACGGGCCCAGCACCACACCAGTCCCACTGTTCAGATGGCAGCTTTGCTGCTGGTGTCAGCGATGTGTCTGGACACTTTCAGCTGTTTTGGAGTGAGTTTTGAGGGATGACTAGCAAAGGAGGACATGCTGATAGCTTGAGAGATTTCACGATTTGTGCATCACTTAGCAGCACCTGAGATAGCTTGGTTTGAGACATTTTTATACGTCCTCAGGCTGGGACTGAGACCCGAACTTTATCCTTTCTCCTGGTAGTGGGTAAGCACTTCCAGAGTCTTTAAGTCTGCCAAGAATCCTTAAGTCCAAAAGTCATGCCCAAGTCTGTAAAAGACACAGGCATTGTTCTCCCTCCACGGTGAAACTGCAGTTAGCGATGAATGTGCTTATCAACTATTTATCGCTCCTTCTGCCTCTGCCCCTCCGTTTTGTTCGAGTGAATAGATGAGAACGTGTCTGCAGACGAGCAGTGTTCCTTGTCTGGCATGCCTTAATGCGACTGGTGGAATCTGATTTTCCACAGCGAGCGGCTGTGGCGCATCCCTTCCCCACCCAGGAGCAGCTGTAAACAGCTGATGTTAATTCTGGTCTCGCTGCTGACTGTGCCAAACAGAGATGCCATTACCCTCTGACAAAAAGGCTCCCGCTCTATTGAGTCCTCCCTCATACCTTTAGTAATGCTGATAAAATGCTGACCTGTTTTTTACCCCGGTGACTGCTGTTGCTAAGCGCTGAGAATATGACCTGTCTCCTGTAATAATCTGCATTGCACAGCTCAGATGCTCTCTCAAATGAAAGCAGCTCTCAAGGCAGCTTTTCTTCCCCACGGTCTTTACAGTTATGACTGTGTACTTTGCAGCAGCACCTTGTTTTTGAAAAAGCCTGACTAAACACAAGTGTTTGGGGGCTGTTTTGTTGGAAGGACATTGCAGGAGCTAGTTTGTAATGATCAGCTTGGCATGCTTGGAAAAAAATGATAAAGAGCAGGGAAGGCTGTAAGCTAGTGACTTATTACTGCAAAGTGAAATGCCAAGTGTGCAAAACTCAGGAGAAAATGAGGAGTTCATAAGTAATGGTTTTCTCCTTAGAAGAGAGAGCTTGTTGTATTGGAAGTACCTGTAAAATGGTCTTGTAGCTTGTATGGCTACAGGGTGAAAAGCAGATTTCCTATCCACTTATCATTTTGCTGTCGTCATGCCCAAGATTGCTTCATCCTGCACATGAAGGTGGCTTCTGATGGACTTAGAGCAATGCTTGAACACAACAGCCAGCTTGCAGTGGCTGCATTGACAGGAGAGGAGAAAACTCTCCAGCAAATCCAGAAATTTGGGATTTAAAAAAAAAAAAAAAAAAAAAAGAAAAAAAAAACTAGCTGAGCTTTGATGC
>WEKY01058459.1:14166-159540 GCA_013390045.1 Picathartes gymnocephalus | reverse complement strand
AACAGAAAAACTCTGGCTCAAAAAATGCATAAACTACAAATTGTTGAAAGTCATGTGGCTGTTCCAGCAGTGTCCTGCATGCCACCCCGTTCCTGTTCTCCCTGCTCAGGCAGGGGCTGGCAGGCAGTGTCAGAGAAGAGACAGTCTTCTCATCTGGCCCAGGACTACCATTTTTCTGTATGATAAAGACATGGGCATGGAAATAAATGTTTGTTTAAAAAAAATTACACTTTAAAAAAGGAGGGTGGTGTTTTTTATTGGTCTCTCAAATAATAGGAACAAAATGCTTAACAGGATCTATTTATTTGTGGTCTATATTTCATGTTTTTTTCACCTGAACAAAAGATGCTAGTTATTTGTGGTCTGTATTTCATGTTTTTTTCACCTGAACAAAAGAAATAAGTCACTCAGTTCTTCTTTCTTACTCTTTTATACTAGCTTGATACAGCACTATTTGGTTCCAGACACCATATAACTTAAATTTAAGAGAACAAAAACAACAAAAATTACTTTTAGGTAAAATCTCCAATGGCTGTTAAGAAGTAAAACAAAGCAGAAATATTTGCCATGGTTTTCGTGTTAAAGAAATTAAGATGGGATTGACAGAATCTTTTCTGCCTGTGTTTGAGAACTTGTGTATTCAGCCCTGAAACTAAAAATAATCTGAGATTGTAAACATCTTATATAACTCCATTGTCCATATACCCTAAGGTTTTGCCACATGTTACTCTTACTTTGCTAACATACCAGAATTAAAGATTTATTTCTCCCCCACCCCATTATGGAGGCCTTTGATGTCTTTACTTGGAACATCCATGTAACAAAAAGGTGTAATACACCTGTTGGCCAATCGACATCAGTACCTGCCAGTCAGACACCCCAGCTGGGATTCAGCTTTTGAGGAGGTCCCTGGTGCTCCCTGTTACCAAACTGCTCTTTACCAGCTTTGTCTGTGATATTGAGCTTCACTTGAGCTTTGTCTCCTCTTTCCTTGAAGGTAACAACTCTTCCATGGTGACAGTCCCAGTGTTAGGCCTTCTTTAACCAAATCTTCCCGTCTGTAAAAAAAAAAAAAAAACACAAACCACCATAATTTTGTGGTGAGACTGAATTTAACATCTCTTCTAAGGGCTGTTTATTACTATTCAAGACAAAATGTTATTTTCACACTTGTGGCTCTCTGGCTATTCCAGCCCCTTTTTAAAGAGAAAAGCAAATGTAAAGTATGGGGTGGAAAGATGTTTAAAACCCTACAAAAGCTTAACTTAGGAGAAAAGGTTCTGCTCTGCCTCCAAATGCTAATAATATTTGGTTTTGAGAATTTTTGCCTCTTAATTATGTCATGAAACTAACAGGTAGTGTTTCCTGCTTCCTTTCTAATTGCAAATATTTGAAACTAAAAAATTAATCTTTGTTTTCAGCTGAATTAGTAAGTAGATATAGAATATGCCATGAAATAATAAGAAGAAATGCCAGGCGTCTGTTCACTGTAATGACTTGTAGTATGGCATATGAGGTACCTTAGTGAGTGCTTCCTGGCTTCTCTGTTTTTTAATTAAGTAGAATTTTGACTGTACGGTAACTGAACTGCTCAACTTCTGTTCTGGAGAGTGCATTAACACATTTCTAACTTTGGGCTTGGGCTCCGTGAGCCCTTCAGCCCCTGCTTTGTGCTTGTAGCAGTGCTTTCCTGAATAGAGACCAAAATCTCAAAATCCTGGAACAGCAGCCAGCCCCTGCCGCCTGTGCAGGCCTTACAAACGTGTGGCTTCACAGCTGCTCGGTGCCTGGTTGGTGGCAGAGTTCCTCTTGGATCAAACATCCGTTTCCTCTCCGTCTGTCCTTCGGTGCGACCTCCTCTTTGTCGCTGCTTGGCCTCAGTCACCTGTGCTGCTCTGTGCTGGGCGCTGTGAGTGCCCTGCCCCTCTGCCCTGCTGCTGCGACAGCCAGGGGTCTCAGCTGTTCCACTGCTACAGCTCGGCCCAATTTCACTGCCGTAGGTCTGAGGCTCTGGTCTCCCTGCATCTCTCCAGGGCACAGAATGTCGATGTTTTTCCTTTGGTGTAAGTATATGGCCAAACTCCTCTCAGCTCATCTATTTTTGGCCCCATTGGTTTTCTGCAAAATCTAGGTCAGTGTTCTGTGTAACTGTAGCAGAGATTTCAGAAATTCATAGAACAAAAGGTAAAAAATACATTACCTTAATATTAATCCCAAAAAATTCAATTTCTGACGGGCTGTGACCTGTTTACAATTAAGGCAAAGACAAAAGCATTGACTGTAAGAGGAAGACATTCACCAAAGAATGAGTTAAGCTCTGCAGCCTCTAATACTTGTATTGCATTGATTGAAATCAGTCACTTAAGCATAGTTTGGGAGATGCTCTGATGTGGTCAGAAACACTGATAAACCTCTGTCTCAAACTGCTGAGAACCAATCATCCTCATATCTCCTGGTGCCTGAAATATGAAGTAGCTCAGTGCCCACAAGCAGGTTGTGCTCAGAAGGCAGCTCTTTGAGGTGGAGATGGAAGGCAGAAGTAACTGGCACAAGTGAAAGAGAAGTCAAAGCTAATGGAAAGAAGAGAAGAAAATGTTGGTTACCCTGAAGAGTCACTGCTCTTGCTTTTGCCACAGACTTGTATTGTATTTCCCTGTCCCGTTTTGCATTTCCAGTGCTGTGGCTGTATTTTTCGGGAATCATAAGTCATTGCCACCAAATCATCTGTCCAGATTGATTTTTAGTTTAACTTCACAACAGATGTGAAAGGAATTGTTCTCACTTAGCTGAGGGAATTGTATCTGGTCAGCTGAAAGATTCTTCTGTGTCCTTTTAAATAATATTACCCTTCTTCCATCTTCACTTAAGCCAATGTTGATCATGCCATTAACTGGTTTGTGAGCAAATAGGGTTTTTTTACTTTTCACCTAATTTTCCCTCATTTGGCAGTTTGTTTTGTGTATAAAAAATGTTTGTGGGGTGTTTACAATCTTGTTTTCATATTTCAGAATGGCTTTACTCCATTGTATATGGCAGCCCAAGAAAACCACCTGGAGGTTGTTAAGTTTCTTCTTGACAATGGTGCCAGTCAAAGCCTTGCCACAGAGGTAAAAGTTTGAATTTGACACTTTATGAACAAAGCAAAATGTGCTTCAGCCATGATTTCTGCCACCTTATATCAAACTAGTGTTTTAAAATTAAAGACGAATAAAAAGCTGTCTTTGTGAAGTGTGCTAATGAATAGAGTTATGGGCTTTTCAGCAATTTAAACTATCTCTTGCCATCTCTAAAAAAAAAAAAGAAAAAACTTTAACTAGAGACAGTTCTAAATATAGATGTGTTCTTAGTCATAACTGCTAATCTTTCAGGTTAAGTGCTCACACAGGGAAGCTGTGTGTATAAATATAAAAGTTCTCTGTGCTTTCATTAAAAATAGTGAGCAATGAGAAGGGCAGCAACCATAAGGCAAGAACAACTGTTCACCTGTGCTTTGGGCCAGCCCTGGGATATCAGAGAAACCCAGGGTTACTTGGGGCTTGGGGCATTTCCTGAACTGCTTCATTACCATGTTGGTACCCTCTCCTTTGCACCCAGTTACCCTACCTGGTGCTGCAGGGAGAATTTCAAGCTGACACAAAGATGCAGGATCTGTCCTTGAAGGTGTTCTGTGATCTTTCTAGAAGAACACTATTTCTTTCTTTTAAAAGTAATTCTAACTCAAATAAGACAACCTGTGAGGAACATAAATATATTAACAGTTGTAAATGTATGGCATTGAAAAAGGTTTTGAATCTGGTGAATTTTAAGTTGTCTTATTACCAAGATTTTGCTACCAAAATATAGAAAGGTACTTCAGTATATGCTCTCTTTAATATTTATTGAATTCTAATTGGTCTATGAGTACTGTTTCCATGAAGGAAATAATGCTTATTTGAAAAAGGCCTAGTTTTTGAAAAATATGAAATGCACAATTAGTTTATTGCCGCTGTACCTTATAGTATCACTGTATAATGGTGTAGAAAGGATATCTTATTCTTTTGAAGTCAACACTGTGAAAAATCAATTGCTTATGGATCAAAACATTGTTTCCAAAATCACTAAAAGTTAGTTATAACTAGAAGTGTGCATCAGAACCATTTTCTGGAAATGCTCAAAGATACGAAAGTCAAGAAATACCAAAATAAAATACTTTACATCTGGAAAATTAATTGAAAATCAGTTTTCAGAGCCCTAATTTCTATCTCTTTGTAAAAACTTGGAAAGAAAGAAGACATGGAACTCCTAGAGATGCACAATAGATTCTGAATTCTGAAAACACTCTTGCCGCTGTATGATTTTCTGAAAACAGATTTTAAAAAAAAAATTTGAATGGGTACTTGGTTCTTTTTCTTTGGTATTGTTTTTCCCTTGAGCACTGTATGTCAGTTTAGGTTGAGCTTTTTTCCATCTCAGCTGGATGATAAGGTGCAATCTAATTTTATCCGTGGAGAATTCCTTTGAAGATAGCAGACTACAAAACAGTGCCTTTATTGCCTTCCTTGTTTGAGATAGTTGCATATGTGTTCCTTCTTATTTTCTCTTGGTCCAAGTTTTCTTATAAACCTGATTTCTCTTTATCATTCTAAGTGCAAAAACTTTTGTAACTAAAGGATTGCCATTGAGCTAAATATTCTTTAGAAGTAACTATTTAATCGTGGTGTTTTAATCTAAGTAAAGGAAAATACTTGGTTCTATTTCCCTACAAGACCTGGTAGGCGTCTACACCACTTTTCTGTGAAGTGGCTGAATTTTCAGATGTGTAAATAGAGCAGGGAGCCAAAGTCTCCAGGGTTTCTCCAGGCAAGAGCTCCCATTTCTGCACATACAGCAGAGCAATATTGCCAGAGTCCTCTTGTGGGGATGCTCCGGGAGGTTTTCTGGCCTTCAGTGCTGCAGAGCATCTTTCACACTCCATGGCCCTGTGGCTGTTTCACCCCAGGAGCTGCTGGTGGCCCAGGACTGCAGCCCAGAGCCCTGCCCCGCTGCTGGAGGATGGGGAGATGCAGGCAGCAGGGAAACCTGGTTAAATGACCGTAAAACTCCTTAGGTGGGGTGGAGGGGTGGAAATTGCTTGTTAGGACTCAGGAATTTCAGTGATTTTCTTGGATTTTCTTCCCCTCAAAAAATTTTGAAAAAGCTCTTATTCAGGACCCCTCCTGTTTCTCATCCTAGATTGAGGCATTCTTTGTTTTGAAGCTAGAAATTCCGTATTGGAAACATTAGTTTTCATTCCAAAACTTAAAAAGTTAACACTTCTACTCTGCATTGTTGACATTAGGGTGAGGATCTGTCACTGCTGCACTTCAATTTCACAGTTACACAGTTTCACCACGATAGCAGTAGTTGAAAAGTTAAAGAATATGTTTGCTTGCGAAGCTGCAATGAAATTTGGTAATATAGGCTTTGGATATATGCATCTGGAGATGAATTGAATAAATAAATATCCCACGTAGTTTGCCTTTGTGATTTTTTGAGAGATTTATTGGTATTTTCTTGGGCAAAGCTGAATGTGCTCCTGAGTTGCAGTGACAGATGTTTGGGAAGGAGCAGACTGTAAATGACAACTTCATTCTTTAGTTTTCTAAGAATCCATAGGAGAAAACTAAAATTAAAAACATAAAATTATAAATCCCAGGCTGTATTTTTTATGTGTTTGAGGAATCTGCTCTAAAATCAGAACACTAAAAACTTTCTGGTTTTAAGGTTTTTTTATTCTTCACTAATTTGGTTATTAGCAAATCTGAAAGGAAATAAATTATTTTTGTAAGAGGATTGTCTATCAAATTATGTAAATTTTTATAAATGGAAATTGTAGTAGAAGAGTACATTAGAAGAATGTGGTATTGTTGATCAATTATTATATTTTAAATCCTCATATAAAATATGAGAGGATAGAGCTCAAGTGTTTTGTTGTGGTTTGTTTAGTTGTTTGGGTTTTTTTTAAAATAATCATAAAAATGTAGATTATCATCTGTAAGGAATGGATGATAATCTACTATTGATGTCATTAGCAATTGTAATTTTAATATTCCAGCCTTTTATACCTTTTTATATCATTAAGCACTTACAAGTTAATTATACAGATACTTATTTATGTAAGTAATTTCATGCCTTTTTTTTTTTTTTTCTCGAGTCTCAGTCATTTGTGTCTTAAAATTTTATGTTGTGTCTGGAGTGCCAGTAAGGTGTTTTGAGTATTTGGAACCTTGTTCACCAACACTTTATCCCAGTTTCAGGGTCATTGCAGGGTACTTTTAACTTGCACCGTGTTGCACTTGGTTGAATCTGGGCCAGCTCTGTTTGTCACACTGAGATCTCGCTGCTTCCCCTTCGCCCGCTGTTTGGAACACGCGCTGACGGTGCCCGTTGTGTGTTGCAGGATGGTTTCACACCTTTGGCAGTAGCTTTGCAGCAAGGCCATGACCAGGTGGTTTCCCTGCTGCTGGAAAATGACACGAAGGGAAAGGTCCGCCTTCCTGCCCTTCACATCGCGGCTCGCAAGGACGACACCAAGGCAGCAGCTCTGCTCCTGCAGAACGACCACAACGCCGACGTGGAGTCAAAGGTCAGTTGGGAAGCGCCGGAAGGTCAAGTGCTGACCACATCCAGGAGAGACCTCCCTTGGTTTGAACTGTTTTGCTGCAGTTACGCAGACCTTTCTAACACCTGATAAAGAATAACGTTTGATTTGCCTCCTTCGCCTCTTCCTCCCCCATTGCCTTTCTGTTTAAATCAGGGTTAATTTCTCTTGTAGAAACTTTGCAAATGGAAAATAATAAACAAAATATTATTTGAATTATTCTCTTGGTAGTGAAAGCCACTTCTGAAAGCAGTGGTGAGCTCTAGGTACTGTACAGTTAAGTCATTTAATCAGTTTTCTGTGCAATTGCTACTTGGAGAACTTTGGTAAACATGTAACAATTAGCACTCAAAGTACTCGCTGATTCGGCTTCCACCCTGTGGAGCTTGCCATGAGTGCCGGGCGTGCTGCCATCCGAGCTGCCATGCCACACAGCCATCATGAAGCTTTCTGCATCCATGTCACCAGTGGTGGACTAACCGTTCATTTTTTCCCCCTTTTTGCTTCCAAATGTGTTAACCTAGATGATGGTGAATAGAACAACAGAGGTATATATCAATATATATATGCATCATCACTCTTCCATGACTTAGTGCTGCTGCATCATTTCTCCCTCCTGTCTGCATCGCCTATTATAGGGTAGACACCTGCTTTAGATTAAATGACGTAGCATGTGCTAGAGAAGACTGTAGTTTAGAGACCAGGGCTTTCTGCAGCTGAAACTAGGATTTAAAAGTAAGAGTGAAGCATTCTTGGGAACTAACTACCATCATAAAAGGGCTGTGTTATATGAGGTGGAGTTTTCAGGGATTCTCATGGAGCATATGTTTATCAGATGTTTTAAGAGCTGCAGACAACCCTGTCATATTGTGCATCCAGGTCTGATTCTAGGCTTCTGCATGACACTTACCTTGAGGGTGTCAGCAAGTAGAATGGTCTGAGAGTGGTTTTACAGCTGCAAAGTTCCCAAAGCAAGGCAGTGGCAGCTAGCATGGCTTGCTAACAATTTAGAAATGCATCTAGTTCCCATAAGGTTTCATACTTTGCAGGACTGATGGAATTGCTGCATGTTTTAGCATTATTTTAAAAGGAAGTAAAACTACTTAAATATGAAAATCAGTTGCTGAAGTAATTTTATCAGTAAGACATCTTTTAATTACGGTGGTAACTCGTGGTGTCTGAACATAACCCAGTGTGATTGCCCACAGTGGGAGACTGATCTTTATGGTGCTAACCCTTGGAAAAAAAAAAAAAGTATTAATAATTTAAAATAGTCTTTGATGTTATTTTCATTTGCATCTACTTTGAATTTATAAAAATCAGTTAGCAAATATCATTAAATGACTTGTATTTGAACTTGTGCAAAGAATCTCTAAGAGATTTAAATTGCAAGACTGACATAATACCAATAACTATATGTTTCTAGTTAGAAGCTAATTTCTTATAAAAGTCAGATCATTGCTTTAATACTCAAATGTTTTGCTGCTGTTTTCCTGGAATAACTGAAAGTTTTATTCAACCTCTTTTCTTCTAGAATAATTATGTTAATTTTTTTCCCTCCTGCATAGCAATGTGATTTTATTTAGATTCTGTGAGATACTATTAATAAACATCAATGAGTGAAAACTAGTACAGAATTGGAGTGGTAACTTGCAGCAGGCTCCTATTACTAGCTTTTGTCAGTGATGTTCTACAAATTGTGGAGATATTTTTTTAAAAGTATCTATTGGTTGTGTTTTGTTTTGTTTTTTTGCAGAGTGGGTTCACTCCCCTCCACATAGCTGCTCACTATGGGAATATCAATGTAGCCACGTTGCTGTTAAATCGGGGTGCTGCTGTGGACTTCACTGCAAGGGTAAGTGTGCAGTCAGTTATGCTTCATTTGCTTCATCGCCACTTGGCAACCCCTTTTGCAGAGAGGTGTGAGAGGCACATCGCTCTCACCGCCAAGGGGCCCGACCTGGCTAAGCTGGTTCTGTTACCATCTGGTGTAAAGGGGCTTTCCCTGGGCTGCTGTGCCCACCCTGAGCTCGAGACATCACCTCCCAAAACTTCTGTTTTCATCAAAAGGAGCTGCTATTTTCATGATTCCAGCCTTGTAAAAGTCAGGCTGGGATCCAGTGACACAAATGCTTCGACCTGTAGCTGTAACATGTGGCAGGAGTGATGTGTCCCTGCTGAATTCTCCTCACCGTGCAGTTGTTGCCAGTGAACATCAGGTGTAGTGGTGAATAAAGTATCTCACTGCATGCAGGAGAGCCAGGTGATCCATAAGAGAAATCTGAGAAACTGGACAAGTAGGAAATGGAACGAGATCGAGAAATTGAGTTCATAACGTAAGCAGAAGAAAGACAGGAAACAATAGAGGGAAGTTAGAGTTGGAAGAGCAGGGCAAAATCCCAAACATATATGGGTAGGGTTACAGCACGAATGATAGGGGTACAATATGAAAGGCAAGGAAAGATTGTGGTGCCAGGCATGAGACCAAATAAATAAATAAACCCTGAAACAAAACAAACTGAGGCTGTGCAAGGCTTTAGCTCGCCCAGCCTTACCCAAAGCAAGCCAGGGAAAGATGTGGTAGTGATCCAGGACAATAGGGAGATAAAATCAAGGGAACAAGAGGCATTCAAAGTAGAAGGCAAATGCTGATGTAAGAGTAAATGGGCATAAATTGGCCACTAATAAATGTTGTCTAGAAATTTAGATATTTCCTATTAAATCTTAGTAATTAATGTTATTAATAATTGCTTAATAATGAATATTAAATATAACTAATGACATTCTGGAACAATCTCTCAATTAAATTAGGAAATGTAAAAAAACCCTGATGTAAGTTCAAGATTATATTTGTGAGGGAAATTATGTCACATGGATAATCCAGAAGCTCCTCTTCTGATATTTTGATCATGTGTTATGTTTATTACTTTTGCAAGAGGAAAAGTACTACAATACTGCTTAGAGCATTTGCACAAAGGGAAAAGTGAATTTGCAGTATTCTACTTTAGGTAGTTTGTATAGCTAAAAACTTGAATGCTTCTGTAGTTAAGGCACATATTTACATGCAGCAAAGTTTTTATGACAAGCATTGCAAACCCATAGCTTTGCTTTCAATGATAACATTGACCTCTGATTTCCAAGTCCTTTAACTGACCCAATTAGAGCATTAAGGCATTTCACACCATCCTAAGCTTTGGCATTGAGTATTTGATAAGCCCTAATCACAGGAGCAAGGAAAACAAATGAGGTCTTGGGTCAACTCTTTCCCACTCAGAAACAAGATTAGGGATTAGCAATGCTACTACATTAGCAATTAGCAGCATTTAGTACCAGTGCACTAAATACCATCTGCCTATGCTTGTTTTAATAAAATAATAAGTCTTAGGCTTCAGCAGCTCTGTTTTGGATTATGGGCACTTGTAGAGGGCACATCCAGAGTAATAAGGCCATTCTTGCCTCTTCTTCAAGATCTGGACATTCTAATTTCTGCCTCCATTAGTTGTCATCATCAGAGGGAGATGGGGCTGTGGGATAGCTGGGGAAGGGCAGATGCAGTGGCATCAGCCTGAAGGAGCAGTGGGCTGAGGCTGTGACCCAGGGAGCACTGAGCGCTTCTTCTTTGTGCTTGTGATATGGGGTGAGGGCATCCAGAGAGAGAGCGAGCTCATCTCCACTCAGCGGCAGTTGCAAATCTAGCTAAAGTTGTGGTTACAGAAAGAATTGTACCATAAATGACAGTAATATGGAGTTGAATTTTGTCCTTTAGTGCTTCTCAGGCTGCAGGGGAAGAAGGCACTCCACAGAAAGATGGGTTAGGTTGTGGCAGAGCAGTGGATTTGTAGGCTAACAAAGCACCTGCAGTTATCAGCACCAAGTAGCAGAGCCCTTGCTTGATCCTTGATTACCCAAATTGCAAAATAGGTACTGAAAATGACCCACAGGTACAGCCTGCTCATTGCCACCTCATTGCCTCTTGTTTTAATTTCTGTAAGCACCATCCACAGTCTGCTGTCTTCCCTCTGCAGGAAAGGCCCTTATTTGAGTTGCTGACAATGTGAGATGAGCAACAGATCAAAGATATGGAAGGGCTGTAACCAAAATAAAATATTACCATATATACTGTAGCTTTCAGAAGTGCAAAGAGCAAACTTTTAAGATGGGATGTCAAATGCACTTTTTGCTTTGGCAAACCACCAACCATTTTTCCTT
The DNA here is from genome assembly GCA_013390045.1 of Picathartes gymnocephalus. NCBI lineage: Eukaryota > Metazoa > Chordata > Aves > Passeriformes > Picathartidae > Picathartes > Picathartes gymnocephalus. The sequence goes on along the minus strand of WEKY01058459.1, from coordinate 148,712 downwards.
TGCTCTTAATAAATAAATATAAATCAACACTGTTTGTCTATCTCTCAATTTATGTTCAAACTCTTCAGGAAAGCACCAGTTCTGGGGAGAGGTTTGAACAAGAGGAGAGGATTATGGTAGCAAAAGAAGCTTGTTGTGAACAGGGTAGTGTGAAGACAAATGTGTGAGGGCAGGACAAATAGCCATGTGCCACCATCGGTGTAGTCAGGGTGGGGAAAAGCGGAGAAAATGTCAGTGTATGTGTAGGGTGAAGGCAGAGCTCAAAGGCCAGAGGCAAGCGTGGTGAAAAGGAGGGCAGGCCTGTGGCAAGGGAGATCTCCTCAGCTGCTATTTGCAGTGTGTTTCCAAGAGTCCTGAGGGAAGAAAGAGGTTCCAGGAGTGAGGGCAAGGAAAGAGATGAGCTTGCTGATGGCTCTCAGCGTGTGGGCAGGAGGTGAGCAGTGGTGCTGTGCTGTAAACAAATGATTTCCCCAGTGATACTCAATAGCAGCTGCTCCCTCAGCCCCACCGGTGCACACCTGCCTGCCTCTCAGCTGTCACATATTGCCTTCCTTCGCCGCAGCCAGGAGACAGGCACAGCTCCAGGAGCTCTTACAGGTGTCACAGTGCCTGCCAGCCTCTGTACCTGCTGACTGTAGAGGCTGGGGGCTTAGAAATGTACCTACTTTTACACGTTTGCACTCCTGCAGCCGAGTGACTGATGTCATGTCAGCTCTTCCCTTGAGCTGCATTAGCACTTCTGTGTTTGTCCTTTCTTCTCTTACCTTGCTGTAAGTGCAGGGAAGGTGGCACAGCAAACTCCCCATTGGGATGGGTGGAAATAATTTCAGTAAATCAGCTTGTGATGCATTTTATTCCACCTATAAACAAGGAGGCCGCTCTGGGAACCATACTAACCTCATTCCAAGTGAAACAAAATCTCCTTATTCAGCTGGATGTTTGCCATTTTGTAAAAGGAAGAACAATCATTCCAAATTGCTTGACTTCTTGGGCTCAAACTCAACAGAAAACCTGTTACAATTACTGGCGTGGTATGCATTGCAGAGTAACAGGCATTTTATGACTGCTCATCATTCTTTTTCTGCAGTACATTATCATGTGTCCAGCTTCTCCAAAATACTTCAAATACTTCATTGCATCACCATATTTCCCTCTTGGTTAACTGGAAGACAATCACAAAGAGACTAAAGGAGTGTGGAGGAGGAGAACAAAGGATAACTGAGGGTGAAGCTTGCCTCCTTTCTTAGCCAGATTAACACTTAAGTCCAGTCACTACTTTGGCTTTGAAGGATTGCAACAACTCCAGGCACCATTCTCTTAGCTGACAGTGCCACTTGACGTTGGGGAGGTGTGATGAATCCTAGTTACAAACTGAAAGGTAGCTAGATACCTATTTTATCAATTTTTTCAACAGGAGAAACTAATTCCTGTAATTTTAAAACTGTTGTTTAGCAGCCACTTGTGCCTTTAAATCGAACTATATCAGATCTTACCTAGAGTTTTAATGATTTTGAAGGTGTTTTGAATAAACTGGTAATTTTATTTAGGTAAAAGTTATCATTTGGGGGTTCACAGAGTCTTCAGACAGCATTCTTCTGTCTGAGATGATCTTCCAGTGGAAAGATCTGTTTAGCCCAGGTGAGGAAATGCCTTTGAAACTCCACCTGTCTCTGAGGAAAACAGTGTTTAGAAAGGAAGGAAGGATGAAATTCTCTGCAGCTTCCAGAACAACAGCTGAAAGAATCCTCTATGACCCCCATGTCTCTCTGTACTTGAGCAAGTCAGAAGATGGAGGTAGCCAGGGAATCCTCTATATGAAAATGACCTCTCCCTGTATTTTTCTTGCCAAAGCAAACAGGAGATTGTTAGTGTGCCATAAAACTGCATCCAGCCCTGTGAACAGCCTTCCTGATACACAGCACTCATTATCCTAGAGGACATCTCAGTTCCACTGGGAGTGGGTTTGCCTACAGAAAGTTTGCTTACTGGATGGTTAGGAAAGGATTTGGTAATTTTGAGGGTGGTGTGAGGACAACATGCATTAATGATGACCCTGAGGCTGAGAAGCAGAACACCATTAGCCCATCAAAAAGAGCCAGGCAATATCTAAGTGACAGTGGTATAAGAGAAAAACATCCTTATTTCCCCAGTGGTAGTTTGCCATAAGAGCCCCTTTCTATAGTCTTCCTTCTTTTCTTCCAGGATTCATTTTGTACATCTCAACCCTGAAGAAAGCTAAGTATATAAGCACACAAGAACTAAAGTAGCACATTATAGAGTTACTGCCATTAAGGTGAGGAGGAAAAAAGCTAGAAAATTATGCACTGTTGAGGGTTTCCTGGAAAGCGTCTGATTGTGCATTTTTATCTTTAATTTCTGAAACATCTATAAGAGCCTTAGTGACCCCAGTAACTGCTACTAGAATATAAGACTTTTCTCTGCAGGGATTCTGCTGTGTTGTAGCTCCAGTTCTGGATTGCAGAAAAATACAGAGGAGGATACTGAGTGTTTTAACGTACAACATGTTGGTGTTGCCGCATGGTTGCATATGAGAATCTTCAAATGCACACCACAATCTTCCCATACCCCCAAGATCTGGTAATAGTGGTAATATCAATGCAGTGGTGCTGCTGATAATTCCAGTATGCAACAACCACCATTATGCTGTTTCCTTAAAACCCCCTCATGCTGGAGGGATTTTCCAGACTGTATAAGAAATTTCTGTTAGAGCAGTCTGAGTGTTTTCAGCTTCTGTCTTATTCACACATTCTGTGTCAGTATTAAGCTCTTCCTAGAGTCTACTCTCAGTTGAGGATTGAGAAGAGCTATCTTACTAAATTCCAAGTTCATCTGAACATTTTGGTAAGAAGCTGTTCCGGTTTGTTTCAAATCAAGGAAGTGAAATTTGAAATCAGATAAGTGTAATTTTTCTGATAAAAAATGCATTCCACTGAGGGACTGGGAAGAGAGCTCAGAGGTGGAGGTAAGTTGTGGCAGCAAGAAGAAATACCAAGTCCATGTGACTGGCAATGAGTCTTCTCAGTCCTGATGTGATCAGCTGCTCAGTCAGCATGTAAATCAATGCAGCACATGACTTAGAAAGGTTTTCCCTTTGTGTTTTGCCTTCCTTTAAAGGTGCATTTCAGAGCCCAATATGAACCTGTAAGTGCAAACATTTAATTTGCTTAGTTATTATTAGCATCCTTATGCTTGTAAACTCCAGCTCCAATGGGAGAAAGAGGCAATCTCATAGGACAGCATAGCACACCAGAAACCAGAGGGAGTTCCTGGTTTTCTAAATGCATTTAAATATAACCATATAAGATCTACTTTGCACACTGACAATTTTAACCCTATTTTCTTCTTAGCTTCCTAACCATTCATGGGGCTGAAGGAGCAATTCTTACTGCTGTGGTGAGCTGTGATGGATAATGCCATGTGTCAGAGGGCAGCTGATCTCATTTCAGCTGGGAAATGTTAGGTGGCTCATTTCTCAGTGCAAGATAACTCAAATGTTTTTGATTTTCCTTGTGAAGCTATAGATAGAGAGCTGCAGCTTGAAAGGCTTAGTGTTCCCTCTGATCAGGCACAAGCAAAGGCCACTGTAAAAAGCAGGTTGCTCCTCACCCACTGTATTTGTGGATGTTTGTGGCTCTGGAGGAAGGCAGGAGCCCTGTGTGAGGGGGTGGTGGGCTGCAGCAGGCAGTGGATGGAGCCAAAGGGAAAACCACCATCCACAATGCTGTGAAGTGTAGAGAAGCTTGCATGCACCTAATCCATGGCATTTTGAGCTATGTACAGTTTCAGGGTACTTTAAGTCATCTTCCCCAGGAAACTTGCCATGAAGGAGAGGAAGGGCTGTGTTCTAGTTGATAATCCTATGAGCATTTATTGCATAGTTTTAGCTTGTTATTCTCACAAGTGATGCTTCATATTCCCTGTAGAATTTATTAACTCACAAATTGGACCTCAGTGTCAAGGGCTCTACCTGAGACCAGCATTGGATATTTCAACAGCAAGGACAAGCAGCACTCCAGCAGGAATTCTAGGTCTGAATCACATCTTTTAATGGCAACTTTTGGAAGGCATTTCAGATTTATTGCTGCGGGAAAACTTCTTCCAAAATTTCCTGATTTGCTATTCTATCTTAAGAACAAAGGGAGAAATTTATAGACGATCAAACAGATAAAAATAGCCTCAAAAGACATCAGATGCTGTTGATACACTGAAGAATTCAGAACCTTATATTTGGTGGCTATTTTGTTTGCTGATACCACAGTTTTAGTGTTAATAAACAACACCAAAGTTGCACATATTACGAAGCTTTTTTCTCTTGTTTGTTGTGACAAGTACAAATAACTCCATTTTGAGTTCCTTGCTTTATGTTTTGTCGTCAGAAAAATTAATGATGGTGTTGTCTGAAGTTTTTTCACTTCTCAGTTCACGTACTTAATTGTGAGATGAGAGATGGGGAAGGACCATGCATATGAAACTTCTAGCTGTGATTCTTTAAGACTTGGTGCAACACATATTGACCAAAGGCAAGTTGCTTGGTCTGAATGTTGGTGTGCAGTTACTCAGGCATTCACATATTGCACCTCTTCATCTGTTTGGAGTCAGAACTCTCAGCCAGCTGAATTATTACTTCACATTCTTTGCTACCAGTAAAAGCTTAAATAGCTAAACAGCAGATTAAATTCTGAGTAGAGACTTGCCCTCTCTCTTTTCCCCCCTTCTTTTCCTCACAGTGTTTTCCTGAGATGAAGGGTGAAAAAGGTTAAAAGTGTTTTTAATCCTTTGTCTCTTAATTTTTTTTTTAATGAACTGTCTAATCACGTTAGTAAAGTACAACAAAAACTGCAAACTCCTTTCCAAGGGAATGAGTACTCTTTCCCAGGGAAGAGGAGCTGTTAGGTCATCCATAAGGACAGATATTACACTGGATATATAGAGTTTAATTTGCTTGATTTCTCCTGCTCCATAAATTATTTCAGGGAAGCTGTGTGTAGTTGGTTTTCCTCACAAACTGTTTCTGGAGCGATCACTTCCTTTCTTCATCCATCTCTTTGTAATGTGACCTCACTGCCTGTTTTCAACCAAAAGTAACTCCAGTTTTCAAGGTGCTAAAGGTGTTAAATGTGTATGTTTTTTGTAAAGACAGGTGATCACATAGAGCAAAGATGTATTGCTAGCTCTCTAGCTTGCACAAGTGAGCTCAGTCCTTATTCAGTGCTGGAGAATTTTCCCACATTTCCAGCCGAGTTGATCACCCCTGTCAGAAGCTGGGAGAGAAATATGCTGTCCGAATAGTTTTGGTAGCAACCCAGAAATATTAATGTCATTTGAACAGGACTTGGTTTTGAACATGAAAGTGGATATTTTAATTTTTTTCCCCTGTTGCAAACAAGCAGTGTGACCTAACCCTTAACTGCTAAGTGGAAGTCATCTCTTTTAGTTTTGGGGTGTGTATTTGCCAGCACTCATCCATGTATTCCAGAATCAGCTCTCCTTCATTTACGGCAACAGGAGCTTTGACTGGCAAATAATTAGATCCAAAGTGCACATTCTTATGTGGTTATGCCCTCCCTGTGCTGCACTAGAATCATCTTAGCGTCGAGAAGAATGAGAACCAGACTTCTAATATGTATTTGTCTTGCCTTTTGTATGCTGTCCCTTCCTACTCCATTTCTTTCTTGATGCTTGGAAAATGCTTTTCTTCTTGTCTATGTATGAGGCAGTAAATTATTAGTACTAAATTATTTTTATGTATTAACAGGGCACGAGGGTCTGTCAGGCTGAGTTAACCTCTTTACCCCTCTACATCAGCACGTGGAAAAAGGTGTTCCTTTAATCTAAATTAACCACAGTACTTTACTTGAAGACACAAAAGTTATTTCTTTACCATTTTTTTTTTCTTGGGAAAGTAGAATTCATTTCTCTCTCCCTCTGACCTCAGTAACATCTTTCCTCCTGGGAAGAGAGAAAAAGCAGAAAGTATCTCCACATAATTGTTTTTCTCCTCTCTTTTTCTGTCCTCTTTGTGACTGGTACAGTAATGTAGTGACCCCATATTATATCCAGTGTCAACTCCCAGTCAAATAGAATTAAGTCTTTTTTTCAAAACCAACACACAGAAAATTTAAATGATCACATAGTTTTACCTCCCTGAAAGGACTAGACATGATGCACTTTCTGTTTAATGTGCTAAGCATCTTCTTGCATTACTTTGCTTTTTAAAGGAATGAGAAGCTACCCTGGCACAGTCATCACTTTGATACTCTAATGATCATGAATGCTGTAGAAAGAATCTTTGTCATTTAATTTTGCTAACATGTATTTTACCTCTGTGATAGTATTAATTAGTACTTTCTAGTAGCTGTGAGTTAGCTTCATAGCAAAATTTTGTGTAAATGAAAATGTAGCAACTGCATGAGGTACTTGGTGTTATGATTAAGCTGTGAGTCAGCTTGTCACGTCTGAGAGGGGATCTTTTCTCGGTGCTGGCTCTCTATCACTGCACTCACCTGCAGTTCTGAGAAGTGCTGCCTAATGCTCTGTTAGCCAGGTCAGAGCTAACCTCTACCACTCCCCAGCTGCTCAGGGTGCCTTTCTGGTTCAGTCAGCCACGGGACACAGGCTCACTGCATGTGCTGCTTTCTGCTGGGTCCCAAGGCAGCATGCTGGCTTTATGCAGCCAGCTGTTTGTGCTGCCCCTGAACACACAGGAACTCGTTCTTTACAATTCTGTTTGTCTGCATACACTAGCTGCATGCTCTGCTTAGATCCTTTTATTTTCACTTGGCTCCATACGATCAAATATATACAGGACGTGGCCTTCATATGCCAGGAGAGAAAGGGTTCATCAAAGCATGAAGAGACATCCTGGCAGCATCTTGGTACAGAAGTGTCTGTGTGTGCGCAGGCGTTGGTTATGTAACTGTCCTGGATGTGCAGCATCCCTGCCTGTGCTGCCCTGCCAGGCTCCGCTCAGGGAACCACACACACCTCTCTGCAGCCCCACCTCAAGCACAGGGTTACATCCATTAGAGGAACAAACTGAGTGGGCAAAATTAACACTGGAACTGAAATGAAGGTGTTTGCCAGGCTTTCAGAGCTTGCTGATAATATTCAGAAATAAGTAAAGTTGACATCTCATGTTTTTTGAATGAGATCTACAGATATAATGGTTTTGTTTATTTTTCTATGGCTCCTACAAGGCCACTGAAGTTGAGGTATGAATCCTTATTACTACATGCTCATAAACAACCACAGCTGGATTAAATTGCTAGGATTCAGTAAAATTGCTTAAGTTCAACCCTTAAGCAAAAATTGTGAGCTGAGGCACAAAACAACAATTTGTCTTTTGTCTTCACCGTGTGTGTGTTGAGGTATCCGGCCAGTAATTCAAATGTGTGGTTGAACACAGCTTCCCTTTGCTTTCATGCTCCCAGGGAAACAAACTGTGTTATGCTTTAGCAAACTGGGCATAATTCATTCTGCGAACAAACCAAAAATGGAATTCATGGAAGACAGACATGTATTTATTTTCATGGTTTTTTTCTTCCACAGAATGATATCACACCGTTGCATGTTGCATCAAAAAGGGGAAATGCAAATATGGTCAAACTCCTACTTGATCGAGGAGCTAAAATTGATGCCAAAACAAGGGTAAGCTCAAGTGTGAGTGCTGTGAGTGACTGTGTGGAACTATTGCCTCTGACCTGTGTATTGCTGTAGAGCTTAAATCATTTATCTTCCTGGCAGGCTACTACAGCTGCATTGCATTTATTTTTTATGAAACTATTGCAGTAGGATACTAAGATTTTACATCTCTTACAGCAGTGTGTGAAACACCAAGGATGGCAAAGCTCAGAGCCAACCATTTTCCATGTTCCCTTTCAAGTGTTTAATTTAGGAGCTGCTTTTATCTACTTGGGAGTAGAGGTGAATGTGCAGGAAAATGCTAAAAGACAAGAATTCAAGTCAGATATTTCAGAATTTGAACACTAGCAGGGTAACTTAGAGCTGCAGTGTGTTTGCCTTTCACTATCCACAGGCAGTCTCACAGACTCACTGCTGGTGGGCCTCCTGCAGCCCAGGCTCTGTGTGAGGGATGCTTGGCTGCTGGCTGGGATTTGTCAGCACGTGTGTCGGGCACAGGGATGGTTTCCATCAGACTGGCACCCAACTCAGTGCCCTGAATGACTTCAAAACTCATTGCATATGGTTATGTCTATTTGCTGTAGTTAAAACCCAACCAAACCAGAGATACTTTACTTACTTACACAGCAGAAAATAAAAAAGGAGAAGGAAAAAGTTCAAATATTTGGAAGTAAACCTGGAACAAATGGTGCTGTGGGCTGTCAGGCCAGTCTTTCCAACACGCTCCTGTGTGTGCGAGGTAACTCTCAAGAGCTGTCCCAGTAATTTTTTGACAATTGTAATTTTCTTGAAATATTAATTTATCACCTCTACCTTTTCCATTTTGAAATAGTATGTATAAGTTCTACCATTCAGAATCATTCTAAACAAAAGAAATTAATAACCTAAGAATAGTTTTTCTGCAGGTTTTTCTGTATTCACAGGTTTGTGTTTGGTTACTGTAGTCTTTGAGATTTCCTGCAGTGCTTGTTAGGCACACTTTTTTTTTCTCTGTCAAATTCAGAAACTGGGTCAATTTATTTTGTCATCTCTTCATTCCCTCCACATGTTTTTCCTTATTTCTTCTATTTTACCTTTAGTTGCTGATGATTTATTTCTAAAATGTTTGTTTTTCTATTTGGGCTACAGGGAAGAGATGACTTTTCATGGGTAATGTGGACAGTGGGTATAATTTCTGGACTAAAATTCCAGCCCCCTCCGTGCTATGTAGGGGAACCAGGCTGAGGGGTGTGAGACTACCTTGTGGTGGGGAGGGCCACAGGTTGGTGATGTGACAGATGTGCATTTGGTCAGAGCAGGGAGACAGGGACTTAGTGAGGGATTAGTTGCTTCCCTCTGTAAGTATTTGTATGGTCCACTGCAGTCCAAATCATTCATCAGTACCAGCAGTACTTCAAATAGTTGGAGTCAAGTTAGTTTTTTAGTTAGGCAAATTCGTGCTCTGCTTCATTTCCTGTATCACAAGCTCCGGGGTCAGATACTGGGATAATTTATGTAACTAAAAATACAGGCTGGGGCGGAAACAGGATCTAGGAAGAGAGCAGAAGCATTAACAGCTCCTGAGTCTGGCACAGCTTCCCGGTGAGGCAAAAGGCAGCAATGACTGTGGTTCACAAAGCAGTGGTTTGTTTTTTCTGGCTTCCCCCAGGGACTGCCTGTTTCCCCAAACACCCATCCTCTCTACAAGTCAGAAGGGATTTGCATAACTTTTCCTGCTCGTGCTGTACGTGTGTCCCTCGAGGTTGCACTCGCTGGCACTGCCAGAGGCGTGGTGTCCCGGCGGTCGGGGAGGGAGTGGAAGTTGCGCTCCCGGCGGCACCGGCGCGTCCTGGCAGGGTTTGCGGGCATTGCTCGGGGTGGCTCCCGGAGCCTCACACAGCTGCCTGGTCCGCAAGGGGAACAGCACCAGCAGGGTTCAGAAATCACCACCAAAAACCATGGGAGGCTGAGAGGAATGTGATGTTAGGTGAAAAAAAGGGCATTGTTTCAGGAGTGCCTGCCTGGTTCTCATATTCAATAGCAAAGATTAATTGCTCTGAGCTGGTGCAACACGTGTTCCTGCTAAATCTCTCCTGTTGTTCTGACCTGACCCAGTGTTGTTTCCCAAGGCTGAGCAATTAAGATATGTCAACTTTGCAGATTTTTTTTTTTTTTTTTTTTTTTTTTTTTTTTTTTTTTTTTTTTTTATTTAAGCACTATTCTTCTTTTCGATGTCCTAGATATAGAATGGCCCTACAAAAATACAGGATGACAAAGGCTCTGGTCATATCCTTTATGACAGTATCACCACTGCTGAATGCATTGAAAGGCAAAGAGCAGCTGAGGCTGTCTTTTCTGATACCTGTGTCAAGTCCTGCTTATCAGCTGGGTGCCCAGGCAGCGCCCAGCTTTGTGTGTTCTGTGAGGGGCAGGCGCTGAATGCACACACAACTTGAAAACAGGTGGGATTTACATGTGAAAATAAGTGAGGCTCCTAGTACCACTTTTATAAATGTATAATGTCCCTCTTTTTTCCTATTTTTTTATAAGAGATGAACAGATTTTTTTTTTTCTGTTAAAATAGTTTTTTGTCTTGGACATTATGATACTATTTAATGCAAAGATTGATTATGGAAGACAGAACACCTCCTTAAAGGTAAATGGCAAAGGTCCTGTACCCATATGAAAGGACAAAAAAAAAAGTCCTGAAATTGCTGGTTTCTGTTGTTCAGAGGGGGAAATTCTTAGGCCTTTGTTTCTCCTGTTTCATGTCTGTATTTCACCCTTAAATGATAATGCAGAACATACTGTTTTGTGTTGTTGACCAAACACTAACAGAGCCAGGATTTGCTACTCTGACTCTTATATGGGGCAGATTTAGCTATTCAGCTGGCATTTTGTGGTTTGTTCCTGTAATCCATTCTCCACATGCAATACTGGAATACTCTCCACATGATGCCTATTTTTATTGTTCACAAACAGAATCATTTTATAGATAAGTTCACACAAAGCCATTCCTGAGTAATAAGTAAGTTGAGGTAATGGTTTCTTTTCCTTAGTCATTTCCACGAGCACTTGCGTTTGCAGCTGACAGATGGTTCAGGAAACTGTAGCACTGAAGTACTGCACAAAAGGTTAACATGAAGGGCTAAATCCTTATCCTGTTTAAATTATTGTAAAAGTAATCCAGGAGCTCCCACTTTCTCTGGATTCATTAGGACTGGGATTTGATGAGCAGCACTATACTCTTACACACCTGCACACTGTAGTTGGGAGTTGAGAGAACATGTGAGACACATCCCAAAAATTACATTAAAACTATTTTGAGACTCAGACATGCCCTTTTTTTTTCCATTTTAGTTCACATTTATGTTGCGTTGTTTATTTTAACCAGCTGTTCATCTTCCTTCTGTTGTCTTTTTTTTGTGTGAGCTATCTAGCAACTGGTACTTGGGGCTGGGTACTGAATTCTTAAGGGTACCCCTCAAGAACTATGTGCTGCCAGGCGGCTTTAATCATTCTGGTTTTCAGCTCACATTCTGGGCAAAGGCCTGTTAACGCCTCATGTAACATGTTTACTGAATGTTGCCCTAATTATGTTTTTTCTGTCTTCCAGAAAAGACTTTAAAAAGCAAAATTTAATTAGAGAGGTTGATTAAATTAGCTTGATTTACTTTGGCTGTCTAATACTGTATATGCCAAAGTGAATTTGTGTCTGAAGCAGGCAGCAAGCAAGTTTTAGCCTGGATTAACAATAAGTGTTTATAATCTTCATTCTACTGATTTTGCTGCTGAATAACAGGCCCAGCACTCCTATCTGCACGAAAACATGTGGGATATGCTCTTTGAAGATGCATCAGATCACGCATAAGCTGCTCCAGAAAAACCACATGAATTAAGATGTAAAATAACGACAATAGCACTGCCTTGGCACTTTGAGTGTGCTTAGCATGTGCAGGGAGAGCAAACCTTGTTTGTTACCTGATTGCCCAGAAGGGGCAGTTTGCAGTAGTGCCAAGGGGGAGAAGAGTTCAGGAGAGCTGGAGCACGGAGGGGCTGTGGGATAGAGCCCTGCTAGGCCAAGTGTGTGCATGGAGAGTCACTCAGCAGTGCTGGCCAGAGAAACCCTGGAGGCAGCACTCCCAGCTCCCCTGGGAATGTGTGCTGTTACCTCTGGCTCAGGGGACAGGAATGCCTGGTACTCCTGCCAAGGCTGTGGACAGGCTTTGGGATTTGGCTCCAGCTCTGACAACCTCTTGCTGAATATTTACATCACATTTAAGTTTTTACTTGGTATTGTGCTTGGTTTCATTGCTCTTAGACTGGGTTAGAAGCTGATGCTCACTGATGTGAGAGCCGTGGTCCTGAGGCTGCTGTGGCTTTGGGAGAAGCCCAGAGAATGCCATGATGCAAGGGAATCCTGGGTGAGCATTGACAGGGAAGAGGTGGCTGGGGAGTGCAAGGAGGCTACTTTGTGCTGGCCCCGTGCTCTTCAGGGGTCCCTTAAAGCCACACATGGGGGTGAGGAAACACACTGCAGCAGGGAGGCTCAGTCTCAGGGCAGTTTGGATCCCAGTGTAACAAGATCAGGGAGCTATGCAGGTACCTGAGTGTCAACAGGGACCAGAAGCAGTGCTTAGGTCTTATTTATGTGTGTGTGTGTGTGTGTGTTTGAAAAGCTAAAGCAGGCAGCAGCCCCAGAGATGGGCGTGCAGTGCTAATGGGAAGCTTGTGCCTAATCATAACTCCTCCTATTGTCCTCTTGGCTTTGCTGGAGCTGCTCTCAGGCCCTCTGGAGGGATAGATAATACAGATGATATGATTTATCATGTCAGTGCATACTTACAGAGTCCTTAATCTGCAGATTATTGTCATAATTGTTTGTAATGGTTTTTCTGAGCCATTGCAGACTATCGTATTAAGGCAAGTTTGTTTCCTAATACATGTAATATATTTTATGCTTCACATAGTATAGTCTATGTGAACAGTAAATAAGCAACTAGAAAATCTCCTGACAAAGTCAGTGAAGTCTTGTTGAGCTCAGAGCAGTCTGTTTTAATCTCAGTATCTCTTTTTAATAAAGAAGTCTTTGTGATCTGCATTTTAGATTGCCTCTGCACATTTCTTTACCTGCTCTACTCTAAGTGTCGTGTAGCAATTAACTGAACCAGTGAATAGACAGTGTCTTTTGAAACTACTAAAAAAAAAAATAAAATCTGTGCAGCTAAATTATCTGTCTTGGAGTATATTTGCTCTTTGGAGTGGGAGAGCTGACATCATGTGGACAATAGCTATAGATCAGCTGTCCTAACAAGCACCCACATGCATTGTAATGTTGTGTCACACGTGATGCATCTGGTGGTAGTGACTGCTGTGGGCTCAGAATAAGCTCCAGCTGGCCAAGTATGACTGCCTGCTCCTCCTGAGCCACAGAAACCTTGTCAGCCACAAATATCCACAGAGAGCTGGGGCACTGTGCTCTGGGAGCACTGGAAGGGTTTAGATTGGTGCAGCAAGATGATCAAATGTATCTCCTTCTCTGTGAGTATGGTATGTACTAACCATGGTATGTTGGTCTAATGAGTTGGGGATGCATTAAATTTGGAAAATGGTCTCTAACTTTGGTGCCTGATCTCCTTGAGTATCTTTGATGTACCTGCAGAATGTGATAATTAATAGGAAGTAAAAAGAATGAACAATCTAATGTACATGATGATCTTTAGCTCTTGCTTACAGGTCTGTAGTTACCTAGCCTTGCTGGGTTTGATTTTTCTTCCCATACATGTGGGGTTTTTTTATAGGTGATATTTTCATATCAAATGTTTGTGTCTGCTCAGTACTTGATATGTCCTTATCTGTGGAAACTACTGGTATAAGAAATATACATTACCCATTTTAAACACTTGTGAAGCTATGGTGAAACATTTGCAACTCAGCTGAAAAACACATCATTTGTGGGTTTTGGTATCTTTTCTCTTTGTCTTCACTTAAATCTTTTGAGCAATACATCTTGAATTTGTGTAGTATCATTTTAACAAGATGCAGTTCCCGGTACTTTATGGGCTGAAATAGCAGGAACAAGCAAAAATTACAATAGAATTGACTTGAGAGGTGTCAGTAAGAACATTGTGGGCCAAACTGCATTCATCTTGTGGGAACAAACGACTCCCCGAGTTAAGCCTGAACCAAAATCTTTCCTTCGTCTATGTCAAAAATAAATGCCTTACTTTAAATGCAGGAGCATGCACAATGAGAACCATACAAGTTTTAAATGGGAGTAGAAGGAAAAGTTTATCATAACAATTCCTACCTGTTATCTTTCATAGGATTACTAGGAGCAGGCAAAAATGTAGATGCAGGAAAATGTAAGGCTCTCTGAACCACCTCCTCTCTCTCCCTGGCTGCCCTCTACACTTTGCTGGGCTTAAGCTGAGTATGGTTTAGGAATTACCACATTGAAGGTACCTTAACAATACTTGCTATCATACAGAAATGAAGGGGGAGTTCATATGTGTGAAGGGAGTGTGTGAGAAGGCATTTTTAGATAATCCCTTGTATAAAAATGATGTGACATACGTATTCTAGACAATACAACATACGTGTTTTAAGAGTACTGGAAGACACTGGAGAAAATCCCCTTCCTTTGTGACTTGTAAGTGGAAAACCAAAGTTTCTGAGAACTATGACATCATTATTTGCAAGAAGCAATAGGATGTTGACCATTACTAAGCAAACTATTCCAAAAGAGATTTGGACAGTATGCCTTGGTTCTAGGCCAGTCGTTCAGCTGGAGGTCACATGAGCACAGTCTGCACAACGAGACAGAAGTGAACCCAACATACTTCCACCTCCTGGGTTAAGATGGTTTTCTCGCCTGCTGTACACTTGTCAAGATCAGTGTAATAAAAAAGTCTGAGGAGGAATGTTTTTTCCTCTCAGACTAACTGACTATCCACCGACTTTGATGCATGCTGACAAATGAGAGACCCAGTTTTCTCCAAGGCCTGCAGGCAAAAAGTACCTGAAGTGCAATCTCATCTTTTTCTTGCGTGTGCAGTGAGGGTCTGGAAGAAACCCATTACGTGAACACCAGGGTGATATGACTATTTACATGTTCACAAAATCAGAGCCAGAATGTGCTCTGTTGGTTTGAACAAACAGGTTCAGCTGTTCATTTGCAGAAAAGCAGCATCCTACAGGACTTAATGAGCCCCCTAGGACATCACAGGTCTTAACAAAAGTGTGCAAGATTTTAGCATGTGTGACACTGATCAGTTATAACTCTGTATCCCACAGGATGGGCTGACCCCCCTCCACTGTGGAGCAAGAAGTGGCCATGAACAGGTTGTAGAAATGCTGCTGGATCGTGGTGCCCCTATTCTTTCCAAAACCAAGGTAACTGATACTCTTTCCTGCTGGGATAATCCTTGTATGGTTTTTTTCTTTTTCCTAATATAATTCTGTATGTCTCATATGTTTAAGGGTTTGGCAATAACTTTCCTATTTCTTAGTTATTTAAAGTAACTGTGTGGGAGCTCTCCTAAGTGAATGCTGTATGTAGAGCACGTCTGCGTATGTAAAATGTGTTAAATCGAGATACACAAGAAAAGGTTTCTGTGCCAACCAAAAAGGCTTGTGTGGTAACCCTATCCCTTAGAATTTCAGTAGCTGAAGATCTCTGTGCCAATCCTGGAATAAATACACGGTGATTACAATAAATCTTCAGCTTGTACCAATTTACCCTGAGGCTTGAGAAGAGACAAGAGATAAAAATAGAGCAATGTCCCTTTGCAGAGACAGCTCGTATTTCCTAAGGACCTAGCCTGGTTACCAGGTTCTCCACTTTCTATCTCTCTACAGTTTATCATGCAAAACCCTTCCTGGGAATTTCAAATCACCTGTGCCAGGGCGCACAGATTGCTTTAGACCCAAGGGCTGGCATTAAAGGAAGCACTTGCCAAAACTCTCCTGGTGGTGATCTCTGCTGTGCTGTTACTGCTGATTTTAAATCTCAGAGCAGCAGCCTGCTTTGTACCACTGCAATCCATGACTTCCTCATTCAGGGATGACATTTGGGCTGTGCAGTTTGTTGAGGTTCTTTCCAAAGATAACCTTCCACTGCATGGTTTTTTTTTTTTTCTTAGTCTGTAAGCAATGTGTTTCAGCAACATTTCTGTTCTGTTATTTCTTTTCTCTCTCTGTCATCCTCTCCTCTTCTGTCTCAGCACCCTTCTATATTCTGCTTTTCTCCTCCCTCTTTTTTTTCCCCTTTTTCTGGAGTATATTTAGCATTTGTTTGGGGAGGTTGGCACCAGCTTTCCTCTGGTCGGTGAGTCACTGGCAAGAGCTGTCATGGGTAATCTGACAGACAGTTTTCACCCACCCTCTGCGTGTGGAATTTCCATGGACTCCCACAGCCTTGACTTGCAAACTCTATGAGCAGGGGAGAACCTCATGGGGCTGTCTGGGAACCCCTTGGGCCATATCTGCTGCTCTTGGAGCCTAGAGCTCATACTCCAGGGAGAAAAGCTCTTCCACCATCTCAGATAGCTCTCTTTATTACTTAAAGGGAAAAAAAATTCAAACCACCACCTAAACAAAACCACAAAAACCCCAACCAAACAAAAAACCTCATGACAAAAAAGCCAAACCAAAAGACACCCACATAAAGATACACTCTTTCTTTCATTTCCAGCATTGTAAATGAAAACATTTCCTAAGGAACTACATTTCTTTGTTGTATGGATGTTGTTTGTATTTTATTGTATTTTAGGTGTTAGCCCTAAAATTAAGCTGCTGTTCAAAGACTGTAAGTTTTGAATTTATTGCTCTTCCTAAGCAGACTCACACAGCCTGGCCCAGAGTTCACGAGACAAAATCAGGCAGATTGCATGGGATAGTGGATTTGAAATTGCCTAAGGCTGAAAGGCAGATGTTGATCTGCAGAGGCTTATATAAACAACTTCTGCAAAATAGGAGCCTCCTCTGGAAGAGGGAAAGCTGTTATGTGTTAAAAAGTGAACAGAAGAAGGTGCAGAACTTCCTGCATTTCCTTCTGATGTGTTAATTCTGCCATTTTAAGAAGGTAAGCTAAAAAGTAGCTGTACCTCTGAATGGCATAAATGAATTCATTCATTTGGCACTAAACTGCAGTACTGTCCTCTGCAAAAATAAGTGGCTCCATTCTCTTCAAATTAAGTCATATATTATTGGAAGTAGGACACATCTTTGAAAGAATTTGAACTTCACAAAGTTTTCTCATGTTATATAAAACTCTTTCAGAATAATAACCAGGCTGCAGTTTGATAGCTATTTCCTCCTAGAAATGCTTTAATGTAGTGCTGACCTTTTTTTTTTTTTGCACTGGAAGAACCTTAGATTTATTTTCAGGGAAGGCAATGATGGATTATATGGAGGTTTCTACAGGCAAAATGAAAAGGGAGCTCTAGTCCTGAATATGCCGATGATTTTTGGTGTAAGAAATGACATCCCTGTCGATAAATGTCCATCTTTTTATAATTACTGGTTTTCCAGTAATTATTTTTTCCAGTAATTTTTTTTTTTTTTTACTTATTTTTTTTTTTTTTTTTTTTTTTTTTTTTTTTCTTCTTGCCCTAGAGGTAATGGCACTTCCGAGATTAAAGCACTTTGACACAGCTACAAAATAAGCTCTGTAATTTTATGTCTGCCTAGTCTACGGTTCTGTTTTGGGGTTTTTTTATTTGGTTGTTTTAAGGCATGGTGTGACCTTATGGTCCTTAATGATCAATATCTTTGATTAATCTTGAACTTCTTTCCCTTTTAATATTTTATTGGCAATCTTTAGAAAAACAGTGATGTAAGAGTCTTTATAAAATGGCTCCACCCTGAAGTACCAGATCACTTCTTAGGGTCATTGTTGGGTTGTCTTTCACAAGAAGGATATGGGCCTGGAGAGCACTCTTACATGTCATATTTTTATTTTGAATATGGCATTGAAATATTAACTGACTTGTATAAGGTTATAGAGTATCATCAACTGCAACAGAATTAAGAGTGGTTTAGGGTATAACGAAAGACAATTTTCCAATTTCTTTTTTTGTCTTCATCAACTTCTTTAGCATTCAGTCTTGTCTTGCTTTTCTGTGTGAGATCTGGCTATCTGCTGCACTTCTCTTGTCCATGACCAATTTTTATCAAGTATTTTGCTGGTTTTTCAAGTTGTCTCTGTTTCTTCCTTTCTTTTCCATCCATGTCAGTCTTTTTGGTACAAGTCTCTCCTATAAGGGAGACCCATATCAACTTCTCAATCTCTTACTCTATTAATAAGCATGGATTACTGGCTGTTACTATGAAGAATGACACTTTTTCACCAGAAGGATCTTTCTTATGAAAATGGAGCAGGATAGCGTTTAAAGTTTCCCGATTTTTTTTACTCTCACCTAAAAAGCATGATCAGTTATAAACTGTTACCAGGAGGACTTGGTGACCAAGGGAAATTAATCTTTTTTGTTCTACTGTTGACTACACTAGAAGACAGTGAAAACATTTAAAATGCCTTGCTGGTATCAAGCTTCCATGCAGATAATTGTTGTAGTAGCCTTTGGGAATGGGAGAGAGGGTTATCCAAGCCAACATAAATCACAAGTGAGATGCCCATGAGATAATCTTACTTGAAAGATATTACTGTGTCCAAGAATATCTGTGTCTCAGCACTGCATGTAGACTGCTCTCCAGTTCTGACAGGATGCGCCTGTTTGCTTTCACCATCCTGCTTCCATCTCGATTTAAAATAGTATTTCACTGCGTATTTCCACCTTCCTTTCGAGTGGTTGCTCTTGCTGTTATCACATGGTCGGGGGAAAGGTGAGGCAAGGGTCTGTTTCAGAGAGCCCGAGATGTCGGCTGGTTTTGCCTTGCTCCTTTGCCTTTGCTGGCTGCGGTCACATGAGGGCACTGCGTCTGTGAGCAAAGGTTTGTGTTTCACGATGCAGACACAGTGTACTGGCAGCCACTTACAGCTTATAACCTATTGTCTGCTGCTACAAGAGTAGCTTCTGTAGTCTCATTTTGGCATTAGAAGAATCGAGTTTAAAAAAAAAACTACAGCTGGAAGAAGGAGCTATGTACCACTGATAACAAAGCCTCTTTCATTCTGGCATATATTTTTAATCTTTCATCATGAAGTAGGGTCAGTCCTTTCAATTTTTGAGAATTTTCTCTCATGGTTTTACTCCGGAAATAAAATATATTTTGGCAGCTTGTTCACTATTTTAAACACTGCAAGAAACAATTCACTGGTACATGGGTCTCTCTCAGGCGTTTCCCTGGTGGAACAGCTTTACCACTGCTGCTGGTAGGTCACAGCATGGAGATGTTATTCAGAGATTTTTAGCCCAGCTGAAACTTTTGGTGTTTTAACAATGTGGTCTGGAAAGAGTGGTCTCCAGAGTTGGGTGAGGTAGTGTAAGCATGTGTACAACCCAAATTCAGGAACACACAAGTGGAGGATGAAGGAAGGCTGTAGTGTTCATTGAGTGATGCTCTGACCTGTGCTGTCATGCCTGGTTTATACAGGCCGTGTCAGAGTGGTGAATTTAATTCAGCTTTAAAAACCAGCAAATTCCGTGGCTGGGGTGTTAAAAGTCACAAACTGCTGTTCCTCATGTAGCTCCTGTAAATTGAGCAGCTTGTCTGAGCCATGCAGGCTGAAAGAAGCTACATTTAGAGCATCACTGGCACGTTATGATAGTTTTCCAGTGTGGGGCTGCCTACAAACTCTAACCAAACAAGCTCCAAATTCTGGAGTAAGAACCCGCATCCTTTCACTGAACATGTTAAGTTTATTCTGGGTGCTCTCTTATTTTGGGGCTTGTGAAATTCTTCATACAACAAACACTCCAAGAGCAACGCGGAGGAGTTTCCCTACGCTGGGCATGCTCTAACCCATCCATGCTGGGTCTCTCTCTTGGCAGAATGGTTTGTCTCCGTTGCACATGGCAACACAAGGGGATCATCTAAACTGCGTTCAGCTCCTGATCCAGCACAACGTGCCTGTAGATGATGTCACCAATGACTACCTGACTGCGCTGCATGTTGCTGCCCACTGTGGCCACTACAAAGTCGCCAAGGTTCTCTTGGACAAGAAGGCTAATCCTAATGCCAAAGCACTGGTGAGTACACAGCAGGGCACTGGGCACAGCTAAACATTCCTGCAAAGTTGTGCTGAGACTTATTGGGGCGTTGCTTTCTGCCTGCTGATGGCTGACAGGGAGGATATACTGTTATTGCCACAGCCCAAGGGCAAACGCTCGAGGTTCCAAGTGTTAATAATGTATCCTGCAAGCAGAGAAGACCTTTGCTTGCAGACAGTCAGCAGTGATTTATGAATTTCTAGTGTAACTAGAGCACTTTTGCATCCTGGTAGCTTTTTATGATTATGAATAGAGGAGACAGCTGCAGACGTAGCTGCTGTAGTTTTTGGTATGGAGAGAATCCTTATTTTCCAAGTGTTTGTACAGAAAAAATAATCAGTGATGTTTAAAATTGAGGGAATTTTTATAAGTTCTCAATAATGTGAAACAGTAAGAGGTAGCAATGAGTTACATAATGAGTATACGTGGTATTCTCTGTTAATGGAGTCATATGCCTTTCTACTTTAGAAACAACTTCAGCAGCAAAATACATTAGTGCAGTTAAACGGCATACAAACAGAATACATTAATGCCTTTTGCTCAAATTGCAATTACAATCCATTCTCTTTAAAATGTCTCTTTGATTTATTCTTCAATAACTGTTCCAAACAAATTTCCATTCTGACATGAATTGGGTTGATTGGTTTCACAGCCCGATGCTAACTCATTCAACTCCTGAAACCCTCAAAAGCCAGGCAGGATTAACTCTCTCGAAAACAGTACAGGCTCCACAGATTTCCTGCTCTCAGCCCCTGTGTTTTTTGTGTCGGATCAACCTGTATTCTGGTGTCTGTGGCCAAGCTGTTATGATACATGGGTTTTGTTCACTATAACTGGCAAGTGGGGAGGCTCGTAGGCCTGTAATATTTAATTTTACCTTCTGAAATAATCAAATCATCATCAGGTTTAGCTTGTTAGATTTGCTGGCTGTGGCCTCTCATTGGTCTGATAACCCAGCCACAAATGCCCTTCTCCCCTAAATCTTGTAGTGTTTTCTGCTACACTGGAACAGACAATGGCATGGACCTCACATCATGAAGACATATGATATTCTTTACTAGATGGCAGGTAAAAAAAGATAATTTTGATCAGATCTGAGGGACCAGCTCTGCCAGTTGTTTTCGGAATGTTCTGCAAAGGCTCTTCTGTACAGAGCAGCATCAGCATTCGGTGCTCTGACGGTAGTGAACCAATCGCGGGTGCTCTGGACAGCCTATTTTCCTGATTTACTTGTTTTCTGTGGTATCATCTCACACTAAATAAGATGATAGTTCTAATGTTCACTCCATTGCACACATTTTTTTTAAAGGAAGGGGTGAAATACTTGTAGTTGCAGTAAGCTGACAGGTAATAAATGGGAAAAAAAATAAAAACAAGTAGTAAAAATAGTTTAGATGATGTAAATTCCAGAGCCTGTAAAAGGTAAAGTGCTTTTTTTTCATCAGCAGTTCTAAAAGGTCGAAAGAAAACCAACCAAAAAAACCCACCCCAAACTCCCCAAAAACTCCAGCAGAAAACCTCAGCCAGTTAAAAGTGAATATAGTAAGCAAAAAAGAACAGTTTGATAGTTTTGTGTGAATTGAGAATTTTTAAAATAAATTAATTATTGGAGTGGGCAATATATTTCATAATTAAAACTGGATATATAAAATAGATCTTTATCTTCTTAGAAATGTATTCTTTCTTTTACATGAAAAGTTTAGTAAAGCCGAAACAGATTTAGGAGGTGTTTGGTTAAAATGGAAAAACTTTTTATGTGAATTCCATACTCAGTTCTATTTTTTAGTAACATAAGACATCAAAAAGTGTGTTCTTTCTCATTTCCAGAATGGTTTCACACCTCTTCACATTGCCTGCAAGAAGAACAGAATAAAAGTCATGGAACTACTTCTAAAGCACGGTGCATCAATTCAAGCTGTAACTGAGGTAAGACATGGTCTTTCCATGTTTGTCTTTGCTTTTCCTACAAATTTCGTTGTAAGTGTATGGATTAATATTTGAATATTTCTGAATGCACATGGACCAATCAAGTCAACAATTATTTTCAACTAGGTATTATGAAATAATAAAACTGAACAATAAAGTCAGTTGCCCTAATGAGTCACAAACAACTGATACATGTTGGGATTACAGTGAAAATAACAAGTGAAATGTAACAAAAATTTTTCTAAAACCTACCATTTATGCCAATTTTTTTTCTGTAATTTAAGGCACTGAGGATGAAATTTGCTCTATTATAGACCTTGAGGTGAAGACTGCTTCACTCAAGTCCTGTTTTAAAAGGTGGTTTAATTCGGACCTTGTTTTGGCTTTCCACAAAGAAGTTCTATTCTTCCACCGTCATGGGACATCACAGGTTGGCTAGACAGAACTCAATATGCTGTCACTTCAGTCAGCATAAGATAGCCTGCACCTAGTTCTTGGAACAATTCTGAGACTAAGTACCTATGGGAATTTTTACCTACATGTATGTATGTTGTGCCAAGTTAGGAGAGGAGGAAAGATCGCATATATAAATGTGTGACCACTGTGGAATGGGCCATGTTAGAAAATGGCAGGGAATTCCATGGATTAAACAAGGCACAATATTTCATCTCCACAAAACAGAGTTTGATTTGATGTGTAGAGGGTTGTTCTAATTATTCAGCAGCAAACTATACAGATCCCTTCCTGGCTTGCTTGAGGGAGGAGAGTCTGCCCTGGCTGCAGTTCATGTAGCTCCAGACTAGCTTTTAAAACTTTTAAAAGCATTTAATCAATTGTTTGAAACAGATAAAAGAAGTAACACACTGAGCCAGTTATTCTGCCTTCCTGCTCATGTTTGTTCTGCATGAGAAAGGAAGATAAGTGTTTTCCTCACTTCTGCCCTCTGGGACTGGTACATATCTGTGGGAAAGCTGCCTAAATCATGGGGATTTCCAGAGAGCCACTGAGCTTTCTCCTTCTCTTGGTAGCAAAATGCCCTTCTGAAGCCTCTGGCTGGCTGTTGGTACAGCTGTGCAGAAGCAGCTGTGAGGAGGCTTTAGGGTGATTCTATGTGGGGAAATATTAACTACTGCTTGGATTTTTAAAGCAAAATCCTTGAGGTCATCCCTGCTGAATGACTGCTCCCTTTTTTCCCCTCTCCTTCTCTCCAGTTGGGCTTTTGTATCCTGTGTGAGGGCAGTGGTGCAGATTCATGATGATCTTTTCTGCACAAGCTGAATGTTTCAGAAAGCCTTGCCTTTGTACCAGGAATGCATCTACCTTCTTTTTTTCTCCTGTTCCAAGATGATATTTAGCAAATGCTTAATCTTAATCTTGCCTAGCCATGGTTGATTTTGTTGATGAGGAACTACTGAATTCCTAGAACGTTTATGTTTGCTCAATGAACCACACTCACAGGTGTTTCCAAATCTGTGTGCCCTTTCATTTAAGCACATGTATATGGTTTTGAGAAGATAAAACCCTCTCAGAAAAGCAAGCAGCTGGATTTACTCACTTTAGAATAATTTGTTTTCCTCATGACATTCTTGTAAAGGCACGTGGAAGCAGGTATTTAAATGGGACTTTGGTCTGTTTTTCAGTCGGGCCTAACTCCAATCCATGTTGCTGCCTTCATGGGACATGTAAATATTGTATCGCAGCTAATGCATCATGGAGCATCCCCCAACACTACCAATGTGGTGAGTCACAGGCTTCCTTTCAGCAAGGCAGGACTGGGAACGTGTGATGATGTCTGGGAGCAGTACTGGGATCAAGTGCCGAATTCTGCTGTCCACCATCCACCTGCACAGCACCTGTGGCTTGTGCTTGAGTCACGGGAAAGCACAGCCTGCTGGCTCCTACTTGGGAGGTCCTTGGCAGGTTGAGGAAGTTTCCCAAGGGGCTGACCCTAAGCAGGCTGTAATCTCTTGATTTTCTGAAGTAAAAAAGAAGAACATACTGTAGCTTCTCATACTTAATTTTTGAGGTCTGTGCTTGACTGTTGAGCACTCTTTTCCCAAGACCCCGGGGGTCTGCCATTTAAGGAAAATCCAACAGATTGCAGCAGATTGTGGGGACACACTGCCTGTGTCCATCCAGCCGTCCTGGCGTGCTCTTGGGCTGGCTGTGTGCTGCACGCCCCGAGGCTCCCGGGGCGTGTGTAAAAACTGATTTGAAAGTTGGGAAGTAGTAGAGAGGCAGAAGCTTGTTGGTCCTCTTTAACAGTTTCGCCTCCTTTTCACTTTCCATACAGAGGTGCAGCTAGAAGACAGCATTTTGTAGAAGTCTTCACCTGCTAATTCTATCAAATTATGTAAAAATGCATCACTTTTTGTTAATTAGCAGATGTTTGTACCTGAAGACATAGGCAAAAATGTAGAAATCGCTTTCCCTCCTGAATTGTTCTGGTTTCCTTGGATTTGTCTTTCATTAAGTCCATGAAGCTTTAGATGAATGTACTCAGTAATGATTTTTTTTTTCTTCTTGTTCAGTCACCTCAGTGCTTGACAGATAACAAATTATCTGTATCTGTAGGGGCATAAGGCATTACAGAAGGAAAGCCAAATATATATGTGTCTGAATATACAAAATTTGAAATACATTTTTTACTGAACTCAGCTCTCTGTAAATGGGCATATTTTTTAACATTGTTAATAAAATGCTAGTAATATAAAAATTGCACTGTCTCTTCTCAGCAAAAAAAATAATGACAAAGGCACTATTGTGTTGGGAAATTGACCCTGCAATAAGTTGCTTTGCAGCACACAGTGACAGGTCAAATATTGATTTAATCTTACATCTTACAGACAACTACAGCAGAGTTTTCTAGTTGAGATCATTCTGAGCTGTGTCAGTGGTATTTCTGAGTTTATGAAACACGCTGGTGTTTGCTGTTCCTGCAGTGTGTTTTTACTTCTGTTCTGTTTTTGCTGCTGCGTGCAGAGAGGAGAGACAGCACTGCACATGGCAGCCAGAGCTGGCCAGACAGAGGTCGTCCGGTACCTGGTACAGAACGGAGCCCAGGTGGAGGCGAAAGCCAAGGTGAGGAGATGGCCCAGGTGTAACAAACCTGGATGATCTGCACTGGACAAAGCAAGGACTCACATTCATCTTGTGTGTGTCCTTCAGGATGAGAAAGAGGTGAAGCCAAGCCTTTGTGTGGTGCCTGCTGATACTTTGTTATGTATCCTCTTACTGTAGCCACGAGTGATCTGTATGAGAAGATGTCAGCTTGATACCATTGCAGTTTTTAGTATAAATTATCATGTGTTTGAAGACTTTTGTTTTGAAGTGGGACTTGAGGAAGAGGAATTCCTCAAATCTGCTTTTATTTCAGCAGAACTGGAAACTCCAGGCTTCTGGTGTCTCCTGTCGTGTCCCTAAAGCAACAGCCTGCATGCATTCAAAAATGGTTAGACTTCTAAAGAACACCGTCTAAAGGAAGGAGGCATGGTGAGGGGATGTAGTAGAAGGCTGGAAAGAAGGAACAGATCCTATAGAAACAATTGCAGTTGAGGAAGGTAAGGGTGGAGGAAAAAGAAGTGGTCAAGAGGCATGAAGGAACACACAAAATTATGGAAATCAAAAATTTCCAGGAAACAAGCAGGGCAAGGAGATAAATGGGTGCAATAAATAACAGCCTTAATAGGTAAACTCCAGGAATATTTTTTCCCCAAATAGTGTTAAAATTGACATAACCTAAAAAAAACCAAACTATTTTTCATTGTGAAATTATCTGTGGATTGGGTCACAAGTAAGTGTGCTGGTAAGATCATCTACTTATAAGGAACTCTGACTAAATACTTGTATCTGATACACTTTATATCTGCAAGGAGCCTCACAATAGAACTGATTCATGTGGTTTGTAGATCTCCAAAGACAACCTTGAAAGTGAACAGCTCATGCTCAGAAGCAGTCACGAAAATATTTTTTGAGTAAATTCACAGAATGATTTAATTTGTGCAAACTGCCATTGCCTGTGATCAATTTGTTATCATAAATAACAACTAAATGCCAGCAGTAGATTATACACCAGTGCTAACATCAGCTGTGAGAAATTTGTGGGGAAACAGGCAGAAACTGGAATCATTTAAGAACCACAAAGATGGTCCCCCAGTCAGAGGAGAATTGCCGTGCAGAGGAGCGGCATTTATATCCTGGCATGCTCCCATCCTAAATCCCAGAGGTGTAAAATCACTCTTGCAGGATGGGCATGGGCAGAAGTCTCCCTTGCAGAGAACAGCCTAGAGCTGCAGGTCGTGGGGTAGCAGTGCTCGAAAGGTAGGAAATTCAGCAGGGGAAAATGGGGAGAGAAAGATTCTTGGCCACACTTTTGTGCTAGTGTGCTTAGTCCAGAGATTGTACAACAGAGGAGGGGGAGCAAAAAAGCTACAAAACCAAATAATGAATACGGGAGAAATTTTCTCTTACACCCTCAGAACAAGGTCACAACACCATAACATTTTCAGTGAAGGAGAAATAAACCATGAGATTGATGACATGGAAACGCCTTACTTAAAACTATTCAGATTATTGTCTTCTGAATGAGAAGTAGAAAGTGACAATTAATTTCCACACTATGCTCTATCATCAGTTACATATATGGAAAAATTAACTGCAAAATACCAAACAATCATTCACCAGTTAAAAAAGCAGAAAAAATATGATACTCTGTTCAAGTTTCCAGGCAATAATTGATTGAGCTATTAAGTGTTGCTGTGAAACATAAAAGAGATCAGGATGTGAGGAACAGAATTATACACTGGCTGTGTTTTAAAAAAGGTCTGCAAAGCCAAGTGAGGCAAATCCAGATAAGGAAGAAAATTGATACATTTATTAACTTTCATGGATTATGTCACTGTCTGGAGTATTTTGTGAGGCACTAACAAAGTACAAGGTATCTTTATTATATGACACACAGAAAGCCCGTGTGCAACATTCACCAGGTAAGCCCTCAGTAGAATTAATGCTAGTCTGCAGTTTTGAAAAGTGACAGAATGTGGGCAAATATTTTGTGTCCCAGTGTGCAGCGCAGTTTCCTCATGCAGGCCTGTGCTGTTCCCCCTGTGTTTAGGATGACCAAACACCACTGCACATTTCTGCCCGCCTGGGAAAAGCAGACATTGTGCAGCAGCTGCTGCAGCAGGGAGCATCTCCCAATGCAGCCACCATGTCAGGCTACACACCCCTGCACCTTTCTGCTCGGGAGGGGCACGAAGATGTAGCTTCTGTTCTTTTGGATCATGGTGCATCTCTGTCCATCATCACCAAGGTAAGCAAGCTGCAGGAGTGACAGCTCAGATCGTGAAACATAACTGTATCAAGGGCTGCTTGTGAATTAAATGCTGCAGGAGTCATACGCACGTACCAACAGTGTAAGTGTGAGCTACCTTTTGTTGAAAGGGTACAAAGCTTTATGCTTGTACCTCAGGACCTGATGTTTAACACATCCCAGTGATCAGACATGCATTTGCTTGGAATGGAAGGAATGCAGGGCAGAAATTCCAGGCGGGTGTTGATAAGGTTGCCCTTGGGTCTTTGGTAGTGTGAAGAAAGGAGCTGACTCTTCCCGTGTTTAACATAGATAGCGCTTTGCCTTGCAAGGAAAGGGCCTCCAGACCCCACAGGGCAGTTGGGAATCTGCAGACTTGCTGCCTGTACTCAGGACCACATAAGGGGATGGATGGAAGCAGCTGCATCCTTGCAGATCAGAGACAAACCTTGCCCTGAGAAAGAGTGCCCAGGGCTGCTATGTAACTGCTTTTTCTTACAGAAAGGATTTACTCCACTACATGTGGCTGCAAAGTACGGGAAAATTGAGGTAGCCAACCTCCTGCTTCAGAAGAATGCATCTCCTGATGCTTCTGGAAAGGTAGGACAGAAGAAGCCACTGCCACTTGCAAAGCAAATATCTAAAACCAGATAATATTTTATTAATATCCTCCTACCTACTTACCATCACACTAGTATCCACAGCCTGGGTTTAGCTGGAACTGGTTTTATGTGGTATTCCCGTCCCTGCTGGGGCTGCCGAGAGCCAGGAAACTCTCGACAAAGTGACTTTTATTGTCATTAATTGACAACAAAATGATGTGCTCTGTGTTCACATCCAGGAGAATGGAGACAAACCATTCCCCTGTGTTCCTACCCAGACTATTTACAGTCCTTATCAGAGTATTTGGGCAGCTGGCTCTGCTTCCCCAGGTCTCATGACAGGGGGGGGCAAAGGCCAATAGGACCTCAAGCTCTTTAAACCAGCTGAGCTTGGATCTGAGGGGCAGTTTACTTATCCACTGCAGTAAAAGGAAAACACTGCCCAGGGTGTGACCTCCTTACCCTTGGGGGCAGCACAGATATGTGCTTCTCCGTTCGTCTTCCCTGGGAAAAGTGAATGGGGCTTTCACAGCTCGGGAAATTCCAAATTCATTTTATTTTTTGATTCTAAAAGTTCCCAAAGACTCTGGATACATGAATGAGTAACAAATGTGTTTTTTCACCTTATCTACTGGAATTTTCCAAACTCCTGAGTTTCCCCTGGAGAGGGTCTGTAACAGCACTTGTTTATTCTGCGTGTGTTTTTAGAGCGGTTTAACACCACTGCATGTAGCTGCACACTACGATAATCAAAAAGTGGCCCTCCTCCTGTTGGACCAGGGAGCTTCTCCTCACGCCTCTGCCAAGGTACAAGTACTGGCCACTCTGGGGGAACAACACCCAGGCTTTTTATGTCGCTTTTTTCCCTGTCTACCCCTGTTCTTTCTAGGCTGTGTGTGTTTGCAGTTACAGGAGGCTCAGTGACCTTGTTTACATCCACATAAAGCTGCTAGAATAATCCTGCAGGTTAATAAAATAGCAATAAAAAAGGCAAATAAAGATGCAGAAGCACCTTAAATCACCAGTTTCAGTCTCAGAAAATGCAGCCTTGCTTTCATTTGTCCAGCCTCTTCAGTAACTTCTTCAAGCCAGCTTTGTATCATTGCATCTTAAGATCTGTGCAGGGCAAGCCTGGGGTTGAAGCCCAGCTATACAGGGGTACTTCTGTTTGTGCCACAGGATGACATCTGACGTGAGATAAGTTTCTCCGCACAATATGTGTAATTATTCATGTGCTTCACAATGCTTCTACCTCAGCATGAATGGACTGCCAAGAAGTAAACCTCATCACAGCCCTGCATTGATTGTAATTTACTGTAAGCAAGACAATACCTAGTGTAAGGTTTCAGAGGATATGAAAGAATAAATATGTAAATTTATTCTGGTAGTTCATAGAACAAAGAATTTAGAGAAGCTTAAGCTGTCTATTTCTTTTGTGGATCCCAGTTTTAACTATGGGATGGATAAATACTACAATCAATCAAAGTATAATCGATATTTGAACAGGAACACTAGGTAAAGCAGGATGGAAACATATGTAGGTTAAAGTAGGTTAAGTGCAGTGTAAATACCTCATTTGAAACAACCCAGATAATTTCCTTAGATCACTGTAAAAAAAAAAAAACCGAAACAAACAAAAAAACCACCCTGTGGAGAAAGGAGAGCTGGTGGAAAAGCCAGTATTGTAGCTAGATGGACAGCACTCCTTGATTGTCTTCCTCCCACACATGGCTGAGTGCAGCCATGGCACTGGAGGCCTTCTGCATGGCTGAAGGAGAGGATGGAGGGTGCCACACATGGTAGGTCCCAGAATTTGTAGTGCAGGGTGGGGGAAGTTAAATAAACGTGGACCGCCAGCAGCAACGGCACAGTTTAAAATCCATACTGTCGATAGTGGCAGTCTGCCAGAGCAGTGCCCCAGGGGGGAAACTGGAGTGATCTCTGATCTTTCACTACTGCAGCACAGCAATCTCAAATGCCACTGTGGGGAAGAAAGGGCCTTCTGAAGAGGATGAGAAGGCACTGACCCAGTTTTCACCGAAAGGAAGCTGCCAGTGGGAGCTATGCATCTTGTAGGGGCAGGGATTGCAGCAGCCCCTGCCAAGGGCTTGGGAAGTGCAAACCAAGGTAGAAGCCCTGTAGGCTGTGGTAGAGCATTGCACAAACTCACGTGTCAGGTCACCTTAGCTTCCCCATCTGTAACAGAACAGTTCTGCAGCTGCCACTTCAGGCCTCCAAGAGCCAGCTGTAAGTGTGCCTGAAAGAAAGCATTTGTTAGTGCTCTGCAGCAAGTGACCCACGGCAGCAGTGAGCAGAGCGTCAATAAATAAATAAAATTAACCATAACGTGTTTGTTGCTTCAGGCACCCACTCTGCACTCATCCAAAACATGATGTTGGTAACAGCAGATGATTCCCTGGTTTTTTTGTAAATGTGGTCCAGTAAATAAATGTTATATCATATCACTGGCTCCAGAGTTATTTTCATCAGGGGTTGCCTTTAACCTGTGACACCACTGTCTTTAACACTGATCTTAAGAGTGGCTTGTTAGCCAAACCCAGCAAAATTTGCCTTGAAGAATGATAAGTGACAGGGTATGGGAAATGGGCGTGTCAGAGTACAGTGCTGTGGTACAGTTATTCTGATGAACCATTCTTCACTTTCATAGGCAAAAATTAGGCTTGTGCCTAATTTCACATGGGGCTTATCCTTAATTTGAATTTGTCACTTTACAGCACCTTTTATCCTTGCCATGCCATCCCCAAATCCTTAGTTTCCCTCTGTCCCTTCATCTTTAACCATTTTCCCTTTTTCCACTCTTTTCCCTGGCAACCAAAATAACCCAATATCCTTCCTTCTAAACTTCTCTGTTCCTTTCTCCATCTCTGCATAGTGACAGAGTGCTGCCCTTATGAGGAGAAGATGCAGACTGGGACTGAGCTGAATTTCAGCTTTTATATTTCAGCTCTCTTTTTGCCTTCTCCTGGCAACCTGCTGCTGTCCATTCCACTGAAAGCCCATTTCTGAAGAAAAGGCTTGGAAAATGCATTTGTTATTTTATATAATGTAATATGGACTCCATTTAAAGGACTTTTTAGCAGATATGCAGAATTTAACATGTAGTAGTTAGGATTTATTAGGTGCTCATGTGGCAACAGTTGTTTTACATGACAGTATCATGCAGGAAGTCTAAGGGAGAGGATCGTGTTTGTTTTTCTTGAAGCGCTTCATCTTCAAATTGAAAATTCAGTGGCCATGTGCTTCCCTTATTGTTTGTGGCACTGTGTTTCCTGAGTGTTATTTTCAGATACCTTAGTATCCAAGGTCTGAACTGAATCTGAATTGAATTTTGAAGGTTACAGAACCTTTTCCACATGAAACTAGTACTCTGCATCTCTTGCTGCGGGGTTCCTATTAAAGCTCTCCTGTAATCATTTGTGAGCCCCTATGTATTTATTGCTGGCTCATACCTGCATTGCTTTTTATCTCTTGTGACCTCCCTTCCTTTTTAGACCAGCCCTGCTGCCCTGTGGATGCAGGGAGGAGCCCAGCCAGGTGAATGCTTTGTGCCTTTAGGTAGATTTTATTGGGCTGGGTAATCTGAGATGCAAATGGTATTTATGATACCATGCAAAAATACAAAATTGTTCATGCAGCTTGGGTCTCATCCCCCCGACCTTGACCCTTAGTCACATGCAAATGTGTCCACATTTGTAATTGGCTTGAAAATGAGGGCTAACACATTTCTGAAAGACAGGAAGTTCTTGACTAAACAGTCATTGCAATCTGTACCAAAAGTTGGTCATACCTCCATCAGAGTTTTGGTATTTGTGTGCTGATCAGTTAGTCTTTATATCCATTTATCTATTTTCTGCCTGTCTTTTTTTTAGAATTACAAGATTGTATCATGCAATAGATACTGCATTTTTATTTTCAGTAGTGGGCTCCCTGGGTACACATATTGGAAGGAATAAAAAGATAAGGAATGCATGACTCTAAAGTTATATGCTTTAGTTTTCCTGTGATCTGAAAAAAAACCAGCCTGTCAGTAAGGTTTAGGGTAAACGCTGCAAGAAAGGCCATATTTCATGTACATAATGCTTTCGTTCACACTGGGAAATGGGAAAAAAACCCAAACAATAACAGCTGTTCTGAGTTATGAACACACATCCTGCTCTTCTGTTTGTTAAGGATTTTATGTACATTTAAGGAAAAGGAGCAAATGTCTATGAAACAAAACTCAAACTCCTATTTCTATAGGTTGTCCTTTCCTGAATGGATATTTTTTTCCCAAATTTGAAAATTTCCTTCAGAATCCTTTTCTTTGTAGCAGTACTTTCAAAAAAAAGAAAAAGATTGCTTAAAGGTCAGATGCATTGGTTGGTACAGCTTGTTAACATTGTATTTGACTGTGTTTGACAGAATTTTTAGAACTAATGGCATAATTATTCACAGAGTTGGGTAGGTACAGAAAAGTGATTTATCACCTTGTTCAATGAAGTGTTTTCTGTTGGCAGAATGGTTACACACCCCTGCACATAGCTGCCAAGAAGAACCAGATGGACATAGCAACCACACTGCTGGAATACGGTGCTGATGCCAACGCTGTCACCAGGCAGGGCATTGCCCCTGTGCACCTGGCCTCCCAGGATGGCCACGTGGACATGGTGTCACTGCTGCTCTCTAGAAATGCTAATGTCAACCTCAGCAACAAGGTGAGTGTTCCCCTGCCTGGGGATAAGGCTGTGAAGAAATGTGATGAGAAGGAGAGGGACCTGCAATTAAATTTTGCCCGCTGGGATTCTGCACATGCTGGAAGCCACTGCTGGTGTCTGAATGCACGTCGTCATCTCTCCTAGCAAAGAGCACCATGCCACGTCACACCCCATGAACTGTGTTTTCTCGTGCCCAGGGTTTGGTAATAGCACATGCTGCAGTGGAGTTTATTAATCCAGCATTAATTAATGCTAGTCTGCCAAAACATGGCCAGAGAGAAAATATCTTCTTCCCCACAGGGGCTAATGGGGCTGGCACCTGTCATTTATGGGCCTCTAGGAATATGCCTGCCCATTTTTCAATTGTTATGTGTGTAATTGTAATATTTGCTATAGCATGGGGTGGTGGTTTCTTTGTATTTGTAACATTTTTAGCACTATAATATTTTGTAACAAAAAATGTAACACGTACCAGCAAATGGTAACAAATATTACCACCTATGGTAACAGCTGACTTGTTCAGGGATGCTGACTTTTTAAATGGGATAATAACAGCAACTTTGTCTGAGATTTTGTTCCTTAATATAATTGATTCTTCCTGCCCAGGGTATGTTCTTCTAGACCATAGTGATTTTTGGAGTAATTTCTCCTGGGGGTAGGAAAGGAAGGTTGATATATGTTAGTTTATGTGTGAATTCATAGGCAATTAAATCTGCTCTATAGTAATGTTTCTGGCAAATGTGCAGCCTTAATTCTTTAAATGCCCTACTAGACATCATTATTTGATATTGTCAATGGCAGTTTCAGAATGGATTTGTATGGCTAGACTAGAGAGGCAATAGAAATCTTTTTCATGGTAAGTATTTCTATTCTTAGCAGGTAGGAAGAGTCAGTATCCTCTGAAGCAGTGGATGTACCAGCATAGGGCTGCTGTGTTTTCCTGCTTCTAACTTTCCAATTTGATTGGTTTTGGGTCCTCCTTCAGAAAGCTTCTCTTGCAGATGTGGATTTTTTTTTTTCCCCCCAAGTCTCAATCATGTGTGGTCTTATGCAGTGCAGGATGGACTTTGTATCCCCACACGGAAATTTGCCACATTCTGCATCCATTGGCTCTCCCATTTTGCTGCTGAGGCTAATACAGGGAGAATGATTGAAGTGCTTGGCACATCCAGTGCCACCAGAGGTTAATTTCCTGCAGCATCCTTCAATCTGTTCAGTTGTAATCTCCACTTTCTCACTGTGCTGATAACACCACCTTTGGGGAGTAATTCCCCTCATACTCTCTCAGGGATGCACTTTTCCTCAGAGCACAGCACCTCTACATTCAAAGCCAGGTGTTTAAAGCCCACTCATTTCTGAGTTTTGCAGTTTGCAATGGGAGTAAAAAGAGCATTTATTTCTTCAGGACCCACAGAGTGGTTGGGATACTGCATACTCAGAGCCCCCATAC
Source organism: Picathartes gymnocephalus (assembly GCA_013390045.1). Classification (NCBI taxonomy): domain Eukaryota; kingdom Metazoa; phylum Chordata; class Aves; order Passeriformes; family Picathartidae; genus Picathartes; species Picathartes gymnocephalus. The sequence goes on along the minus strand of WEKY01058459.1, from coordinate 114,894 downwards.
TGAGCACTTATTTAATCTTTTTAGAAGGTTTGGCCATTAATATCCAGGCTCCATTAGGTGATTTATAATTGGTTACTGTTACATATTTGTGTAAGATGACCCACCTGAGTTGTGTTATCATCAGGATTGCATCTTGGAATGAAATGCAGTGGGACACTCTGAAAATAACTATCTTTGGTAGGGAGTGCACCGTGGATGTGGATTTGGGTTCAAGGGTAGGAAACTTAGTGAGTGTTCCTGCCTGATGTGACAACTGCTACCACTTGCTCTTCTGTCCTTGGTGCTAAAGACAGTAGGAACAGGAGGGAAAATGAACTGTAATTTGCAAGTAAAGGATATTCTTTCTCATTCCTAACAACATCTCCTCAGCAGATTATCTCTCCTATCCCTTTTATCTTCTACCTCTTTTATGTGGCAGAAAGTTGCATAGTTTTCTGAGGTTTTAAGGGTTTTTAGATCTTGAGTTTTAAATAAGAAAAATTACTATCAGTATGCATTTCTATCAAGTCTGTATACTCCCTGAGCAGAGAGAAATGGGCCTGATCTCAGAGAAATGCAGTTTTATTCTTTTGTGTGTATGTGCAAATGATCGAGTAGAGGAGTAAAAGGATAAAACTGAGTGAATGTAACTTCCCAAAAACTTGCAGAAGTGATTCAATATTGCTTTTAAAGCCTGAGTCATTATAAGGAAGTGAATTAGAAGGTAGAGATATACTATATGACTTTTTCTTAAACTGCTGGAATTTGCTATCCCACATGTAATGCTGCATGGAGAAATGTTCCTTGTCTTAAAGAAACGTCGTCTTCCTGGCTTTCAAATTGTACTTTCTTGCAGATCTACAATGTGAAAGTGGAATGTGTAACTTCTTTAAATTCAGTCAGATATTTAGAGTTTTACTGATACCTGAATTTGCATTTTAGAATCCATGTGCCTCCTCTGAAGACTGTAACTTGTTGCTTCTGATTTACAGAGCGGACTGACGCCCCTCCACCTGGCTGCTCAAGAGGACAGGGTCAATGTAGCAGAGGTTCTGGTTAACCAGGGAGCTGCTGTTGATGCACAGACGAAGGTACAAACAGCACTGTCAGCATGAAATATTTCCTTTCAGGGAGGCATGAGTCTCTAGACAGGACTAGGACCTGATTTCAGGGTGAAACTGAAATCGCAGCAGAGGAACATTCCTTGTAATAAATTATTGTAGAATGTGTTCCGAGAATTGAAGATATGTAAACTTGGGTGTTTAATGTCAAACTCAGTCTTTGAGCAGTAATCTTATTTCTTGCCAAATATTTAGATCAATACAGGTTTAGATTGTATCTTATTATTGTGCTTCACTGAAGGTAAGCATCTAGTTTTTGAGTAAGGAAACTGTTATCTAGTATGAAATACATATATGCAGTGGTGGTCCATTTCATATTTACTTGCCTAAAAATAGTTTTGCCTAAATATTTGGACTCCTAAATAAGAGACCTGGATCTTCAAGGTGCTTGGGGATGGCTTTTGAGACCCCCAGCAATGACACCTCCCACTTCACAGTATTGCTTTTTAAGATCCATGTCCTGAAACAAAGACCCTTTACAGAAATGTTTTTATGCTCCCTAATGGTGTACAGTGCTCAGAATTTAATTATAATGATCTCAGTGTTGATTACACTTAAATTCCTCAGGCATTTTCTAGATCTTGGAAGCATTCCTTCAGCTGGGCAAGAAATCAGTTGAGATCAAATACTTAGGCCATAGCTGATCAAATCAGCTAAATGAATCAAGTCTCACAATTTGGCCTTCACCCTTTTGCTGAGTAGTAGCTTTCACAGCTCTCTGCTAGGTGTATGCCACGAGTTAGGTGCTGTGTTTGCATCCCAGGAATGTCCAGGTGTGTCAGACTGTCCAGCAGTGTGTCATATTACACTGACAGCTCAGAAGAGGCTGAGTCCATCATCATGTCTGGCTGCAACTCAGCTGATTATCATCTGTGGCAGAGGGAAAAGTCACTGTTATCTGATTTCTCTACAGTGTAATTCCAACTGTACCAGCTACTGATTTCAATAACATTATCCTGACATAAACCCGAAATAGTTTTGCTAGAATCCCAGGAGCTTCTCCAGGTTTATCCTTTGGTAGCATATCGTCAGCCTGTATTTTAAAGATGAGTCAGTCAGGGTTCTTATCTGCCAGATCACCCAGTAGCAGATGAGATCTGCTCTGGTTCATTCTTTGCACAATTTCCTCAGATGAATGTGGTTGCCTTCCTAGAGAGAGTTTCTGCCTGGTTTTGGTTTCAGTAGCAGGACACTGCAGAACCTGTTCTTTTAACCTGGTCAGAGCTGAATCACCTCCCAAGCCATACAACTCATCTGAGTGTTTGCCTTTGCCCCTCTGTGCAGTGCTCTTGTGTGTCCCATAAATAGCAAGCAGTCTGAGGAGACTTTTATATTGACAGGTGCAGGCAGACACACGTGTTCACTTTACTGGCTCTCCAGTGTCCAGATAGGATCCCATTCTGGGCTGCAGTGGCCTTTTAGTTACATTAGGGTGGTGGAAACATGTGAGGTACTGTCAAAGCTGAGAGGCAGGCAGGGCATGTCTGCTGGGTCCCAGGGACAGCCTGGAGCAGCTGCAGGAGCTCTGTCCTCAGCTTCAGACCTGGCAACGTGGTGGAGCAGGCAAGTGACTCTGTAGAGACACATGGAAAAGGGGCTTCAGTTGATCATTCAGAGGCCTCCTCTGTGTGGAGCTGAATTTCTTAATTGCAGCTCTGAAAATTGACCGAGTCATTAGGTAAAATGAGGGGAAAATAGTCATATTTGACTGTGTGCAGCATGAATCCTGTCATCAGTAATAGTCATACAATTTTAAAGAAGACAGAAGTAAATCCCCTGTTGTTCTCCCTCATTCCTCAGTTATATATGTAACTAGTGTGAATAAAGAATAGTTTCCCAGTACACTCATGTTTCCATGGGACTGCTCCATAATTGTTAGGAATTGGTGCGGGGTCTCGTGAGTCAGGTGAAGTCATGTTGTATTTAAGCAGAACTGCTTTGGGGTATAAGAAGTCACCTGTCTGGGGAAATTCTCCATCCTGTAGGCTTCTGTGGGGAAGAGCACCTGCAACAGCTTGTCCTCCTGTCCTCCCTACTGGTTAGTCCTTCCTGCTGTAGGGCACTGTCTGCTCCTTGGGAAGAGAGTGCCCACACGCCTTGCAGGATTCTATTGGAGTGGAAAGAGGTCGATGCTTATGCACTGGCATGAGCTTGGTGCTTTTCCACTGGCTTCTGCAGAGTCCCATCTGCCGGGTTTGTGCAGCAGCGAGCCCTCCAGGCTCCACAGAGTCAGCCACAGGGAGGTTGTGTGCCAGATAGCCGCTCGCTGCCGTCTGTGATGTAAGAAAAGTGCCAATGCAATGCCAGCTGTTTTAGCAGGGAGTAGTTTCTGCATAAACTGATGATCACCTTGAGTACCTAAGGAAAGAACTGAAAACCCCTGAATTTCTACCATGAAGGGTAAGTGTTATGCTGTAAGAACAGCCATACTTTGGCCTCATGTTCTATACAGGCAAAGGTTAGATAATTGGCTTGTAAAATAGCAGCTCTGTAGTTACAAGCTTTCCCATTTAGATGGATTAGCTGTTCTATGGGAATAAAAGGTCTGTACATGCTGCCTCTAAAACCAGAGGCACTGGGGGACAAGATAAGCAACAGCTGAGTTGGCTTTGGAGGCACTGTTGCTATGCTTGCATGTTTGCACGATCGTGTCCAGCATGTCCAGTTCGGATTCATTCCTTTGGACATGCAGCAGCAGAGATGTGGCCCTCGGAGCCTTAAAAGTCAGTGAAGCAGCACAGCTCAGAGTGGCATTATATTGGGGATCTCTGCTACCAGCAGTGTCACCACTAACCTTCTGTTTTCTTCCCTCCATTTCACATCCATGTGCTTTCCTTACCTCGGTTTTTGTGGCATAGATGACTATTCAGTAGCACTTTTTTGTTGGTTTTATTTATTTACTTTCTCTCCTTATCCTTTCTCATTTTCCCAGGATAGGCAAGCATAGGCTGTGTCACTCCAGCACAGTACCTGTCAATAGGGGGAGAACACGTCATATCATTTAACTTAATATCACTAGGTCAATGAACTCTTGAGTAGGGACCAATGACCTGTCATTTTCCTCGTCTGGTACATGTTCTTTAGTCATCATTTATATATAACTTACCCTCCCTATGAAAACGTCTAGAGTCTGCAGCTCTGACACATGGGAGTTCTGACCCTGCTCAGACTCTGAGGGCTGCACACACTTGAGGAGCTTTCAGGTGGTTAAAGGAGAAGATGGGGCAGAAGCACATTTTGCATCTTGAAGCTGTAGCAGGGAAGAAAAGAAATCCAGTGTTGCAGAAAATCACTTGTACAGGGGATTAGTCTGTATGATTAGGATCAGTTCTGGCTATAAAACTTATGAACATTTTCAAAATTGCACTCAAAAGTGAATAATTGCATCTGTGGGTCTCTCTTGGGGTGGTTTCCCTCACAAGAAATTTTTTTCCTGACCTTTGTAGTAGAAAAAGCAATGAAAGGAAGAATAACTGCTGGTTATGAAGTCCATTTATTAATGGTGTTGTGGGAGCCTTCTGGTTTTGCTGCATCAATTAGCTAAATAGCCTCTAATCCCAGAGCTGCAGGAATCTAAATCAATGCTGAAGTGTAAACAACATCGGTGTAGCAGGCCAGAATTAGTGCCTGAGAGGCCATAAGGCTGCTCCTACCACTTGAAAATGAGATTTTGTTATGTGGTTTAAACTCAGCCACATTAGAAAATACATTTCAGGTGGTAAAGTTTGAGCTGCTTTGAAACCCTTCATGTTTAAAGAGCTTTAATAATTTAATTTGGCATTCACAGAAGACATGTTAGTATCCTGCAGTAAAGGCAGCAGCTCCTGTCTGCTCTGACATTACATTTGTGTGCCTGAATTTAGGTATGCTAAAGAGTTTTTGGTGCTGAATGTGCTATGCAGTATCATGCTTAACACAAGGCATGCTCATCCCTTCACAGTAATATTGGGAGTTGAAAATCAGTCTGAAGCCATGACTGCGAGCAGATATCCCTTCTCTGGTGGTCATGCTGAGTGTAAAAAGCTGTCCTGGTACATGTGATGCTGCTTTTGTTTCAGGGCTTTTGTGTTGGTAGTTGGCACTAGTAAATATTGTTTCATGGCTCAGCAGGTCTCCACATGTCATTTTTCGACTGTTTATCCCATTGGATAGTGTAGTTGTAGGCTACAGCAGTACTGTGGAGGACTGACAGAGGAAGACTGAGAAGGAAACGTGCTGGTTCAGTCAAGGATGAAAAGCAGGGTTTGGAGATTTTATTTCAGTGCAGGTTCTTTTAGTCATTACACTGCTCTTGGTGTTGGGCCTCCCCTGGGGGAATTGATGGTCCCTGGTTGATGAGTGTCTGGAAAACAAAGCCAGCATTAAACTGTCTTTTGTTTCTAAAACTGTAGTTTTGGTAGGAGATAATGGTGGCTGAGAGGTCATGATGTTCTTTCACAGGTTGAGCTGGGATTTTTATTTCAGATTTATTCAGGTCTGCCTTCTTTGTTCTGACAGGAGCCCCATAGCAGCCTGAGTTCATAACAGCAACCCAGCTTTTCCATTGGAATATCTAATTTTCAGATGCAGGAAGAGATAAGGAGGAAGCAGAGAGGAAGGGAAGTGCTATCAAGAAAAATTGCTTTCATACAGAACAAATACTCAAGGTGTCTTCAGTGTATCTTCATGGTGCATTAGCTGTCTCTCCTTGGCTCTTTGTGTGTGCTCAGTTGTTATCAAGACATTTCTGTGGAAATTTCTAGTCTAATAATGTGCAAGAATGAACCTTTGCAAGGTACTGCAACGTGTTAGGCCCTGATTCAGCAAAGCAGGGAAGTGTGTGTGTGGGTACACGTAGGTTTGCCTGTTTCATTCAGTCAGGCCTTTGTGATCTTTGGATCTAAAGCAATTTCTAGCCCTGTAAACAATAACACTGTAGCTTCATTGTCTGACATTTACAGCAGAAGAACAAAAACTGAGCAGCTTGAGAGTCAGCATGACTAGAAAGATGCAGTAATTCAAGCTGTTAAGATTTATGGTTATTGCCAGTGGAGGATATTAAAGTAATTCACTGACATGATATACAAGACTTGTGATAATTCCCTCAAAAGTAGAAATCAAAGGGCAAGAGAATAAGGGATTCTTTATGTGTTCCATTAGAAATGAAAAGTTCAGTACCTGATTTTATTTTTTCTTGGCACTTACTCTTGTGGCTTTTGGTAAATCCTTCCAGCTGCTAACTCCCTTGTTGCTGATCGTTCTTTAAAATAGCCAGAAGGTGATATGTGTTAAAGCTGTGTTAAACAAAAGCCTTGGTTTTCTTGGAAGTAACTTTTTCAATGTTAGAGTGCCTCCTAAATCCCTTTGTACTTTGCCAGTAATTCTAAGCCTGAGCTGCTGTGCAGAAATACATATAATTGTGAGGTTGGGTTTTGTTTTTTGGTTGGTTTGTTGTTGTTGTTGTTTTTGTTTGTTGTTGTTTGGGGGGGTTGTTTGGTTTTTTGTTTTGTTTTTTGGGAAGTTGTTTTTGTGGGTTTTGTTTGTTTGGGTTTTTTTTTAGTGGGGCTTTTGTTGTTTTGGGGTTTTGTTTGTGTGGGGTGGGGGGGTGGTTAATTGTTAATATCTTTTGAAGCAAAATATTTTAGCCTCCTGGGCACCTTTCTGTAGAGAATGAAAGTAGCAAGCTCAAGTAACCTTGAGAATTACTACTTTTATTGTTAATTTAGCTGTATAATTGCAGAATCTGGCAGTTGGAGTGTTCCAGAAAAGTTACTAGAATATCTTGGTTTACTTGCGGGATGCCATTGTTGCACCTTCCTGAGCTAGAAGGAGTTGAATGCAGGGATGTGAGCTCTGAGAAGTTAAGGATATCCTCCCCAGGTTTCAGGCACTGAAAGGGCATTTTGCTAGCTAGTTTTGCTTTGGCCCGTGGCCTGGCTCGCCGCTCTCCTGGCCGGGAAGATGAGGATGTCCCGCGGTGTGTGCCGAGGGCCAGCGCGCTGTGACAGCCGTGTCACATCGCTGTCCCTCTGCTGTCAGTGCCTGGGCGCTGCCTCGCCAAACAGGACCTGACATCAGATGACCACAGGCCACGGCAAACTGAAAGTTCCCAGGAGCCTCCAAGGACCTCAGGCAGGGGACTGGTGTTTTGCCACCAGGCCGAGCAGGTGCCCACACGGCTGCTGGGGACAGGTGCCGTGCCTGTGGCAGGAGCTGCCTTTCAGTGCACAGCCCTCCGGCTGCCACGCACCACCAGGCCAGCAGCACCAGAGCTTCAGAGGAAGCCTCCTTCAGATTCAGCTGAATTGTGGCCCTGGAAATGTCATTATTTTCACCATTAATTGGGAGGAGAAGGAGGAAAAGCTTTCACTTAGTGTCTGATTTAAACAGCAGACTGGTCAGGAGTGACAAAGAGCATCGATAATTGCTCCTCCAGCCATATTTGAAGGTACCACGTGTAAGTCTCTGTGTACACCGTTTGTAGAAGGAAACTGTCATTGCACTGCCGTAAATACTGGGGGGTTGATAGCTCCTTTTCCAGTATGCATTGTTGCAGGCTGGAGAGGAGCCTTTACAGATCACTTCAAAGGGAAAGCTGAGATCAGTTGGTCTTGGCTCTCTGATATGCTCCAGATTTTAATGTTTTAGGGTTATTAGCAGGGGTTTCTCAGCAGGTGGTCCTTGACTTTGGATTTCATCTCTTCAGTTGGTTTTATGCTGGTTTTTGGTTGTTTTTTTTTTTTTTTGACCTTGCTGGTCATGTTAAGAGGCCAGTATTTTGAAGGGCGAGAAGGGAATTAAGATTTTGCAGGAGGAAGTCTCACGGCCTTATTTTTTTAACTGTTTTTTGAACTGTTTTGCTAGCTTGGCCATCCTTTAATCTGATTTTGGCTTTGGCCCATGTAGAGGCAGGGGCTGTAGAAGCTGTGTTTGAGGTACACGACTGTGAGTCATCATTCTGCTGAAGAATCAAGACTCTGGACAGCCCAGGGAGCCTTGTCAGAGTCAGACTCAGGGCACTCCTAGGAACAGGAAGTTATTTGGCCAACCCTAAACTAACTGATATCTGCAAGATGAGGTCCGTGTGTTCAGTTCATGATTACACTTAAGCTACTGCTCAGGCTCTTACCACTGTGTGAAACTATTCTGTGCAGGAAAAGTTCCTTGTAGTTATTTGGCATTTGATCCAGTGTTCACGTAAGTCAGCAGAAAGTTTCTTTCTGCTGATGCCAATGGAATTTCAATTGAGTGCTGTTCCTGGTACTGATTAACTCATCCTGGTTGTCAAAGCTAGTAGTTTCTTTAGATGGCAAAGGGTATCTCATTACCTGGAAACAAATAGCACACCCTAATTTAAGGTAACTGTCACAGCTACCATCTCCTAGCATGTGTTAATACAACTGAAATTAGGTAACCTTGTGCGAAGTAGTATCAGGCAAAGTGGCGTGGAAAAAAATGCTGTGTCTAAACCCATGGACACTTGAGACTTCCTTCTGGTGGAAATAGCTCACATCTGAGGTTTTCTCTTTCTTTCTCCTGTGCAGCTTTGACCTCATGGTTTGAACACGTGTGGTGCTGGCTCCTGAACCCCAGGTTGACCTTGTTTTTGTCTCCTCGGTGCTTTTGACCAAGTTGTCTGACCTGAGCTCACCTCACTGACATGAATGTTAAAATGCAGGATGACACGCTGCAGATTTGAACTGTGTGCTTCTGCCTTTTGGGCCACCAGGTTTTTATTTTCAGAGCAGGACAGCAAAGGCATTTTTTTTACCTTTAAACACTTGATAGGAGCAGCAGGTGCCTGGACAATACAAGACCAGCCCATCTTTCAGTGTTTCTGCTGGAAGGTTGGCTTTTGGATCTATTTCCAGATCATGTATGGTTAAGAATTGGGGAAGGCCAACAAGGCAGATATCATGGTGTGAGTCTGTTACAGACCACCCAACCAGGATGAAGAGCCAGATGAAACATTCTCTGAGCAGCTGGGAGAAATCTCACAATCCATGGCCCTTGTTCTCCTGGAGGGCTTCAGCTTACCAGATGTCTGCTGGAAGTACAACACAGCAGAGAAGGAACAGTTTAGGAGGTTCCTGGAGTGTGTGGAAGAGAACTTCCTGATGCAGCTGGTGAGGGAGCCAGCTGGGGAAGGCTCCTGCTGGCCCTGTGTTTGTAACAGAGTAGGACTCGGGGGTGAGCTGGTGGTCAGAGGCTGTCTTGGGCATAGTGATCCCAAAATGATAGTTCTTGTTTCTTGAAGAAGAAAGAAGGGGGGTCAGCAGAACTGCCACCTTCCAAAGGGAGATTTTGACCAGTTTAGGAGACTGGTTGAGAGAATCTCTTGGGAGCCAGTGCTGAGGGAGTAAGGAATCCAGGAAGGCTGGATGTGATGAAAGAAGGAAATCTCAAAGGTGTGGAAGCAGGCCATTCCTGTGTACCAAAAGATGAGCCAGCAGGGAAGAAGACTGGCCTGGCTGAACTGAGATTTTTGGCTGGAACACAGGAAGAAAGGGAGAGGTTATGACCTTTGGAGGAAGGGGCCACTCAGGAGGATGTTGTGAGGTTGTGTGGGGTGAAAATTAGAAGGGATGAGGTCCAACTAGAACTTAATCTGACTACTGTTGTAAAAGACAACAAAAACATTTCTATGAATACAGTAGCAACAAAAGGAGGGTTAAGGAAAATTTCCATCCTTTATTGGTTGTGGGCAAAACGTATTGGCAAAGGATGAGGAAAAGGCTGATGTACTCAATGACCTTCTTTACCTCAGTCTGTAATAGTAAGGCCAGTTGTTCTCCGGATACCCAACCTCTTGAGCTGGAAGAGAGGGATGAGTATTTCCCCATAATCCAAGGGGACATGGTCAGCAACCTGCTACACCACCTAGACACGCACATCTGTGAGTTCAGATGGGATCTACCCAAAGTCACTGAGGGAGCTGGTGGAAGCACTCACTGAGCACTTTAATTGACTTTCATGAGAGGTGTGTTTTTTTCCAAGGCTGGAGGATTTTTCACATAGTCCAAAGAAATGAAGCTTAATGGGATTTTTCCTGTTTCATGCCTGGTTTTTTTTTTTGTTTTGTTTTTTGTTTTGGTTTGGGGTTTTTTTGGTTGGGTTTTTGTTTTTGTTTTTGTTTTGTTTTTTTTAAATCAGGGCACATGTAGGATATTCACATTTACTAACTGCTGATGTTCCTTCTAGATGGGATACACTCCTTTGCACGTTGGCTGCCACTACGGCAACATAAAAGTTGTGAACTTCCTTCTGCAGCATTCTGCGAAAGTTAATGCCAAAACGAAGGTGAGTGTCCCTGCTGTCCCCGCGGTGGCTGCGGCCGGCGTGTGCGCCGTGCCCACCGCAGCCGTGCTCTTCCCTTTCCCTGTGCCTGCAGAACGGGTACACGCCGCTGCACCAGGCGGCGCAGCAAGGGCACACGCACATCATCAACGTCCTGCTCCAGCACGGCGCCGCGCCCAACGAGCTCACTGTGGTAAGTGCTGCGCTGAAAAATGCTGGGGGGGACAGGAAAGGAGCAGGGGAAGCCTATTCCCGTCACCCCCACATCCTCTGTACCATCATCGCTCCCAGAACGAGAACAGCAAACATCTCAAAACCTCTTCATTTTCATCTCATTTCATCCCACTTATATATCCTACTACCCAAATGTTTATTTCCATCAGAAAATGTAAACTTTTTTTTCTTTCATTTTACATTCTTCTGTAATTAATTAGCAGTTCCTACTCTTCTCCTTGCTAACGTTCAACTTCTGTTACAAACGTTTCAATTGCTAGAATGGAAACACTGCCCTGGCCATTGCTAAGCGACTTGGCTACATTTCAGTTGTTGACACACTGAAGGTGGTGACAGAAGAGACCATGACTACAATTGTAAGTACCGTTTAGTTCGGTAGGGAGCGGAAAAATTTTTCCAAAGGCAGAGTATAACTATAACTAAACTTTGTTTAGTTACATGACTACTGAGATTCCAGTCACCTCTTCCTTTTAGCAGTATAAAGTCGATATTAAGTGAAACATGAGCTGTCTGTTTTTAAGGTAGTAGACACTATGAGGATGTACAGAAAGAGCACCAGCTGAGCAGAAAATGGCCAGTGTGAAGGACGGGTCATAACTGCAATGTTTGTCCGTACATCTTGTTGTTTGGGGAACAGTTTTGCAGCTGAAAAGGTGTTCCTACAGGCTTGTGTAAAAGAAGCTGCTGCTGTCTTTTGAGAGCATTTCCCAACAGTCTGATGTTTAATGGCTTGAGTTTGACCTAAGAGAAACCATTCCAGTGTTAGAAAATGGTTGGCATTTACTTAAAAGCACCTTGTTGTGTGGTTTCTGGCCCCTTCCATAGGATGGTGAAAGGTTGTATTCTGCAAGCAGCCAAAGTCAGCCCTGCAACCCCAAATACCCATTACCTGATGCGGATGTGAACTCCAGCTTGTCTGTCGTGCCTCTCAGGAAGCATTAGCCAGGAAACACTGAAGGGACTAGCAATGGTCAAACATTACATACTGTCAGAAAAATTCACAGAATCCAAAATATTTCTCAGAAGGATGTTTCGTTCACTAATGTTTTGCCAAATTGGTCTCTGAAGAAAACAGTTTTGTGAGGTGAGGCACCTCCATGCATTACCATAGTAATAAAGCCCAGACTGGGTCTCAAGAACATAAATTCAGAACATTGGCTCCAAATTTGCTTTTTCCTTTCAGCAACTATTTTTCTGATTAAAAAGGTAAAAGGCACGTGTATGTGTTTTTAGACATATCAGGGTGGAAAACAGTTACCGTGTGTGTTCCATGTTTTGTTATCACCCCTTTGTGTGGTCGGTCTGTGCGAGCAGGTGGGTGCAATATGATGAGCTTTTGGGATGACAGGCAGATTTTACTTCTGCTGCTGCATGCACCTTTTCTTCCTGTGACTTTCCTGTCTGTGGTTGCAGGACTTTACAGAAAATCCACCACGCACAAGACAAATTTCAGATCAGTAAGATATAAAGGCATATGCTAGAAAATAATACTGAATTCTTTTTTTCCCTTACACATTTTTCTGTGTTTTCTTGTGAGCAAATTTCTCTTTATAAAGATTCCAAAACGTTTTTCCACACTGAAAAATTTGATGGAGAATATTATACAGGATAGCTAAACTTGAATGACTACCTACTATACAGTTTGGTAGCTGCAGGAAAACCACACCTTTATGCTAAAAACTCTCATTATCACAAGGTTGTTCTTGGCTTTTAGAACCAAGAAACTGGGGGTGTTTGTGCTGCATAAAGTGACTGACCATTTATCTTCTGTAGATGAAGAATAGAGTGCTGGAGGAAATGTTAGATGCTGAAAGACCTATACAACCCCAAATACCTTCTCTCAAGAGGAGCCCAGAAATAATTTCCATTAAAATCAGAATATGCTACTTATCAGTGTGTAATTTTGAGACTTTGGAAGTCTAAGCATGAAATCTGATTTAAAACTGAGGGTCTTAAAAATTCAGTTTGGCTACTGAGGCTTTGAGGCTTGTGGCTAAACAACTCCCAAAGCTAAATTTAAAGGCATCAGAGATGAACATAGTTAATTTTACTATAATTTATAATCAAACACCAATTAAAAAAAAAAAAATCCAGTAGTACCTGGAAAAGAATTCCTGTGATTTTTCTGGTTTAACGATGTGTTTAAAAGCTTTGCAAGTAATTCCCACAAAATGAATTGCATGAGGCTTTTTATAGGTTTTGTAATGTTGCATGGAGGAAGAGCATGGAGGAGCTCTTCTGCCTATATCAAGTCATGGCAGTTGCACAAGAAACATGAGTATTCCTAAGGCCAGAGAAAAATGAAAATCTTTTAAAATAAATGAAAATGGAAAGGCTATTTTTCCCTCCTGAACTTTTTAATGATTTCGTATTTGCATATGAAGCATGAGAAGTAATGGTGGTTAAAAAAAATACAATCTAAAACCCCTATAGAAATGGAAGTGGGTTTGTTTGTTTGTTTGTTGGGTTTGTGTTTGTTTGGGTTGGGTTTTTTTGTTGCGTTTTGGTTGGCTTTGTTTTTAATTCCACTGCACTCCTTGAATGATAACTCTGCAGAATCTCTTGTCTGACCCAAACCTCTACCAGTGGTTGTTGTGCTGTACCCCATCTCGAAAGTAAAAAGTGCACGTGTATGTCATTGGTCTTTGAGTCTGAATCAATATAAACACTGGGATGAGAATCATGCAACCACTTCTGAGTGTCTTTCATGCACAAAGCCCTGCAGGAGTATCATTTAGCCTGCATGTGGTTACCGTTGTTCTCATTTGTGGGAAAAACACACAATTCATGCTGAGGCACCTCTGAAAAAATCCACATAGGCTCAGTCTGCTCTCCAATTGCAGAATTCTTCTGATGTCAAAGGAGAAATACTTCCCTCAGAAAGTTTGGTTTTATTAAAGATAGCATATTCCTTGCTCAAAATTTAGATGACTACCTAGAGTTCTTGTTAAACCCCCTAAAATGAAGTTCATTTCAGTACATTTGATTCTTCTTTTGATATCATCATCTAAGCTTTCAGCTCATGGTTTTTCTGCTACGACAATATGAACACAGGTTGAAAAACAAATGCAATACTGCCTACCTCTGTAGTCTTTTTAATGCATAGTTCAATGCATCTTTAAAATAGAAAATTAATAAGAGGCTAACAAATTAAGTCTTGTTTTTCTAACTGCACATAAAAATCTTACCTTGCATTTAATTTTTAAAATAATTAGTATTTTAGGACAAATGATGTCTGCACTCTGAAATTACTTTTTTTCTATTACAGACTGTTACAGAAAAGCACAAAATGAATGTACCCGAAACCATGAATGAAGTTCTTGATATGTCTGATGATGAAGGTATTAAAAATTTTTAAAAAACTTTTCCACTCTTTGTGCTTGTAAGAAATATCTGTTTAAAAAACCCAAAACTAACACACGTTATTAGTTGGGCATGGTCATTGCACATTTGTTATTGTTGTACATTGATTTTGTTGACACATCAATAGTCTCTGCTTTTTTTAATTGTTTTGTTTATTTAAATCATGCAGTTCGTAAAGCCAATGCCCCTGAAATACTCAGTGATGCTGAATATTTGTCAGATGTTGAAGAAGGTATTTGTGCATTTTTGTATTGCACTGATATTTAACTTAAGCCTCTTCCTTTTATTTCATCTGTCTGAAAACTAATCTTTTCACATAATTTTCTTATTATCCCACTAACAATAACTTCTGCTTTACAATTAAGAATGCTTTCAAAAATGCTTTGAGCTATTGCTGATAATCCTTTAACTTTTTTCTGAATTTCTTACAATTTTTAAATCAAATTACCTTCACTTTCCTGGAATAATCATTTTGCTGCTGCTTCTATAAAGTGAATAACTGTTTAATTGTTTTAACTGAAAAATGAAATACTGGACAAGAGGGTAAAATATCAAAACACTTTGAAAGAAATGGCTGGTAGTGGAAGTAAATGGCAGAAAAAATGAAGTTCTTGTTTTTTTTGAAACAAGTGACTTCATTTTTCTTGTTTTTCTTTAGTCAGTCTCTCTTTATTCATCCCTATTGATGTATTTACTTTTAATTTTCATAGCATCCAAGCAGCAAGGTGTAAAAGATATTTCAGTTCTTTGTGTGCAGGTCTTGTTTAATTTATGCATTGAGGCTTTTGGTTTGTTTCCCACCTGTCATTGTGTTCCCAGCGCTGCAGTTCCAAGTGGATCATGTTCTTACTCCACATACGTGTTTTCCAAATAGCTCTCCTAGGCCATTGTCCTGCTCAAAATACTGCATTGTTTCAGCTGACAGGAACACTGATGCATAATAGTGTGAGTTAATAGGGCAGGAACTTGCTGTGTCCCACTGCACAGCGAGGTACAGACGAGAAACACCCCTGTGGGGAGCCTGGGTGCTGGAACTAAAGATGTAAATTGTGTCTTCTAATGGATGGGATCATTTTTAATGCCGAATCTGTGGAGGGTTTTTCTAGTCACTAACTCTCAGTATAACAAAGACCAAACCAACAATCAGGAATGCAGGTAATACAACTGATTCCTTGCATATTGCAGACTGTATTCTGCACCCGTGTTGTTGCCAGGGGAGCTGAGAGACTGGTTTATACATAAACAGTCCTGCTCTGCATATGTGTGTCTGAACTGGAAAGAGATTTGATGAATGGAAAACTCTGTGGCTAAGGAATTGGCTGGATGGGGCACTCAGAGTTGTGTTTAAAGACTCAGTGCCCAAGTGGAGACCAGTGATTTGTGCCGTTCCTCAGGGATTGGTACTGGAACTGGTGCCATTTCACATTTTTGTTGGCAACGTGGACAGTGGGATCGGTGCACCCTCAGCAGGTTTGCTGCTGACACCTAGCTGTGTGGTGTGGTTGACACACTGGAGGGAAGGGATGCCACCCAGAGGGACCTGGACAGGCTGGAGGGGTGGGACTGTGTGAAACTCACGAGGTTCAGCAAGGCCAAGCACAAGGTCCTGCATCGAGATCAGGGCAATCCCAAGCATAAATACAGGCTGGGTGGAGAATGGATTGAGAGCAGCCCTGAGGAGGACTTGCGGCTGTTGGTGAAGGAGAAGCTCAACATGACCTGGCAATGTGCACTTGAAGGCCAGAAATATCCAGCTGTGTCCTGGGCTGCATCCAAAGCACCATGGGCAGCTCTTGTGAGACCCCACCTGGAGTGCTGCATCCAGCTCTGGGTTCCAGTGTGAAAAGGACATGGAGCTGTTGGAGCAAGTCCAGAAGAGGCCACAGAAATGACCAGAGGGCTGGAGCACCTCTCCTGTGAAGACAGGCTGAGGGCGTTGGGGGTGTTCATACTGGAGAAGTTCCAGGGAGACCTTAGAGCACCTTCCAGTACCTAAATGGGACCTGTAAGAAAGTTTGAGAGGGACTTTTTACAAGGGCACGTAGTGACAGGACAAGGGGAGTGGATTTAAGCTGAAAGAGGGTAGGTTTACATTCAAAATTAGGAAGAAATTCTTCGCTATGAGGGTGGTGAGGAACTGGAACAGGTTTCCCAGTGAAGATGTGGATGCTCCATCCCTGAAAGTGTTCAAGGCCAGGCTGGATGTGACTTTGAGCAACCTGGTCTAGTGGAAAGTGTCCCTGCCCATAGCAGCAGAGTTGGAACAAGGTGATCTTTAAGGTCCCTTACAACCCAGGCCATTCTGTGAGACTGTGACGACAGGGTCTTTTTCAAACCCAACACTGAAAGGGAGCTCACGAATCAGATAACAGGTATTTTATGAATCTGTGCTGAGCATTCCAGTGTGCAAGGCTTGTGATGAATTACAGGCTTTGAGGTGATAACCACTGGCCTGTCTCTCTTTCCCGACTTGCATATCTGTAAAGACAACTCGGTGATGCCATCCCCGCAACTCCTCTGTGTTAGTGGGGTGTTTGTACACAATGCATCCACTTACACCAGTCGAAACAAATATGTTCAAGATGGTAAGGCACTCTGACAAATCTCGAAGCCAGGGAGCTGGTTTCCAAGTGGGAGAAAAGCACAAATTTAGCAAACAAATCCAAGCTCTCCCTCACTTGGCTAGCATTCATGTCATCAGCCAAAACTCTTCAGTGAGACAGACTTGTTGAATGGCTTCTCAATGAGCCACAACCTGCGAGGTTTCTCTCACAAGAGAAACTGAAGGCTTGGAAAGTAGAGACTCAGAGCTCAGAGACAAATGTGAGGAAACCATTTCCTTGTGTTTTATGTCTTGCTGTGCCCACTAAATAAGTATTTACATGGGAATTGTGTAATTTCTCTTCCCTGCTGAGGACATATTGGTTTGGAGTCAAACTGGTTGAGAGGAGAGATTTTTTTATTCTTTTTCCTAGACTACTCTGGCAAATCCGCCCAAATGAGGTTAAGTGTTAGGAAATTGCTACACCGCAAAAAAGAAATTGTGCTTTTTTAAAAGATGTGAACACAATTTTGTGAGGAAAATACATAAAGACTCTCCTTCATATGTAGCAGAGAGTTTGTAGAATACAGAGTAATTCTGATGCACGTGCTGTGCTCTTATTTTTAAAGAGATTGCAAATCTTATAAACGTGAAACCTGAGACTGGGAGAACTGGGTCTTTCCTCTGGCCATCTCCAGGTGTCAGCTGGCTCCCCGTGCAGCTGGGAGTCACAGCCCTGTGCCCATGGCCCTGGGGCTGGTATGGAGCCAGCGCTCAGCCGTGGTAAAGCTCAACTCCGGTTGTCTGCAGGAGGCCTGGAAGGAATCCCCTCCTCTGCAGCGCATGCTCCTCCTCTCAGCATCCCTCTGGGCAGCCGCAGGAGCTTCAATCTGGTGCAGGGAGCTGGAGCCCTGCGGCGCCTGCCACAACCCTGCCATGAGCTCTGTCACTACAGCCCTCCCCAAAACTGCTGCTTCTGTCCCAGAGGGGAAGGGACAGCAAGCAATGGAAACTGATACAAAGAGGAGAGAGACCGTGGGCAGTGAAGGGCAAAAAGAATCCAGTTTATAAACCTGATCAGGTGTGGAGAGTTTAGACAGTCATTGTCAAAAACCAGTTATTCTTGAGCTTTTAATTTTTTTTTTTTCTTTTAATTTGGCCTTCAGGAGATAAACTTCTGGGTGTAAACCAGGACACTGTTTAATAACCATTTAATGGAGATTCCTTCCTCAGTAAGAATAAGTATCATGCTAATCAATCCCTGGAAGATTAGACTGATGTCCTAACAGAACATGAATGCACACTGTGATCCCTGGGTAGGTGCTAAGACACAGCAGTTTAAGTGCATTTAAGACAGGTCAGGACATCACCATGCATGAAAATCTGGTATTGGTCATTTTGGGAGGGGTTGATTTATTATATTTTTAAGCTCAGTCTTCAGAGTTTCTTTGGCTCCATAGAATTTCACAGGTTCATAAAAGTTTCAGTGGTTTGGTATTGGCTTTTCTCCATACTTTTGTGAAACCAAAACCTTGGCTACAACTTGAAGCATCCTCCTTTTCCCTGTGGCTCTACCTCTTCTGCCATCAAGACAGCTCTGGACAGGCTGTGATGAAGGAGTGGCAAAATCCCCAGGTATCTTTAGCAATGACAAATGCTCATCTGGATCCCAGCCTATGATTAAATTTTGTCTGGGACTTTTCCCAAGCCACATGATGCCTGCCCTCCTGCTGCCAGAAGCCAGTATTTCTCACTGGCCTCAAGAAAGAAGACCTACCCTGTGCTCCTGCAATTCCCAGCTGTAGGAGACATGCTGAGGGACCAGAAAAACAGGGAAAACTTGGGATGAGAAAGGTGGCAAGAGGTAAGAAAAAGCTTCTTGGGGAGAAAATAGTAAAAACAGTAGAACCTTCTATCCCAGAAAATAAAACCAAATAAACTGCGTGAGGGATAGGCTAGAACATATAATGGGTGGGAAAGTGAGAAGCAATGCTTGTTGCCTCTCCAGAAGTCTAAAAATAGGGGGCATCAATGAAACCAGCAAGAGGCAGATCCAGCTTAAAAGGGCTGCTCCTCCTGCAGAAGGTAGTTGACTTTTATGACTCCTTGCACAGGTCCTTAGTGTGGGGACCGTGAAAAATTTACACGGGTTCAAAGTGTAACTAGAAGAATTTAAAAAAGAAAAGAACCCCCTTGTTCATGACTATACAAACCTCTTTCAGGTTTAGAAAATATGTGCTCAAATCAATGCCAGCTAGAAAAATGTTCTGCAGGACTTCTGTTGGTCCATGTTTCCATACTCTCCTGTGAAATGTGGCTGCTGTCAGAGACAGGGTGCACTAGAACTGATGGGCCCTTGCTTTGACCTACTGCCGCTGTTTTTCCCTGGACTTTGAGCTGTTTCCTCTACTTGTGATAGCTGTGTTTACCCACTGTTAGCAGGGACATCACCTTTCTTCATCATGTAGTCTATTAGGAAGGGAAGGATGGCAAAGGCAGCAAAGCAGTGCAGTATCTTTTGGTGTTTTTTCATCGGTGCCTCATTTTGGGGCATTTCTCTATTGTTTGTGTTCAGAGATAAGTTTTGTCTTCACTCTTCCGTGGGACCCTCTCTGCAGGAATTCCGTGTGCTGTGAGCATTGTGCTCGCTGTTACCTGAAGCGCAGAGGATTAGGCTGCAGCACCTAATTAAACAGAGTGGGATTGCTGAAACGTGCACCACCCATTTTGCTCCAGCCTCCCACGATCACAAAACAATGTCTGGAATTCTTTGAAATTACCACTCCTAGGTGCAGCTTTTCCTTTGATGAGAGCATTTCATCAGAGTAATCGTGCCCTGGCTGGATTAGCTGTGGAGCAGGATAAGATCTAATGTATTTTACAGCTCGACTGAACGGGGGGTTTTTTATCATTCTCCTTGCCTTTGACAAACGATGCTCTTAAAGAAAATGCCTCTTGTGTTCCTTACAGTGGCGCAGCGCTCGTCTTCAGGTATTGTAAGGGCAGAAGTTTCCAAATTTAGTGGCCCAGTTGGTAGTTGCTGAAAGTTGCCCGGATCTCTCGCCCTCCCCGGGCCGCTTCCTCGCCTCGCAGGCTTCGCTCCGGTTTTCTCCCTGGCCACCAGCCCCCCCACACCGAGGGTGTGCTGAGGGTGGGCTCCCCCAGCCCCCGGGGGTGGGCGCGGGGGGAGGCGCCGGCCCCGGCCGGGGAGGGCGGGCGGAGGCAGCGCCTTCCCCGCGCTCCTGCTCAGCCCCGGCATCGAGTTACAGAAAAACTACACCCTCGCAGCACCCCTATTTACATACAAATAACTGGAGTGCCTGCATTTATGTCACCATTCAAGAGGCTTGCCAAGGGAGGCTGTAATCCAATCAGCAGAAGCTTTAAAGGGATGTCTGCAGAGTGATTAAAAGGGGATTTTTTTTTAAACTTATTTCTCGTTTTGTTTCATGTTTGCAAAGAACTTTAATCTGAGTTGAGAGGACAAAGATGCACATGTGCTAAAATACATACGAAGAGATCAAGATGTTAAGAAGATCTCAGTTGTTGTGTGGAAAGCGAATATGACCCACAGGGATTAGTTTGCTTGTGCTGGTTTGGAGATTAAGTCTAAATCACTGCTTAAGGACTAATAGGACTAATAGGAATTCTTGGAAACACCAGAGAAAAAAAAATCTTATAGACCAGGCTGGTGGAAATGGCTTTCCAAAACAGTAAGACTTTTTAAAGTTTCACTTGATGTGTGATGTTTCTGTTTCGGGTTTTTGAATGCTTTCTGGTGTATTATGAACATTCTAGCTTTTTAACTGCTGCTTAAAATACTGATTGTCGCTGGGCTGGAGGAGAAAGTTGGTCTGTTTGTTTGCTGTTTGCAAAGCAGTAGCTGAAGGGGTATTTTTAGACTTGATTGTTAGTTTAAAACCAGAGCTCGCCTGTGGTTTCCTGAGTTTAGTGAATGGAAACGAGTGTAAACTCCTTGAATGAAAGCGGGAAACGTGAGTCTGGGCTTGGGAGTCACTTACCTTCGGGAACGCGCTGTTGTTAAACTTCTCTGTTGTGCGATTTAAACATAACACACCTAAAATGTGTTCACAACGAGGGGGGAACGTGAATATCGGCCAGCCGTGAGCTTACAGGGAGAGCGCTCTGCTCTGTGCTGTTAAGGGAACGGGTGGGGAGGGGGGAATCCAACAACCGCAAAAGGCATATTTTGGACTTGCTCTGTCAATGCAGGAATGTAGGTTTGCATGATGTAATGGCATGCAAATGCTCCCCGCCGGGCAGCTGCTCCGTTAACCCTTTGTGGCGCCTGCCCGCCTCTCCCATCATTTAACTTTCCTTCCTCTTGGGGTTTTTTGGATAAAGCAGCTAAGGGTTTCTTTCTGTGGGGATGGCCGCGTCCCACGTGTACCGGCGGTGCCCGGGGGCTCGGCGGGCCCGGCTTTGTTCCGCGCCGCGGGGATGGGGCTGCACCGCCCTCGGCCCGGCTGCCGCGGCCAAAACAGGCTTCGGGAAGCGCTTTCCTTTGGAAATCAGCCTGGCAGTGGGGAGCAGTTCATTTAAAAAAAAAAAAAAAAAAAAATTTCCGTCTTTACATTCAAACTTCCAAAAGATATTGAGAAATACCCAAGGTGGAAGGCGGGCCTCTTCCTTCCCTCAGCCTCCAGTCAAGCTTGCTGCACTTTTCAGGAGTGGTGGGCAAACAGGCTGTCTCTCACAGCCGGGAGTTGGCTTGGTTTTGTTGGTTGA
Organism: Picathartes gymnocephalus; assembly: GCA_013390045.1. Lineage (NCBI taxonomy): Eukaryota > Metazoa > Chordata > Aves > Passeriformes > Picathartidae > Picathartes > Picathartes gymnocephalus. The sequence goes on along the minus strand of WEKY01058459.1, from coordinate 93,630 downwards.
TTTGTTGTTTTGGTTTTTTTTTTTTTTTTCCTTGCATGAAATGATCCAACTTTGTCAGCTCGGGCTTTTTTTCCATAAGGAAAGCAAAAGCGAGTGTAATGATGCAAAGTACAGAAGAACTCTTTAGCTTGCTGAAACGATTGGGCAAAAGTCATCCCTCGTATAACTTTATTGGGTTTACGTCAAGGCGGAGTTTTGCTTCTTTCGTTTGTCCCCCAATAAAATTATTTTCTCAGGCACATTCAGAGGGTGGATAATTAACGTACAACGTGGAAAGAGCCTTAGGGAAAGTGGGGGTGACTGGATTGATTCCTTATTGGAGAGCAGAGAAGGGCGTTATGACTTACTAAGCACACAAACATCTGCCATACGTGCAGCTCTGATTCCAGCCTGGCTTTTGTACTGGCAGGTGAGGATGCAATGACAGGCGATACAGACAAATACCTCGGACCCCAGGATCTGAAGGAGCTGGGAGATGATTCTCTGCCTGCTGAGGGATACATGGGCTTCAGCCTGGGAGCCCGCTCCGCCAGGTACTGTATTTGCTGTTTCTCACCTTCGTGTGTCACCACAGGTACAAGTTTGTACAAACCAAGTGCGCTCTTCCACACAGCACTGGAGTCTGTTTTGAAGTGTAGTAGAGGAGGTGTACTTCCTTTGAAGCATTATGCTCATTGCAGTTTTATTTCATATTCTTTATTCATGTTGGCTTCTTGTGGCAATGATATGGAAAACTATTCACTTTTTCTGGTCTCTCTTCATGTGCTGAACATCTCCAAGGCACCTCTTCGCTAGTGGTCTGCAGCTAGTCTAAAAACTGATTTAGAGCAGCCTGCAAAGCTAGGTTTCTTTTGACTACTGCTTGTCAGACTGATACTCACTGTAGAGGTTTCCTTAGTGGGTGTGTTTTGCTGAAGAATGTAAATACCAGAAAAACTGAATGACAAATCATTTTGCTGTTTGGTGCTTTTATTTCTTTAAAGGTGCTAGTGAGTAATCAAACTGAGAAAGACATCATTAAAAAAAAAAAAGCTCTTCCCCCAAAAAAAAAAAAAAAAGGAAAATTTCCCCTAAATTTGCTGCAGGATTTAAGTGTTACAAAAAACAGGCCAAAGTTTCTGTGAACCTGATAAAACATTGTCAAATGAATATGTTGTTTGACTAATGTTAATTTCAATGCAGATATTTCCAGATGAACATTTTAGATTTTATTTTTGAATGCTGCTAAAGCCTTCCGTGTGTATTGCTCAAAACAGTTAAAGCTGTGTGAGCAGAGATTACTTCCATAGTTGTGGATTTGCAGTGTAGTTACTGACAGTTGAATTGTACTGAAGCTAATAATTAAACCTCATAAGCTGGAGCCCTTAGGGCTTTTTCCTATGCTGTAGTTTAAAGATCTGTTTTAAAAAGTGAGTTCATTGTCTAACAGCAAATGGCAACTCCCATAAGGTAAAGCTTAGATGTCTACCCTTCGGTCTTGTTTGTTATGGCCACATTAGAAATGCAAGCATGCAGTAGAAATTTGCTCTTTAGTAGTCCCCAGCCATGTTGTGCTTGATTTACAATTTTTAGGGAAGTTAATAAGTATTTATGAGATAATACATTCATGAGAAATGCCAAAATGCTTTAAATAGTCCATTAGCCAGAAAATCAGCAAATTACATCTGAAGAATCTTGTGTCATAGTAAACTGAATTAGCAAAGCTGACATGCTGCTTTCAAATCTGGTGTGAGCAGGGTGATTACACAGCCCTGTCACTGTGGTCAGGGCTGGAGCAGAGCAGTGGTGGTGCAGAGGGAATTTGCTCTGTGTGCAGAGCCCAGCACTGATTTACCTGACACCTTTCACTCCTTGCAGCTCTCTTCTTGCACAGAGTGCTCCCTGTGCAGATGGGAGAGCAGAATTCCACAGTCGCGATCTGTTAGGGAGATCTGAGGTTCAAACCCATGTTATCTTTTCTTTGAGAGAAATCTAATATTCCCATGCTTCTGGTTTTAGCAGTGCCATTACTATTCGTTGCTGTGCAGCTCATTTTTTGCGTTGCCCATGTTATGCTCAGAGGAGACAAATACAGTGCTTTTTCCTGTGAAGTATTTAATATAGCAAAAAAAGTATTCTGTTGTATGTATCTTACTGCTGATTCTGAGTGTAACATTAAGAAATGAACACATTAAATATGTAAGCCATCCAGCCATAACATCTTGCTTTTCCTGTCTGATTCTTTGCTTTCTATTTCTCCTGTTTCTTTTCCACTGTAAATTGCTTTAGTCCAAAAGTCAGGTAAGAAGGCATGGCATCGTGTTACATCTCTCTCATCTTTCTGCTGCTGCCATTGCTTATCTTCACTTTATTCAACATTGGAAAGTGACATGCTTTTATTTTGGGGAGCAGGGGTTGGATTCAGTCCTGGAGAATATCCCTCTGTTATAACAAATATAACTTAAATTCTTTATGCCCTTTATCATGCAAAAGTCTGCTTAACATATACCTACAATGTGTAATTAAGTTCTGCTTCCAGCACAAGAAGGAACGTGTGCTAAGGGATTAGAGAAATTCAATTAGCAACTACTAAATGCATGAAACACATCGTAGAGTTTTGAGTGTGACAAGTGTTGCTAGTTCAAAAGTGTAATATGTTGGTGGATGTTGCTTTATATTAATTCACGTTTTTTACTACTTCATTTTTTGTCACGTAGCAAGCATGTCTAGGCCTGCAGCATGTTTTTAGCACATACCATAATGTACCTTCCAGGGTTAAATGTAAAACACTCCTACGTTGGTTTAATTGCAACACGTTAAGAGTGATCATAGTTATTTCTAAATAGTTTAACATGCACAAAATAATTCCCAAAACATCAGAATCAGTACTTAGTTGTCAATAAACAAAATTATTTCTCCTTTCATTTCAAACCTATTATCCTTTCCTTTCTGACTATAGGGATAACTACGGTGTTTATAACAATGTCAGGAGTGGTTCAGCCACAAAGAGAATGACATCACATAAAACTTGCTCTTAGTTAAACCTGCTTCAGCAACCTGAGCTGTGTGGGCAGGCACTGTGACCTACCCACAGTTTCCCCTGGGACCTGCCCTCCTGGGTCGCCTTCAGGATTAGGGCACGGAGATATTTATCAAAGTTCATCTAAATACTTGAATACACTTTTCTAGGTTTATTCTAAAACCACAACATTACTGCCAAAGCAGTAAGCATCTGCTGAGATTTTGTTTATGCATATTGTAGGGAAGGGAATATTTAACAATAGTCAAATACTTTTTATTCCATTTTCCTCCTTGTATTTATTTCAGAGATTATGTGTCTTTTGCCGTCTTATGCTATCCCTGGAAGTTGCATGTATTAATTTTTTTTTTATTTTTATTTTCTGTTCATCTCATTGTCACCTGCACTTTCTATGATAAATGGTAAATACAACAGCCTCCGCTCCTTCAGTTCGGATAGGTCCTACACGCTGAACAGGAGCTCCTATGCCCGAGACAGCATGATGATTGAAGAGCTGCTGGTCCCAGCAAAGGATCAGGTATGTGCTGTGTCTCTGTCACCAGGTGCTTCTTATTTGCAGGGGATTGCAGTGTGGAGCCCTCAGCTGTGCTTCCAGAGACTGTGAGTGCTCTCTTAACTGGTGGAAAGGGGCAAGAAAGGAGCTGTGAACAAGAGATGGTGGGGTTACCACTGTCTGGGTTTGATCCTGCAAGGGACAGGCAGTGGGGTCCCAAACCAAAAGAGTCTTTAAGGGAGCAGTTATGTTTCTGACTGTGGGGTTGGTTATCAGCTGAGGTCAGTGGGTGCTCCTTCGAGCCTCCTGTGACGTGTGTCTTTAGAGTGCTTTGATAAGCTGGGAGCAACGAGTTTCACACTAAGCAACCTTTGTACTGCACAATGCGGACTGGGAATTGCTTTGCCTCTTCTGCCTACATGGAGGGGACACACACTGCTGTCCTTGTTTTTTCACTCCTGGGAAAAATTTGGCCTTGTAAAGATTAAGCTATTATAGACTCATCAGTTTATAGATCTTCCAAACACTTGAGCAATGACCAGTACAACAAAAGCAGCGTCTTTTGACCTGATTGTAGTGTGGGAAAGTCTTTCCAAAAGCTGGGGATGATGAAGCACTGTATGCTTGGTTTGTGAGTTCCTCAGCATTTTCCATGGTGGACCTACTTCAGATTTCCAAATCTAACCGAATTACTCAAGAGTTTCTTGATACACAGAAGTCAAAGATCTGCTAGGAAACAGAATAAAAATTCATAGAAAAATTGTTCCTTGGAAAGGACTGTGAAGTGGAGCTGTTGTTTATGTCCTGGAAGAGCATAACGTAGATTGTAATGAAACAGAGGTTTGCTGCTGCTATTTTCACAGAGCATTCCTGCACTGGGGGGTTATTGATCTCAGAGGATATTTTCATGAGGAAAAGGGTCCACAGAGCAGGACTTGTACATTTTAAACCTTGATTGTATTAGTCTGTAAATTCAAGTGTGGTATAAGCTATCCAGTTTTACTACAGGTTTTACGCACATTTCTGGTATCATTATGAGAATGGCAGAAATTGGATTCTCGTTAGCAACAGAATATTTATTATTAGATTGTTACTTTTAAGTGAAATGTTGTAAACCTCCAATAACCTTAATTTGCAACAGCCATCTAGGGAGAGTTTCCAAGGCTTGCATAGCAGTGATTTTGTGGTTTTGTTTGGTTTGAAGTCATAAAACAAAATCTGGAACTACTGGCACTGGGGTCAAGAAATTCTATGTCAGAGTTGAGCACCTAAAGCTGCTTTGATGCCTTCTAATATCAAGACTTCATTAAGCGTTCTTGATACAATGGAAGTTTCAGAGGAGAGGAAGACTCTTCAGTCTGAGAATACATTGCATCGTTTTATGATTCTTGCTGTGTTTGTGATTCCCATTAAAGTAGCTGGCATGGATTTAGCAGCTAGGGTGCATCTTATAACAAGACTTAAAACCAGCTCTACGCTTAACAACTCTCCAAGAATGTGGTAGTGGGAAAAATGCTGTCTTGAGAGGTTAGTAAAGCCACGATTCTGTGCAAAACAAACATGAAAGCAACAAACTGTCTTCATGAGAAAGGCAGACCAGCTAAAACTTTCTGCCATGGCTTATTCCATGTCCTGACAAAAAAAAACATCCATCCTCTGGAATTCCTGTGGTTTTCTGCCCTGCCCAGCCCTAGCTTTTGACAGAAGCAGGAGAACTGCATTTGGGAGATGTAGAGTATCCCTGCCCCTCTTTGTCATCCCTCTGTATGTTAATGGGCTCCTAGATGATCTCTGCTAGGGCAGGGATAAAAAAGCACCAATTTGTGTTCCACCAATGGGATTCACAGCAGCAAAGATCACTGTGGTTTGAAACCAATATTCTAAAAGTCTGTCTGGCAACCGAGAAGGAGTTAAGGCTGTTTTGGGAAGCACACTACTTTGAAACAGGGTGATCCACTGCCTGTCTGTATATGCCATTTCCTCTCCTTTTGTACAGCTCAGACCTGTCTGGAGTTCATGGCAGCAACAAAGTCAGTTATTAGGAATTAATTTTATCACAAACATCAGTATATAAAACAGTTAAGGAGCATTTGCCAACCCCTTGGTCTGGTTAAGATAGAAGATCCCATGGCCACCTCTCCTCGGGGTCCCTGGTAGACTTGGGAGTCTGGAAAGAGTCAAATGAGGAAGATTTGAAACCATTCTTTGCCGAACCCCACTGCCAGCATAACACATGGAGTGTTAGAGAAGAGTTTCTAATAATTTCTTGGAAGTCCTGATATCATACATTGTTTGCATTTGGTGGTGTATTGCTGATCCTGTTGACAGGGAAGTCTGAATCCAGGTCACACTGTACCTCATAACCTGGCAGGAGCAAAGTTAAAATTTCTGTGTCCTGGCGTGTTACCTTGAATGCAGCAACTCAGAATAAATCCAAATGACTTCTCCATGGAATAATTTACATCAACCTCTGAATTTAATCAGCCGAAGGCAGGATGACTTGGACTATCCATTAAATAGCAGCTTGCTGAATCACTTCAGTCTGGATAAATTCATCTGGGAGGAAGCATAAATTCTTCTGTTTGCTGAACTCTGATATTACACTGCCTGGATATTCAGTTATGCAACCAGCAGGATCCTTGCCAGCAGGACCCTAAGTATTTTTATACATACATTTGCATCTAAGGCTGCCACACCTTTTAGCAATGCATTTTTAATCTCCCATAGTCCAGGGAAGGGACACTGGGACCTGACCAAACACAGAATGGATCCTGTGATTTGATGTCACTGACAATGTACTATTTTCTGGACTGCTTATATTGCAACTTCCTTACACAGGAAGATTTTTTTTTTTTGCCTGCATGGAAAATCCAGCACCTCAACAGCCTGAAAAAATGAGATCCACAGATGTGTGCTGTGTGTAAGATGAGTGTGTCCGGCTATCAGCTTTTCCTACTCTGCTTCTCTGCCAGAATTATTGGCTGCAGGCTTTGAAGGGCTTTTGCTTGCTCTAAATATGTCCAAAATATCTGTTTGATTGCACTTGGTCAGAAAGAAATGCTTTAAAAAAGCCCAGTCACCTGGTGTACAGACCATGTCTCGGGACAAGGAACTGGACTGAGGAACCCCACCTATGTGTGTAGGAAAACCCAGAGCACATCCACGGGCGCAGGGGCACCTCTGTCTAGCACAGATTATTTTGTAGTGATGGTAATCCCTTGGAATTTATATGGCTCTGTGTTTAGTTTTCTATATCCCACTGCTAAGGGAACATAGGCATTTTTCATCTGTTACAGGAAACCTGACCCCACATTTATTTGTTGATGTGTGTCCTGGTGCATGCCTGGACCTGGGTTCAGTGATGCCTTACAGCTTAGCAGGCCTCGCAAGGACAAACACCAAATTGTTTTGTTCCTTTTGGCCCATTTATTATGTTTCTTTGCTTTGTCCTATTTTTAATGATAAAGTTTATCACTGAGCAAAACAATAAATTTATTTTTGTTTATCTAAATTTTTACAATGCCTGAGACAACCTGTCTGAATCTTACACTGTTTGGTATCAAAAGTAATAACGTGCTCAGTGTGAGCTCTTGCAAATCACTTGGAATAGCAGAAATCCACAGTGATGGCCTTCCTGCCTAAACCACAGGCACTCCAGGAAATGTTGGAGAATCCCTGGTGTTGTACTGGAAACACTGAGAAAACTGTCTTCATTAAACTAAATTACAACACATTTTTCAAATGGCGCTAATTAAGTCCATTTTGGTTGCTTTATTGTCATTGTTTTGACAGCGTTCATTTTATCTTTTATGTCTGATGGTGTATTTCGCTGATTAGCATATGCAAGTTTGCCCTCTATTGTTGTCTGTGCTTGAACCATCAGGCCTCAAGTACATCTGTTACAGCGAGTTTAACAAAAGATCCTTAATAGAAGTGTTGAGGTAGGGAAGGGAGGAGGCATTGAGCCAGGAGGTTGGATGGGTGGCAGAGCAAAGCTGCACAAAGCTGCAGGGATTTCTGTCGATGGGCAGTAAATTACAGTGTCAGTAGTTTTTGGAAGGAAACCTGGGATCCTCATTTCTTATGAAAGAAATGCCTAAAGAATACAGTTTTTTGGAAACCGCAGAGTGATGGGAATATTGCACATTCCAGCCAGCAACACAGCAACTATCTGCCTGCTTATCTTGTGCAAGATTTTCAAGAGAATTATTTTTGTGTGTTTATGACGGAATTTGCCAGATTTACTTCTAATGCTGATACTTCTATTCAAAATAATTAATTTGCACCACCAGTATGTGTCAGCATATAAAATAACACAGGTGGAAGTAATAAGATTTTAGAAGTGTGTGCTTGGCTCTGGTTTGACTTGAACCCACTGAATTTAATTTGAAAACAGCCCATGAGGTTTCAGTCCAAACAGGCTGCTCTCTCTAGCTGCATTTGCCTCTAAGCAGCAAACAACCTACTTACAGGAAACACTGACATCTTTAACACCATCTCGGGTGGGGTGAGGAATGTGTGTGTTGCTTCTTGACTCACTTTTATTCATGTGACTTACGATGGTGTTTCTTAAATTTGGGAGACACTTTGATGTCATCCTGGAAATAGGAGAAAACCGTATTTGAAGTTTAGGTGGTTTAATTTCCTAAGACAAGAGAAACAAAGAGAAACGAACATTTTGCTGGAATAGCATTGCTGCCCAGTAAGAGGATTTATAGTGTGAGGGATGTTGTGGGGCACAGGATGTATGAATGTGCGTGGGCAGCAGGAGAAACAAATCACACCTCGGTGTCTGTCCGAGGGAGTTAATTATAGCCTCGCAGGGTAAAAGCTATTTCTGGCCAGATGAGCAGGGGCAGTGGCACTCCAGTGCTCATGTTGGTTGTGTATCAAGACAAACCAACCCCCTCCTGAGTTCACAGCCTCAGTGAAACTCCCAGAGAAGTTATTCACAGGTTCTGCTTGAATAAGGATCTATGCAATGGCATCCTCTGAGGGCGAGTGTTACGCTCCCTGCCTATATGGTATATGACTGCAGTACAAATGGTAATTTTTTTTTTCAGTATTTTTAACCTGGCACGTAAAAGTAAGTAAAGGCTGGGGAGAGACATACTTGAAGCTGAAGGAAGTGCAAAAAGTGGGCAAAAAGAATGTTTGAAGAGACAAGAGTTTGTGTGTGTATTTCATGTTTCTGTTACAGGATTTCCAGTAATTTAACCCTGGAGGTATCAGCACTGTTAAATGGAAAGGACCAGATCTAAATTTAATGTAGTTATATTAACAAACTTGTATTTAAGACAAGTGTTTCTAATGTTAATTTTAAATTTCAATGTATCTGTTTTGTTTTGTTTTGAAGCACCTGACGTTTCAAAGGGAGTTTGATTCTGATTCTCTCAGGCACTATAGCTGGGCTGCAGACACCTTGGACAATGTTAACCTTGTTTCAAGTCCCGTCCATTCTGGGTAGGTCACTCAACAGTTTTCCTTTATCTTTAGATGTGGAACTGTATTGTTAGCTGCAGAATACAGCCTGCAGTAATGGCTGATAACATGTCTGTTCCTGCTCCACTTGAAGTCAGTGGCAAAATTCACACTGACTTCAAGGAGGGTGCTTAATAACAGGAGTCAGTCTGAATTCTTGCATATCAACCCAAAATCCTGCTTCTGCACTTAATTTTCTGAATGCCAAAACTCTGTAATCCCACAGACTTCTCTTTAAGAAGCCCATTTTGCTTTTTCTGTTGCTTATGCTTTGCTTTAAGCATCGGAAGATGATTTTGTTTGCATTGTATTAAATTATTTGGAATATGAAATCAGAGATAGAATGTTATGCTTTCTGTTCTTTCGTAGAGGAAAAATTGGGAGGCTTTAATTTGGTCTCTTTTTATTTATACCTTCGAGCTCCTGCGTGGTCTCCATTATCTGTAGTTTGATTTTAGTGGTGCTGTTTGTTTACTTATGAGTCATCACTGTAATTTAGGTGCTTCTTGACAGTGCCACTCAGACTTGATTTAAATGCAGTAGTAGTGATGTCTGAATGCATAGTGTAAAAATTTGCAAATGAATATGTAAATAATCTTTGCATATTATTAGATTGTCTAGTGTAAATATTTGTTTAGTTTTTGAGATCAGGACATAAAATGTCATATCTATTTTAATTTACTTCCCCATTTTTGACTAATTACATTCTTATCATAAAAATGAGTGCAGCACATACCAAAATATTTCATTTCCAATACAGCAAGCCCCACAAATCTAAAGCTACAGTTCCACAATACACATCTGCATCTGCTGAACAGATCTATATCACAGTGGATTTTTAGGTGCCAAGCTGGTAAAGCATTGCACATGGTCTGAGCTAGCATTAAAATGTCAAGAATTGCAGTATGAGAAGCTGAACACTGTTGGTTATCATGGAATGGTGCATTGACAAAAGACCTCAGAGAGCTGGTAGCCCAACCCTTTGCTTTACCGTAGGAGAAAATGTAGCCAAGTCTTTCCTGAAATATGTTTAATGTCCTAATAACTGCTAAAAACAAGAGATTCTGTAGGCCCCGAGCTTCAGGAGTCCAACATCTTTTGTTATAGTATTTCTTCCCCTAATAGTCAACTTAACATTCCATTCCTGCAGAGTAAGCCTATTTCTTATCCATAGTGGATATCCATTGTCATACCCACATGGAGAATAATATCTTACTGGTTTCTTAACAGTGGTTTTCTATGCCAGAAGGCATGTAATCCTGTCTGTTAGACTAAAATGTCCCAGACCCTCCCACGTGCTGAAATGGGTGCTTTCCCCATTTCAGCATGTTCCTGCTGCTCTGCCCCAGCTCTCCCCTCTTTGATGAGAGCTTGTTTGAAAGCCAGGATCGCCACCTCTTTGTTCTGACACATGGCACACTTAAGCAGTCCCACAGTGAGAGTTACCCTTTTGGTAATTTCACTTTCTGTTGGTGGATGCTTGTGATCTGCTAGAATTTCTTGGCTCTCTTTTGAAATCCTGAAGTTTGGTTAATTTTTACTGGTGTTGCGTTTAAGTGTTTTGTTTCTCCCTTCTGTTTGCATTTGTCTCTATGGTATTTCAGTTTTTTGCTTCCAGTCCCTTTTTCCATTTTTCAGATCTTTTTTCTGTGTTGAAATCATGCAGACTTTTAGCCTAGTACCTGTGCCAGGACAGCACAGTGAAATATGCCGTCGAAGTTCTCTTTCAGTGTAACAGGAAAGCAGTGATGGTATCTTTTGAGGTAACTTCTTAGGTGATCCTGCACTTACCTTATCTCTACTGTACCTCCTTTGCTTGGTGAGGTACCAAGGCAGTACTTTCACACGTCAAAGAAGGAATTCACATTCATTTAGCATGAGTTGCTCTTGCCACTTATATTTTTTGGTTTGTTTTTATTTTGAGACTGGTGGTAGGCAAGATGTAATATCTTGATTAATTACTTTGATCATTTAGGTCCTTATAGAATGATTATTAAATAATTTATTCGTTAATATTTCCTGGTAATTTGGGTTCGACTGATTGGTCTAAAATTTTCTGATTTCTTGTCATCCTGATAGACAATAGGCCTAATGTTTTCATCCTGCCAGTCCTCTGGGAAAATACTTGCCTGCCCTTAGGTCTTTGCATGTTCACCAGTGGTTCCAGTCCTCCAAAACATGTATTCTGTGAACATGGGAGCTTTCACATAAGATCTGCTCCCTTGGTACATGTGCCCTCTCTAATGCAGAGGTCGTCTAAGATGCTGCCCAGAGGGGAGCAAACTGTGCGGCTGCATGGCAGGGAGAGGACAGATACCCTCCAAACAGTTATAGCTCCCGAAGTGGGCATAAAACAAAATATTCTCCAAACATATAGGGCTTTCCTGACCTATTGCGTTTCTTATTTGACATAGAAAGTCCATCAGAAACGATGCTCTGAGGATTCAGTTCCTTTGTCAGGAAAAAACCCCCAAACCTCACTTGCTGTTTATTTAGTTTTCAGTTGTGGCCCCATATTATAATACGATCCTGTTTGATTTTCCCAGTTATCTTCACCTAGAGGCAATCAACAGATGTTCCCTCCTAATATTCCAGTACCTCAGCACATCTGAAATGCAGAGGACCATGACTTGTTATATCTCTTCTGCCAGTCTTTTCCTGAACAGCAGATCCTTTTCTGCTTGTTTGGGGTGCTTCGTTCCTGTCTTTGTCCTCAGTTCAGTCTGTGGCTGGGGGCAGGGGCTGGCAGCCCTTGTGGTGTGGTGGCCCTGTGGCCAGGCTCTGACCCCACTGCTCTTTGACATCTCCGTCTTCACAGGGCTCCCCCGTGTGCCGTGCCAGGAGCACCACTGCTGCCTTGGGTCACTCTTTTCCCCATTTGCCCCCTGTCAAAAGAAAACATCAATGTTCTTATTTCTTAACCCAGGCAGACGGGGAATCCTGGGAGCAGGATGTGGAGATCCAGCAAGGTATCAGTGAAAGGAGAAGAAAGTAGAAATTGTTGGCAGTGATTCCAACTTTTCTGGTTTTTCCTTTTTTTAAGCCAAGAGAATGTTTCATGTTTTTCTTCTTGAGTTCAGAGAAGTTGTTTTGCCAGCATATATTTTGAACAGGGTCAATTGTAAGCAGTGCATTGAAATACATCATGGATCTTGAGGCCTCTGGAAGGGTAGAGACCCTCACTAAAATGACCTTCACCTGTCAGATGTGAGCTTACTCCTGCAGCTTTCCCAAAGTAAAATATGGGTGTGCTGGCTTCGTGTTACCTTTAACTGCTTCGTTTTCTTAGCTGAAAGAAAGAAATGACTGTGCCACACTGCCTTGCAATATTGAAAAACTCAGAAATACTGGATCCAGTCTTGCAGGGTGGAATAAATCAAATTCATTATAGTTTACTATATTTAAAATTATATTAACTATATGCAGTTTAAATTACATTACTTTTATAGAGTTTACTCCAACCTGCTGTACGCATAGAACTGACTTTTGACAGCAGTGCAGTGGATGTCATGGACTGATATCCTTTCAAGCATCCTGCCACACATATGTTTATACATTATGCTTTGGAAAATAAACTGCTTTAGAAAAGTCCAAGAACTGGTGTTCCATGGCACAGAGAAGCATGTTTTTGGAATTCAATGAAGCTGTGTTGCAGTAAATTCTCTGCTGACTAAGTAAACTGCAAATGTTTTTCTTCATGAGCTTCTGCATTTTCCAGAGAACTTACGGAGTTGTGCTGACTGATTAAATGAACCTTCCCTTTCAGATTCTTTTTCCATGTCTAGCATATTTTATATTACATATATAATGATATGTGAAGCAAAAGCCAAATAATTTCTAAGCTGGCCTTCAAACATGTTGCTTTTGTTATTTTTCTGATTGTTACTTTTTCTTTGCACTTATTATTGATATTTTCTGTTGCTTGCCTCTAATTATCTTACATTAATTTTCCCATTTGCTTTCTAAATTATTTTGCAGCTATTCCTCTCCACTCCCTCAGTATGATTCAAGGTGATAACTCTATGCTTTCTGTAAATCCTCATTTTATTTTGTTTTTTTAAACTTTTTTTTTCCCCACAGAGTGTGTGTAGATGTTTGTAGTGCATCCAACCACATCCTCATCCCTTCCATGTATTCAAGTAGAAATGCTCATTAGCTTTTAGCATTGTGTTTTAGAGGTCATACTGTAGTTTCCATTACTAGTGCAACTTAATTTAGGTAAGCATCAGCTACTAATGTTTTTAGATACAAAGTGCATGAAATACTGTTTGGAGTTGTTGTTATTGTTTTAAACGGTAAGTTACTAATCGGCAAATTAGACAAGGAAATAATTCATTAATATGCTGCTGAAAATGACTGCCTGTCTTTGGGAGCAGTATGCACAAAGGCTGGTCTGCTGCAGGTTTTGTCTGCGCTGGAGGCTGCAGTGTGGTGCAGACACTGAAGCTGGAAGGGCTGGTTCCTGCACTGGGGCACAGGCTTGTGTCAAGGGTTGCTTACCCTTGCTGTGAGCAGTGTGCAGTAGCAGTGCTGAACTCCAGGTTGCCACGGCTGGACTGACCTTAAAATCTACAGCCTAAACATCCCTGGTAACTCAGGGATTGATTTTTGTAGGTACTTAGTTTTAACTTCTACTGGTTTTTTTTTTTTTTTCCATTATGAATTTAAGACAGTTGATTTAGGTGCCTAGAGATTTTTGACTATTCACTCTTACATACTTTTCATCATTTAAATAGTTTGGGTAAAGAAGACAGCATGTTATTTGAGTGTAAGTTGGGGCATTTTTGCACTAGATGAAAGCTTCCTTTTCATTATTAATTCTGAGTGGCTTAACAAGGCAGTAACCGTGTACATGATAGGCAGCTCTCCAAAACATTGCTTTGTGCTGAGCCATCAGGCCAAGGCCAGCCTTGCCAAGCTGCCCAGGAGGCTGCTCCGTGGTGCACTGACCAGCTGTGCCTCCCTGGAGCTGCTGCAGCCCTGGGGATGCTCCTGCCAGGCGTCCCTCCACCCTGCACACTTCCAATCTGAAATGGATCCAGCTCCTCTGCAGACAGGAACCATGCACATTTTAAAAGGCCAGCAAAGCATCCATAAATACTAAGATAATAATCACTTATGGAGTATATAATTTAAAGTTCGAGCATATTGGTGTTGACACAGGTCTAATATTTATGGAAAGTGTTTGGTTAGCCAAGATCTTGTCCCGCTGAAACAATTCCTCTCGTGAGGAGCTGGGATACCCTAGTGGCAGCATTTGGATTTGCTGGAGTGTACAGTGCATTTATCTAGGAGAGAAACATGGAATGTGGATATCGCTTTTCTGTATGAAGACTACTGTGAAATGTCATGCCTCAGTATCGTAAAGTGTCTGGGGCATGAGAAATTTTAAATTTGGGCTAGGGTCATCTCAGAGAGCAGTTTTACCTCCCCATCTTTGCTGATGGATTTTAATTTGAAGAAAGGCAATGTAGCAATTTCTTGATCTGGAATTCAGCTAAATAACATTTCCATTGTATTTCCTATATTTACAGCTTGTGTCCCTACTCACTTCTCTCCTGCAGACCACTAAATACCAAATTTTTATTTCGCTCCTGCTTTTGTGCCTATTTTTCCCACCCATGGTGGCCAGACTTCTGAATATAGCTTATTTGCAGGCCTGGCCAGTGCCTGTCAGTTCTGCTGTTGATATCCTGCTGGTCTCAAAGCAAATGGAAATGTGTTGCACAAATTCCCAGTCGTACTTCAGAGCACCTGGGGCTTTTTTTTCAAGAACCATCAGAGTCCCCTAGGTTATTGGCTGACACCCTTAGTTCACTTTACTGTCAGGAACCAGGAAATTGAATGGATTCACCTGTTAGTCATGTGACGGTTTGGTTCTTAATACCTGGAAGTTTTGGCAACAGCCTTAGAAATAGTGAAGCCACATGACAGATGTGTCAGCTATGTCTGTGTCTGCCTATCATACAGAAGGAGCAAACAAAATCTGTATTAGCTTCAAGACTGTGCTGGTAACTTGTGTCCTTCGTGATACCAGCCTTATTGATGCAGTTATTGCATCTTCTTCTACCTGAACCTATTCTAATATTAATTGTTGTTTTTAATTATTCCCTTGCTAATAGAGAGGATTTTTATTCAAAAATATACCACTCATCATTTACAAATGTAATTTCTTACCTCTTTATTAAAAAATGGAATATTATGCACTGGAATGACACTAGCAAGTGCGATTTTTTTCTTTAATGTCTCTTTTTTGCTAATGAATATGATCTTCAAAGAGAACTAATGGCATGATTTCCTGCAGGGAGCCAACAGCCTAAAGGAAGTTATGTACTTGGTAGTCATCACTTATCTTCCCCATCTGTGGAAGCCCTTAGTAGCCTGGACTGACTGTTACCCATGGTGCTGGCATTTGCTCTGGCAGCCATCAGGAGTATTTGCAAATGAGACTCTGAGGAGGTTTCAAAGACCAAGGTTCCAAAAATAATCAGCATTTTTGATTCCCCTTTTTCTACACTATCTGGTTGCTTTATGCATGTGAGGCTAATTACTTTCATTTGTGGACAGTAGAACTAAGAGCAACAAAGGGATGTTTTAAAATTCTAACAAACCACTACTAATACAGTACTTGTGTACACTTTTAATCCAAGTTGCTCAGTAGAACCTGTCATCTCACCATGATGTTGCTAGAGCTTTAGCAATTCCTGCTTTTGATTAACGGTAGCTAACATGTAAGTACAAGTTTTAAAAGGATCTTTATATTCTTTTTAGTTTAGCAGGGATTGGGATGAATTTTCCAATGTTCTAAAGTCTGTGTCTGCTGACTTTTTGTTGATCTTGTGCTTGTTTTGTGACCATTTTCATTGGCGGTGTTTTCTTTTCCCTGCAGTTTCCTGGTTAGTTTTATGGTGGACGCCCGCGGGGGTTCGATGAGGGGCAGCCGGCACCACGGCATGAGGATAATCATCCCGCCGCGCAAGTGCACGGCACCCACCCGCATCACCTGCCGCCTGGTCAAGAGGCACAAACTGGCCAGCCCACCACCCATGGTTGAAGGAGAAGGATTGGCAAGTCGACTTGTAGAAATGGGGCCAGCAGGGGCACAGTTTTTAGGGTGAGTTTAATTGTGTATACTCATGTCGCACCTCTCATTCCCTTTATCCTGTGGCTCTGAGTAGTTAAACGTTGACTCTACCTCATCTGAGCACATAACTCAGGCTACTTAACCTAACATGTTAGAAAATGCCAACCGGCCATTCCTTCTGGAAAGAGCCCTTGCATTTTAAGGAGAGTTTTGCCTCTTTGATGACTGTGGGATGGAGATGAAGGTAAGGAAAGCCATGGGAAAGCCAGATTCCACCCCATCTATTCGTGCAGTCCTGCCTTGGAAGTCAGGTCACACACTGAAAACCCAGAGCAGGTTTTGACCCTCTTGCCTGTAGAATATTTAGAGAAACAGCACTATCACAAAGAATTGTCCTGGAGACACCCACAGGGACCCATGTATTGATCTCTGTTCCCAACCTGTGCAGGGCTCCCTCTGGAGTTGCTGGGAGCTGCCTGTCTCCATCTTGTGGAGCAAAACCACTTGTAGTGACAGTGGAGCACCCACTGCAGAGAGGTGGTATCAGTAGTACCTGTGCTAGGAACTGACTATTTTTAAAGCTTAAAATAGGGGAAACAATCCACCATGATGTGGCCTTTTTTTCCTAATTATAAATTTTGTTCTTTACCGTGAGTGGCACCCTGGTGTAAACTGCTGGTTCTGTCGGGAATGACAGCTTGTTCCTAATTTCCCCTTCTCGTTTCTCTTCCTGCTGCATGGATGTTATTCAGTAAACTGCATCTTCCTAAAAGTCCTCCCCCTCTAAATGAGGGTGAGAGCATGGTTAGCCGAATCCTGCAGCTTGGTCCACAAGGAACAAAATTTATTGGGTAGGATATGTACGGAAAAGATACAGAATGTCTACAGTTTTTCTTTTGTTTCCAATTTTTTGTTATTCCCATTATTTTTTTTAAGTTTCCTAAAACTTTCAGTTGATTTATGTCACTGAAAGAAAATATAGTGGCTTGATTTAATATAGCTCTGCTACTACCTTGTGCTTATAGGCATGTAAAATTCACTGCCAGCATTCTGCTTTCATAACTTCTGTGCTTTTGTAATCTTTTAAATTTGAAGTGTTTCTACTGCATTAAATACATTTTAATACACAGTGGCAGTCCTTTAAGTTCAACCCTGTGGTAGAGAAGGTATTTACAGGTCTCGAGTGAGACGGTTTTGGGAAGAGAATTTGTAAAATGTGATCGCATAAGGTCTGTTATTTACGAAAGATTATTCAGAAAAAAATGTTATCAAGTGAATGAATTGATTCAGCAAGATTGGAGAAATACTGATCTTTTCAACCTGCAAGAGGCATCTTGTTAAAATAAATTTACAAAGCCAAGTATGCTACCCAAAGGGACTGCAATGTATAGTCTAAACATATAAGAATGTTTCCATATGTTTTTGACTGTTGTTTTCAAACCATATTGTAAAATTTATTGCATTAGGTTAATAAATATTGGTGAGTGTTTGGTGTTCCAAACCTGTTCAATACCTTCTCACTGAGTATTCTCGTTAAATGTCATGCAAAAAATTGTGTGGTTTCTAAATATTTACAGAGACAGTATCTGAAATATTAGCCTGCAAAGATTGTACTACAGCTTTAGTTTTCAGCTTGTGCTCTTTATGAACTAGAGACTAAATATCTTAAGCAATGTATTTGAATTTTTGGTATTTTCTTGCTGTGCACAGTGGGAGAGAGCAGGTACATTCCTGATTTTTTTTTTTTTTTTTTTTGTTAAAGAACTTGAGACTAGAAAAATAGATTGGGTGCTCCTAAAAGCATCTAAAATATATATTAATTAAACTCTTCTTATCATTTTCGTGGGAGAAAAAAACACTAACTCTTCTCCCTGGGAATTTAATATGCAAACTGGGCTTCTAGCTAGTTTGTTTTTCCCCATGATGGCTGTTGTAATTTCATGCTGAAGTGATGGATTGGTTAATGCACCCAACACCTGGCAGATGTACAGCACTACAGAAATGCTGCACACTTCTCCCATCATGTGAGGCTGCTTTTAACCAAGTTGTTACAAAGCAGTTAAACCCTTTACAACCTCTGTAGGAAAATAATGATACTGTCTATTTAAATGTCTTAAAGCTGCATAATCCATAAATGTTCACTTACTGTGTGATTTCAGTCGGTTTGTCTTAGCATACTTTAAAATGCATATCCTGCCTGTGAAGTGTTTGGCAACAGTGTCTGTTTTGTTGAGGAATGGCACATGAAGTGAATGGTGGTTTCTGTTGGTTGTTCATACAAACTGTTCAGTAATGCACTTGCAGTCCTCTGTTGAAGGTACATTGTCTGGTGACACAGGTGTATTATTAACCACCTTCTCATTCCCCCCAAAATGTTTGACAGTAACTAATATAAATGT
Organism: Picathartes gymnocephalus; assembly: GCA_013390045.1. Classification (NCBI taxonomy): domain Eukaryota; kingdom Metazoa; phylum Chordata; class Aves; order Passeriformes; family Picathartidae; genus Picathartes; species Picathartes gymnocephalus. The sequence continues at coordinate 75,154 of WEKY01058459.1, read as the reverse complement.
GGTCGTGATGTTGTTCAACCCAGAGAAATCCATTCTGAATGGATCTAACAATTCCCCAGTGATCTTTGCCATGCCGAGGTTGCAGCTGTGATGCTGGGCATGAGAACCAGAAAGTGGAGCTAAAGGAAAACAGTCTCTTTTATTTCACAGGAGCTGCATCAACTGAGAGCCAGGGAGACCTTTGAAATTTAGTTTGAAGTTCAAAATCTACCTAAGTGCATGGTTTCTGCTACAGTCAGTGGCTGTTGCATGCATTGGGATAGCCAGATTGCTTCGGAACTAGCTTTGTCCCTTCATACTCTCTGAGCCAAGTCTGAATTTTGACTATGCTAGTGCCAGTTAAAAGTCAGCAGTGGTGTGTATACTGGAGGCAGGTTGGATCACCTACACCCTGGGATAAGTGAGCAGGGAGAACTGTCCTTAGTAAAAGTTGTCACTATTTTTTTCATGGAGGCAGATATTTCAAAAGATTTTAGATGATAAAGGATTGTGCAGCTTTGGTAATTTTAAAAACATTTTTACCATGACAGTGATTTTAAATGACTGTGGGATTTTTAAGGACCCATAGGAAATTAAGGACAGTGAGGAGATACAGGGTTAAAACTAACATGATTCCTTTTTCTCTAGCCCTGTCATAGTGGAAATCCCACATTTTGGATCAATGCGAGGCAAGGAAAGAGAACTGATCGTGCTCCGAAGTGAGAACGGTGAAACGTGGAAAGAGCACCAGTATGACAGCAAACATGAAGACTTAACTGAAATACTCAATGGCATGGATGAAGGTAAATATTTTCTCAAAGTTTCAGCAAGCCTTGCCTTTGTGAAGGCTTGCTAACATGGGCTGACTACAACAAACTAAAGTAAAGCAGTGCAGGGGATGTCTGACTTCAGGGAATACATTAACACACATAACTGATGGAAAGAGCGTAAGGAGAAATTGTTCCGCAGTGGCCTGGAGACGTCCTGAAGTGAGTGGTGAATTTTAGTCTGAAGTCTTGCCAAGTCTAAGCGGAGTTGAACAGTTGCTTTCCAGAATGAATGCGAGAATAACACCCAGCTGGAGGTACACGTGTCTCTGCTGCTCAGGCAGGGCCACGGGAAGGTCATTCCAAACCAACCATGGAGTGTAAATATCAGCTCTATTGGGCCTTCCCACAGATGCAGACCTTGGCCCCTAGAGCATTCTTATTTCAAATGGAGTTGTTAGAGATTGCCTCCCACAAATACACAACCTGCCCTCCTGATGCCCATCTGGGAACAGGTCTGGCTCCCGTGTTTTGCTTGAACATTGCTATTGGTGTGAGTCCCTCAAGATGAGGGGACCCAGCTGTACAAATACATCAGAAGATACCATCACAGATGGTCCCTGAAGACAAATCATGGGCAAAGCCAGGCTGCGGGGCTGCAGTGGTTCCTTGGCACCACTGCTTGCTTTTCCTAGCAAGCATTTTTCAGTATTTTTGCTGATAAACTGTTGCTTGAGCTCTTTGCATTTGAGTGTGAATGAAACAGTTTGTGGTGTGAACTTTGGTGTTCTGTAAGGGTTTATCCACAGGGTTTTCCCAGGATAACCTACAGAACGTTGTAGTGTGATAAAGTACAAGCTGCAGGAAAGTTATTTCATTATCAGCAAAAGCATGTGAAGGAAATGATGAGGCTGTGGATGGCAGCTCTGAGAGGTATTTGTGGAGGAACTCTGCCTTTGATTTCAGCCTCTCCTTGTTTGACAATGGCAGCCTCAGCAAAAGGCATGCCTCAGGAACTTGGAGAGTTGTGCTGTTGTGAGGGTCTCCCTGGGCATCTGAAATTCAGCATTTTTACTGGCTTCCTGATCCCCTGGGAATGGGGACTGCAGGAAAGGCTTCACTTTGAAGTATTTGAACTGCACTTGAGCTTGTACAAACACAGAGCAACAGCAAAGATCTGCTCGTTACGTGATGATCTATTGCAGCTATTTATGTCAAAATAAATGTATTGGAACCAACCAAACAGGAGGGCAGAAACACTGTAAATGTTTTGTCAGTGGGTTTGGAAAAATAAAATAAACTTCATGACTGAAGGCTACCGAAAAACAGTGGAATAGGTAAGAGATGGGCACGGTGCAGGATAGTATGGCTTGGGGAATTATGATTGCTGCAGGATCAAATTGCTGCAGCCTTTGAAAAAGAAAAATCTCACCATTGCCCCTCCTTATCTGCACACTGGCATGGGATCAGAAGTGATGATTTGATAATTGGGTGAAGTTAGTAGTGCCTTGTCAGGGGTGAGGTAGTCAGCACTGATAAGCAGCTTGCTTATTTATTTCATGTGCTTTTCAAACTGAGCTTAGTTTGATTTGGGTATAGGAAATCTGGGCACAGAAATAGTGTTCTGAAGTGCTGAGGCTCTCAGCACTTATGAAAGAGTTCACATATGGATAAATTGAAAATTTAGAGACAAGTTCAATAAATAAAAACACTGGGAAGGGAGATGGGCATGAAGCCCTCAGTACCTAGAGCCAAAAATAATAAACTTCACAATTTGGAGCTGCAAAACAACTTTCTGATCCTACTGAGGGTTTCAGGTGGCCCTTTCCTTCTGGGGAACTGCTGTTTGAGGTTAGTGGGTCTAAGTGCAGCCAAGCAAGCACACAAAGTATGATGGACATTATTCTGTTAGAGTGAAAATATTTGGCACCTTAAAAGCCAAACCTCAGGAGTGGGTTTTACAAATCCAGGCAATCATTTGTGAGAGGAAAAGGAGAAAAAATACTGCAGACACATCCACTGCATTGATTATTTGTTCAGTTCATTTTAGCTTAATCCTTCTATAGCTAGGAAAGCAAAATAAAATTTAAAAAAATTAAAAGGAAAAAAAAAAACCAAACCACCCTGCATTAAAATAGTGCAAGGGTTTTGACAAAATTCCACTGGAGTTAAATGACACCTTTCCAGTGTAAAAGGTCTTCCAAGCAATGACCAAAAAATTACAAATTTGTAGCCTTGAGTGGGTTGGGGTTTTTTTTTCATCCGAACTTTTACTGGTTTGTTACAAAATACCACAGTTAGACTTGGCACTGGGGGAGTATATTGCGTCTCAGAAACCATAACTTTGGAAGAAGTTTTATTCCAGGTATGAATTCTGGAGGCAGAAGCAAGCTTTGAGTAAGAAGCAGCCATGTAGTCATTTAGAGAAATTTAGTGTGTCTTTGCAAGAAAACTTGTCTGCATAATCCCGTCTAAGTGCCACGAGGTGCTGCAGGAGTGCAGTTTTCTGTTAAAAGCAGCCGCTCTGTTCTCGGTCAGACCTGCTGTGATCACAAGGCCCTCCCTACCCGTGCAGTGAAGGAGGCCAATCACACCTCTCTTCGCAGCTCCTAAACACGCGGGGTTGTAGCCATGCAGTTTGCTCCTCTGCTGGGTAGTTCCTGTTTCGCTCTCCCCCTTAGCCAGCAGGGTTGGGAGCAAGGACAGCGTGGCTCCTGGCCCTCCCTGGGGACCGCCGGAAAGCGGCTCTGTCCTGGAAGCAGCACCATCTGCTGGGAACCTCGTCCCGGACCCGAAATAATGCCGAGCAGGAGGCACCGCCCCAGGGCTAGTGCAGCATTAAATAGCAGCAGAACTTTCGCGTTGTTACCGTGCCAGAGCAATGAACTATGATGTAAAGAGCGCGTTCTTCTTTGGTGCAATCAGGTTTCTGCTTAAATAGGTTTTATTTTAAGGATGTTGCTGTACTTAGGCAAGTACAGGGCTGAGGGCATACAGGGAACTTGGCATTTTTAAGAGTAGGAGGAGTGTGGCTTCAAACACAGGGGTAGCAATTCACATTTATTTATACTCAAATAAAATATGTGTATTTTTTTAATTTATTATTTTTTTAGGAAGAAGCTCTCTGTCTTGTAATTGGTAAATACATTACATTTTCAGACAGGCTCCTTTTAGATACAACTTCTGTTTGCTTTTAACATTCCTGCATCCTTTAGAGGTACCTGTAGATAAATTGTGGGTACAAATGCACACACCGGGATAGCTCATCTTTTAACAGTCATTTGCAAACCAATTAGTGAGCCAAGAAATGCAAATGTTTGTGGCTACAGTATGCTTGCAGCTGCACAATGTGGTTTCAGATGGGAAGCAGGAGTTTTTACATAACTGAATCGACAGATCAAACCAGAGTGTGACCTTGTTTATGCCTAAAGTTTAAAATATAACTATAAATCACTCTGCAGTGATTTTGCCACATTTCCAAGAGAAGTTTTTAAACATAATGCTGTTAAACTGTATCTTGTGAGTGGCAAGATAAAAGACTGCACAAAAATAGAGGTAAAGGACATTGCCTTATTTGAGGGTGAAACATCCTTGTGGCACCGGGAGTGTCTAGTTATGTGTGTGAAACTCGGAGGCTTGGAGGCTGGGTCTGCTTACCAGCATCTTCCTGCCCTCAGCTTCTCCTTGCCCCTTGCCATGGGCTCTCCTGCCTCCCTCTCGCTCCTGTGTTTTTCTCCATGTGGAAGCTGCCTTCTGCACGCCATGCTTTTAGTGCAGCAACCTTAATGGGCACATCTCTCTGCTGGGAAAACTGGGATGCTGTGCTCACCCCACCCTGTGGTCTGTGCCCGGTGACAAGGTCAGCTCTGCTCTAGCCAGGACTGAGGGAGGGTTGCACAACTCGCAGAGCTGTTCAGTCTGGAGGTACAGGTGAGATTTACTTTTTCAGCACTAGCAAAATCCTTTTGAAGCCCTGGCAAGGGAAACCAGATACACACAGAGACAGACATCTTGAAGCTCATGAAACAGCCAGGTGTTCTGTGACTTGTCTGAATCTATTTCGAGTCAGAAGAAGCTCTTTGTTACCTTATCTGAAAGTAAAAACAGAAAGGTATTAGATGTGGATGAACTTGATCCATAACTGCCTCTCACCAGAGAGAACTGGTGTGATTTCTTTCCTTGACCTGAGACAGCCTGTGTGGAGTCCCACTCTGACCTTGGAGGACATGGCTGTGTTTCTCTTCTCCCATCCAGGAGCCTTAACGTTCACGTGGCAGCGTGCACCAGAGGGTGGGGATCTGTGATGTTCCTTTCCTCCCTCCTTCCCCTCTCTCCATCTCCTCTCTCCTCCATCACTCCCACCAAACCATCCCAGGAGAAGTGTGCTATACACCTGGGTGGCCGGAGAAGACCTCTGTGCACGTTATATTCACAGTACCTTTCTCTCGACTCACTAAAGCCGAATGGCTGGGAATGTTCTTGTGCTGTTAGCACGAGCCTGGGAGACTGTGGCATTGGGAGATTCTTCCCAGTTCTGCCGCTAACCTTCCTGCTTCGCCTCTCCCTGCTTTGCTATCCCTATCTGTAAGATGGGATGCATAGCATACTTCTCTGTGGCTAAAACCCCCTTCCCTCCAAAACCAAAAAATGCTTCAAGGTTTATCATTGAAACACTTTGCCCAGGAATGAAGTGTCAGCAGCTGAGGGAAATAGTAATGATATCTCCCCCTGTAAAATGCATGAGGTGTGCTTGGGAAACGTGACCTCTCCCAGGACTAGTTTTCCCTGTTTCATTAATTCTGTCATGCTAACACTGCATTTGTCAGGGCAGTAAGAGAGATGGTTTGATTGCTCATCATCTTTTTTTTTTTTTTTTTTTTTTTTTTTTTTCTGGTAGAGGGCAACTTCATCTAGAAGCTTACACATGTATTATCCAAACATAACCTCCCTATATATAGTCCAACAACTCTGCATGCCTGACTGTTGCTCTGCCACTCTTGTCTTCCCATCTTCCTCCTCTGAAGGAGAGTGCCTGCCAGGCTCAAAGCACTTTAAAATGTTCTTGTATAAATCACTATTTTTCTACTTCAGGAGAATTTTAATTATCCTTCCCCTCTGTGAGCATTTTAGAGGGGTTTTTTTTCTCTAGCAGCAAACAGGAGATGATTAGGATTTACCAGTCAAGATTACACCTGCCTGGGAGTTTAAGAATCTGGTTTGCCTCCTGCACAAGCCACTGCTTCCACAGGCTGCAGGCAGAGTGCCTAATTCATTAGAGGGCTTCAGATAGCAGCCTCTGAGTCAAAGTAAATGGAAGCTGACATTATGATAAGAAATTATCCACTTCTGGTAGGTAGATATGATCCACAGCAACACTGTGTGATTAATCCAAACTACGTGCTGAATATTTTAAAATGGAAAACTGACATTTTACCAAATTTGCATTCTAATTCTTTTGGAACTGTAACTGAACTTATATGTTTAGAGGAGGAAAATGTGTCAGTCACAAAGTATTTTACAAGTGTCTTTTGTTTTAGTGTTATTTCTGGTCTTCCTGCTTTCTCTTGATGGATCTGATAGAAATGTCATCTTTTGAGGAACAAATTTTATTTAGAGATTCCCTTTTTAAGGAGGAAAATAAGAGCTGAAATTTGTGGAGTGCTGCAGTGAAACCGAATTACAAGATATAAAAAAGCCAAGTGCAAGAAGTTACAAGGAGAAATGCATGACGGTTACATAATTATCTCCATTTCTGTAGTGTTTATATCACAGGGATTTCAACAATGCTTTTGGGATTGCACCAGTACAGATATATATATATACACACGTACACATATATAGTTGCAAAAGTAGTTATATTTTTGTTGTATCACAGAGTTTTCCCCAGTGCATATATGGGGAAAACGATGTCATGTACTTAACTAGTTCGTAGGGGTAGGTACTCCATGCCCCTTTCTGAGCCCTGCTGACCCTACAAGCTGGGAATGTGGCTGAGAGCACTAATGTTTGATGACATGACTCTGTTTCAGTTGTGTCTGAGGATGCATTAAGGTTCTCTAGGAACTGAGGGGCACACTGCATTTATTTTTGGGGCAGATAACCAAATGGCTGGAATCCTGATGTGGAAGGGAAGCTTGCTGTTGGTTCACTGGCAGTGCTGAGAGACAGAGCTCTGTCGCTTCCACAGTTTCACGGAGAGCTGGTCAGGATGTTTCGGATGCCAGTCTGGGAAGTAACTCAAGTGCCTTAGGTGTCCAAGCTCTGGATTGCACAACTGACATGAAGGGAGATAGGTCATGAACTGATTGTGATCTCCTGTGGTTTTCTGTATGTCAGAACTATGTGAGGGAAGAGGCTGGGAGTAATTGGAAGGTATGCACAGAAAGATCAGGTAGAGAGGGAGGAAGCTCAGCCATTGCCTTCAGCCTTTCTTGGTCTTCTATGCTGCCGTTCTGTGGCAGCTGCTACTGCAGAGAGACTGTCACACCTGACTACTTAGGTGTCCTAACAAGTCTTTTTGTCTATTGCTGTTGGCCCTTGTTGTCAAGATTTATACAGAAGTTCACAGAAAAAACAAAGCTTGATAACTGATAGCACTGAATAGCTTTTTTTTCTTTACTCCTGTAGTAAATAAGTAATAATAAACCCCCCCCCTAACCTTCTTAGGCATTTTACATCTTATTCAAAACCTCACACTCACAGATGTGTGTGGGATGAACGTGGGCAGGAGATGCCTGAACGTTTTACCTGTCTTGTCTTGTGCCCCCAGAGCTGGACAGCATGGAGGAGCTGGAGAAGAAGCGGATCTGCAGGATCGTCACCAAGGATTTCCCCCAGTACTTTGCGGTGGTTTCCCGGATCAAGCAGGAGAGTAACCAAATCGGCCCCGAGGGCGGGGTGCTGAGCAGCACCACGGTGCCACGTGTCCAGGCCTCCTTCCCCGAGGGGGCTCTGACCAAGAGAATCCGCGTGGGGCTCCAGGTAAAGATGCTTCAGTGTTCATGCCTGCAGCATCTCTGAGTGCGCCTGTCTTGATGCATGAGGCTGGAAGCTACAGAGCCTGCAGCTCCTTAGCAGTGGGTTGTGACAAAGAACTTTTCTGCACCTGAGGTCTGAGTTGGCACAAGTCTGCTTGGGCACGCTCAGTCTCCTCCAGGCACAGGTGGTGCACAGTCCTCCTCCCTGTGGCAAAAGCCCAGCTCCCCTTGGATCACCTCCATGATTATTGCTTAGCATCCCAGGAATGGAGAGGGGAAAGCAAGGACCTGGAGCCATCACAGCCCCAGCAACTCTACAGCCACTGTCTCCTGTGGCGAAGCAGCAACTTGTGAACGGGGTCACTGGGCTGCCCTCTGCCACCAGAATGTGTTTGGTAGGGATTACATGCAGCTGTTTTCCAGCTGTTACTGGGTCAGAAACCTCCCATGTACCTCTGCTGTGTCTTAGGACACTCACCACTGGATGAAATCTGGGAAGAGCGAATAGCTTAAACTCTACTTAAACAAACTGCGCAGAAAGTGGAGAAATATTACAAAGGAATAGGAGGCATCTTTGAGTTCACGTAGTTACCACTTAAAATTACCTTAATAGTATGACAAGTCCGATGGTTTCATGGAAAAGAGATTCTGGTTTGGATTGCAGTGCTTGAAATTTACGTTGAAATGTTTCTATTAGAGATATTTCACATCTCAAGATGATTAATCTTGAGAAAATAAAAGTTTTGCTCTTCTGGTTATACAGTTGCCTTTCCAGAGCTCTTCAGTGTGAAGGAAATATGACCTCTGTATGCAGTGTTGCGACCGCTGAGACTGCATTGTAAGTGCATGTTCTCTGCATATCAGTGCACTCTGCAACTTGAGTAATAGCAAGTCCCAGGTCAGCCTGATTGAAACAGACTTGAAAGTTTAAAAAAATTTAAAAATTGAAAAGACAAATGGATGCAAGCTCCCATTACCATGTCTGTCACTTTTGACTGTAGAAAATGTGAAATTTACCTGTAAGTCTTCTATAACTTCATGCATTCTTTATGATTTTGACCCAAATAAGTATTTCTTTTCTAATAATCACAGGAAGCACTGAGTACAGAGGTCAAGTGGAGTTCAGTGTTCCTCAAGAACATGAATCTGTTTGGCAGAGATGTAAGAACTGTCCATCACCTCCAGGAGACAGTGTCTAGTCCTCACTTCTCAAGGGCAAAATAGGTCTCTTTTTGCATTTTGAAATTGTACTTAATGTCACTAATCACTTTAAATTAAGAACAAAACCAAACATGCTCTGAAAAATTCTCAGCAAATACTGCAGGAAACCTTCTGAGATGTATAGTTTAGCTCTACCATTTAGCTATTAGGAAATTAGAAGAAAACTATTTTATTGTTGAATAAAAACTAAACATGAATTGCGCTAATACTCACCCTTGAGAAGGCTTCCTGGGGAAAAAAAGAAATAAAATTTGACAGAAAATATAAAGAAAATAGAATTATCACTTAATAATTCTGCATGTCTATAAACAATGTGTGGCTCTAGTTTAAGTATGTTCCCTATGTTGACAGGCTCAACCAGTTCCAGAAGAGATTGTCAAAAAAATCCTTGGAAACAAAGCAACATTCAGTCCCATTGTCACTGTGGAGCCAAGAAGAAGAAAATTCCATAAGCCAATAACCATGACAATTCCTGTGCCACCTCCGTCAGGAGAAGGAGTAACCAACGGGTACAAAGGAGACATGACTCCCAGCCTTCGACTCCTATGTAGCATTACAGGTTAGAGAAAATCCTGCCCTTCGCAAAGGTTTCTGTGGCAGCAGCTCTGTGCTCACTCTCACAACTCCTGCTTTCCAGTAAGGCAGCCTTGGTGCGCTGGGCCACGGGGGTTCAGAGCAGCTCTCCTGAGCAAAGCCAGCTGAGGTTATTTCCATGGCTCCCACTGATTCCCTGAGCTTGGTATCTGGTCCCACGCCATTGTAAAAGAGCTCTCCCCACATGTATTAAATACGATTCTATATTTAGCCAGTATGAAGAATTTCAGTCTTGGTTATTGAACATGTTTGTCAGTAAGAGTAGCTTGCAGCTAAGCTTCTGTCTTAGCTGATATCAAGGGGGGGTTGCTGTTCACTTGTAGGTATGTTCTTTATTTACATGGTTGTTTTTCGTTGTGTGACTTGTGATGCCATGTAGAACGTGGAGCTCAGCTGCTGGAGAACATTAATGTCTAGGTTCTCTTTTTGTGTGTGGAGACAGAGATACTCTTTATGCAGTCTGTGTGTGCTTAGTATTTGAAAGGAAATCTGCCTGGTGTGTGTTGGCACAGGAGGCACTTCACCTGCACAGTGGGAGGATATCACGGGCACCACTCCGCTGACGTTTTCCAACGACTGTGTCTCCTTCACCACCAATGTTTCAGCCAGGTATGGGAACAGACCTTGCTAACTGCACCTCGGGAGTGGCTTCCCTTGATCAACACGTGCGTGGCTGTGTTTTGGCTTTCTGGAAGCCTTTCGCGAGGCTGATGAAGCGGTAATGGCCCACATGCTGCTTTGTCACTGCCTATCAGCATCCCCCACATCCAGGGCTGCACGCAGAGCTCTGGCCTGCCTCTGTCGGGGTCTCCTGGCACGCACACCGCCTGTTCCTCTAAAGGCTGCCGTGCCACTCAGGGCTTTTGTTCTTCTGTAAATGGCAACGAAAGGGAAAGCTTAAAATGTTCATCCCATTAAAAAAAAATGGGGGCATTCATAAAAATGTATTTGTTTGAAAATTTAAAGACGTATAATTTCTGGCTGTGGGCTTTTCAGTTGAAAATTATATTAAATTGCTCTCACAAAAATATCATTTGCCAAAAAATGATGATTTGAAATTAATCTTCATGGGTTTCATGCACTTATGTGCTGATTGGAGGCATTTAACAGGACCTGTACAAATCACATATCCTAGTGGAGAAAATTCATGGTATAGCAGGTAGAGAGTTTATCATTCAGTAAATTACATTGCAACCATAAAAACCTTTATGAAGAGAGAATTGCTGGAAGAACCAAATAGATCAGGGCTGAAATATTGTGGGAAAGACTGATACAAAGTATAAATTGTTTATTATTTGTATCACACTTGTCTTCAAACTCTTAATCATAAGATGAGAAAAATTAAAATACTACACTTGTCTCTGGGAGGCTTCACCGTGGGCATAGTCGGTTCAGCCTAAATGGGAGATGTGATTTTGCTGTGTGTGTTACAAAGGTGTTTGTTTTAGCAAATCAAATGTATAGTGAAGCATCAGCACATTACAATATACATTGTGTGTGGCCACAAGAAATTAAATTTCCCCACTTTGGCTTCCAATAAGCCTTTAGATAGTTTTATTATGAGACACCAGTGTGAAAAGGGTCAGATAAGTATGTCAGCATTTCATTGCCAGGATGAACCATTTCTGGATGGTTAAGCCTGTACTTAGAGTAGAAGGAAAATGACAGCTCTGGCAATTCTGCAAGGACAGTACACATGCAGAATGACCAAGGTTACAGGACATAGTTTCTCTTGAAGGCTTAAGCAATGTTGGAGCATAATGAAAAGTTGATTTAATGGTTTACTTTTTCCCACTCAGATTTTGGCTTGCAGACTGCCACCAAGTACTAGAGACTGTTGGGCTGGCAACACAGCTTTATAGAGAATTAATATGTGTTCCTTATATGGCAAAGTTCGTGATATTTGCCAAAATGAATGACCCTGTGGAATCCAATTTGCGCTGCTTCTGCATGACTGATGACAAAGTGGACAAAACTTTGGAGCAACAAGAGAATTTTGAGGAAGTTGCAAGAAGCAAAGATATTGAGGTACATTCCTTGCAGCTGGCTTTCTCCTTGTAGGTGGGCAGTGTGTTTTCCAAGGAGCAACAGCTCCTGCAAAAGCCACAACAAGCCCTGTTAAATAAAAGTCCACAGCAAGGCTGTGTCATGAAACTTCTCAAAAGAAGAACAGAACAGGTCAAGACTGGAGAGGGGCATGAGGACGTGTGTGGATGCCTCAGTGCAGTCTGCAGTGGGGTTTGCACTCACTGCTGTCAAGTAGCCATGGTTGGGCTTTGCAGACAGAGGGAATTCCTTCTCATCAGCCCCGCAGACACACAGTCGTGAGCAGGACTGGCTTGTGGTGAAATCATAGTCACTAACTTAGTGTTTCTTGAAGAAAATTACACTCTCTTACTTTAGAAAAGCTAGTCAGGTGGCTCATGGTTTTCCAAACTGCCTGTACTCATAATACTTTGCCATAATGCGCAGTGATATTCTAATTTGTTGTTGAATGTAACCGAGTGGGGACTTGTGTTAAACTCAGGAACTATGTTGGGGGAAATCATAATGCTTATATGCATGACTCTACTATTAATAGAGGTTTTATTGACTTTTATTTCTTGCTTTGATAGGTTCTTGAAGGAAAACCTATTTATGTTGATTGCTATGGAAATCTGGCCCCTTTGACTAAAGGAGGACAGCAGCTTGTTTTTAATTTTTATGCTTTCAAAGAAAATAGACTGCCATTCTCTATCAAGGTAAAAGAAAAACAGAATGATCCTGCTGATTTCTTCCCTTCCCACACTCCCTCTTCCTTTTTTCAGCCCTATAGGACTAACTTTCCCCTGGGATGTAAGTGAATAACATGGAGGGGGGGTGCTTTGCTTGAAGCCACAGAACTGCTGGCAGATCTGGCAACAGAATATCCATGGTATGAATTCACAACCTTTTACTAAAACCATATCTCAGACTGGAGCCCCAACATATTTACCAGTAGATCACAATTTCTGAGGGGTTAAGCAGAGGAGATGCATTCAGTAACGTGCTGTACTACAGAGCAGCCTTCGGAAGGTGTGTGCAGACTGTTCATCTCTAAATGGCCAGGAATGGGTGCTCACTTTCCTTAGCCTTGTCACAGCTGCCGTGCTGAAGAGGTTGTTAAGCATTTTGGTAAACACAGGAGCAGAACACAGCAGAATAAAACGAAGGTGAGCAGACAGTGCTTGTCAGTAATATCCCAGTATGGAACTCTCAGGTTGTACTCACTCGACACCTTGTCCTGCACGGGTTTGCCATCAGGGAGCTTCAGGCTGACCTGACTCTTTCACAGTAATACATTTTCTTCTTCAGCACCTCAGGCTGAGCTCCAGCTTGGTGTTACTGGTCTTTACACACTAGAAAGCTCCTTGTAGAAAGAAATTAGGAAAACCATTCCAGAAACCTCCTTTAGGATTCTGAATTATTACATATTACTACACTGAAGCAAAATTTCTTTTCTAGGTAAGAGACACAAGCCAGGAAGCCTGTGGTCGATTATCATTTTTGAAAGAACCAAAGACTACAAAAGGACTGCCACAAACAGCTGTTTGCAACTTGAATATCACTCTACCAGCACACAAAAAGGTATTTGTTAGGAAAAGTAAACATTTTCCTTAGGGTTGGGTTGGATTTGGTTTTGTTCCTTTAGTTTTTGTCTCTTTTTTTTTTTTTCTTTCCTGCTAGTCATAAAGAAACCCTGTGAATTGTCAGTAATGAGAATGCTTTGGAATACGATAAAGGCTTTTAAAATGTATGTTTTATTGGTTTCTTGTATGTAGAACGCTTTTAAAGTCTCTTGTTACTGTGGTGTCAAGTTCCTATAATTTTTACGATTCTGTTTACAGCTCATGCTTCTGCCTGCAAGTCATAGGTTTATGCTTTCAGTAATGTCATGTGTTTATTTGCATTGGATGTAAGATTTTTTTTTCTTTTCTGTTGACATTTGGATTTGCTTTGCCTTATAAATCAGCTTGCATTTTGTGCTCCCAATTTGGTCCTTTTCATATCCTGATATTCTTTTCCCTGCTGTCCATTATAATATTCCTTGTCTCTGCAATGCATCTTGGGACCAAAAGGAAACAGAGTCAGATCAAGATGATGAGGTAATATAAACACTATCTTCTGTTTTTATTTCCTTCAGATTTAGTGAAGAAAAGTAGTATGTTATAGAAAAAAACAAACAACTATTTTTAACTGTGATGTTGAAATGATACCTACAGAAAAAATAACCATATCGTCAACTTCTGATAGTTTGTTGAAAAACAGTGAAACTGCACAAATATGGAAAAACCCATGATTATATATTATTAAATTAACCAAACATTGAATATAAGCAGTCTAAAATTTAGCTGATTTTCTTCTGAAAAAGGACACTTTAATGAATATCAGACCAAGTCCAATTTTGGCAAAATCAAGAAGAGTTTAGTGGATAGTATTTTATTTCTTGGAGTAACACTGACACTGGTATGGTAACTTGCATTTCTGAGAAGGAAAAAGATACTCCTGAGGCCACAGTAGGGGCTGTTAATATCTTACTTCTGTAAATAAACTGGATTCTGTCAAAAAAAGTAAACCAGCCAAGAGCAATTTCTAAATATTGTGTTCAAATCTATTTTCAAATAAACCTCAGATATTTGCAGCTTTAAAATCCACTGTTTCATGGAAACTGCAACATTAGATTGTCAGAAAATTGAGTGAGTTTTACTCATTAGAGGTAGTTATAGATGAGATCATCTTATAAAAGAAACTACATAGATGTTTCCAATTTATCTAGCAGCAATTTTTTTTTCTCTTCCTGGTGGCAAATAAATAGCAGTTGTCACCTGCTGGTTAGAATACCTAAAAATACCGCAAACAATTCAAACCAAAACATTCCTTACATGTTAAAAAATAGTAATAGCAAAAACATCACTTTATCTCCACAGAATTTGTTCCCAGTGAGCTAGTATATAGCTATAATAATAGTTTTCTTTCTAAAGAAACAGTATTTTTAGCCACATATTCAAGTGAGTTGATCTCTGAAGGACTATTAATATTTAAGACACTGTACTAGCAGCTATACCACTGAACGCAGCAACTTACAAGGCAATTTATTAGTTAATAAGAGTAGTCTGCTTTCTAATCCACATCTTTGCATTTTGTGCATATCAAAAAATCCCCTCCCATGCCTGTTTTTGTCCTTAATGTATTCACTTTAAAGCCAGTTGTACATTGTGGTGTATGTGCTTTCGGGACAAACTAATCTGGGGGGAAATACTCAATCGGTCGAAGTTGCACTCTTATGAATGTTTTGTCTGTACCTGTAGTCTTTTGTGTTGACCTCCTGTTTCTAGCCAAAAGTGGTTTATTTTACAGAGAATGAACACTATCACACCACTTGTAGTAGAGCGAAGCAGTTTATTAAGTGATAATACGATAAGACAGTATCGAGATGCTTTAAGGCAGGATGATGAGCTGCTTCTGCTATCTCAGCTCTTCTACCTCATAAGCAGACATGGGGGCTCACTCGAAGGGTTGCAGTCCCTTCCCTGCTTGCTCGGGAAGGTTTCTGTGCAGCCACGCTCCCTGCTCGGCAGTGCCTGGCGCTCATCACACGGCACACAGGAACAGAGACTGGCTCTGCCCCCTCCCTGCCTGCTCGCCCAAATTCGGCTTCAGCATGCCATCCTGAAGCTGAATGGAAGCATCCATTCTCCCTTGTGGGGTTGTGTGCCCCGAAAAGCGGCCCATCCTGCTGAGGTTCAGACGGGGGCAGTGATTCCCAAGGCCCTAAATCCCGCTGTGTTTTGTTGCAGACGGAGAAAGCTGACCGGCGCCAGAACTTCGTCTCCCTTGCTTTACGTAAGCGGTACAGCTATCTGACTGAGCCTGGAATGAGTGAGTTGCTCTTACCAAAGTACTAAACCATATAGATGTGATCGTTCATAAGAAGAGACATTTTTTCTATAAATGTTGTATTTGGTGTCACTCTGGAAAAAAAGAAAAGAAAAAGGAAAAAAAAAAAAGCTGTCTAAAACAAAATTCTTGGATGGTCTGTGAACTCTTGTGTTGTGAGAGCTTGAAGAATCCTGACTGGCAAATTGTGTGTGTTAAGTAAAAGTATAATAGTTTCTAAAAATGCTGTGTGGCTCTAGAGTAGAAGGATTTCAGATTGCTTTCAAAAAGTCTCTTCCTCTTCCCTTTGAAACATTAGAGAGAGAACAGAATCACAAAAGTTCAGAAAGCCACTCAGATAAGTGCTTAAATATTTAGATGCTTAGCCAAAATAGACTCTCTCATGTTTCATATTTTCCCTCTTCTTTCTCTTCCCCTTTCCTTTTTCCTCTGTTCCCTGCAGGTGCTTTTTATTCCCTGGCACCACACATTGCTTCCTCTTAAACATCATTCCCCTTGACCAGACCTGTGGCATTCCTTCCCTTCCCAGTTAAATACAATAATGTATTTGGCTTAGCTTTTCTTCCTCACTTCTCTCTGAGGTCGACTGCTATTGTTCCCCATTTCCAGGCTTTTTCTTGCCTTTTGTTTTTCCATTTTGACTTCTCAGTTGCTACCCTGCAACAGACCCTTTGATATAATTCCATAAAATCCATAGACAGACTTCATCGGGTCTTGGGAGTTCCCACTGGATGGCTGCTGCTTAATTATCCTATAAGATCTGTGGCTTCTTTGGATCAGAGTGCTCCAGAGTATGTTACACTTCTCAGGCTGGGAAGAAGATTCCAAGCATATAACATCTGAAGGAGTTATCAGATCTGCTGAGACATCTTGATGGACGGTTAAGGTATCGTCACAGGCTGGATGGCAACTGAGAGAGAGGGAAAATGAAATTGCTGGAAAGAAAGTTGATGACTGTGTATATCGCTCACAGTAAATTTTTTGGCCCTTATTGGGGGGAAAAAAAGAAGTCTTATTTATTCACCAAAGGTCCATTAAGTCTCATTTACAAAAAATTGGCAGACAGATTTTTTTTAGCTCTTCAACTGCAAAAAGGAGCACAGAAGCAGCATCCTAAATGTCTCTGAATCTGTGGTTTGACAGGGAAAAAAGAAGTTAGGAGGGCAGCCTGTGTTTTTGCTTGCCTCACAAGTCAGTTGTGACAGACCAGCTGGTCGTGGTGTGGTGGGATTGCTGTAAAGACACGTCCTAACACTAACTGCTGAACAAGTTATTAGTGCTAGTCAGAATCATTTCGGGGTTTGTTTCTTGAACTCGAGACTGTATGAACTTTTGGTGAATGTTACCAGCCACTGCTAATTACATCTTCATAATAAAATCTAGTTCATTTAATTAAGTACATTTTTGGGGTTTTTTTCGGGTGGGGAGAAAGAAGTATATTTCCACTTAAAAATATCATAGTACGGAAAAATGGGCATTTCTTATTTAGCCTGTGCCAGTCAGGCCTAGTACTCAAGCTCTCTTCAACATAAATGTTCTTGTGCAATATCACCAGCCATCCACACTGACTTCTGGGCTTTGGCTTCTATAGGACCAGCACATTTCTCCTTGCGGGTTATGGACCTGTGGTGCTCTGCATATTCACTATTTTATAGGAGCGTGTGTGCTTTAACAGCTTAGTGTTAGCCTTGTTGAGCTTTCTTCACTATGAGTTACTCTCTGTCTACAAGACAGATGAAGCAGGTTTGACAAATTATTAGTGTAACTTCAGAGAAAGGTATGTTGAATAAGTTCTTTGGATATTTTAGCTCCATTTCTAATTCCAACTTTAAAGAAAAAAAAAAAATCCTCAAAGTTGCTTTCAATGTCAACTCTCTGAATGTTATTGCTGTATCAGAGGATGTGTTTGTGTAATGGGATTTCCAGAAATACTTTCTGACACGAGTGCCTCCTGTGATGCCAAATGTGGTTGATGATGATTCTGTTCAAAATGCCTATGAATAAGCTGAAAGTTTTGGGGGATGATAACATTTAACAGGTTTGTCCTTGCCAGGAATTTATTTAATAATCTGTTTTTCTTTGACTGCTTTTCTAATGTTACCTTTTGAGAACTGTAAAGTTGAACAGGTCTGTCTTTGAGCTGATACAAGAAATCTCCTCAAAAGGTACCAAGGCACTACATCTTGTAGAAAAAGTGTACTCTTCTTTTAATGACCTCTTGTGAAATGATTTTGTAAGGTTTATGTATTTGTTCTTAATACACCATACAAAATGTATTAATCTGTGTGCTCGTTCTGACATGACATTTGTGCATGAATAAAAACTGATTCAGTTGCTTTGCCTGCTCACGACTATCATACATCATACTTGCCATATTTCATTTATGACATATGCTTCTTAAAATCATTTCATGAAAAGTTTTACTTTAATTTTTACTAGACAAAAAGGAATATTGCATGAGAAACAAATGCATATGTTCCTTTCTCTCTTTTTTCTTTTTTTTTTTCTTTAGTATTGACTCAGAAAAGCTCTTGCTCTTATTGGCTTTGTGAGTGTGAAGCATATCCGAATTGTGCATGGAAGATACAGATTTGAATTTATTCCAGTTGCTTCACAGTTTGCACATCAATTGCCTGTCACTTAAAGGAATTTTGGTTTCTGCATGAAATAGTTCTGAAGTGGTTTAAAAAAAGATTTTAGCTACATAATGTCATTTTACGCAAGTTTATATTTTTGTATAGGTTCAAATCTGAACAGAACAACAATAGAAATTATTAAATGGATAATTCTAATAGTTGCACAAAGCAGAGACATACCTAAACAGGCAAAATAAAGCTGATACGAGTATTTCAGAAGTAGCACATCAGAAAGTCAATAGGAAGTAAGAGAAGAAATTTTGATGTGGCTTTATTTTTACCTTATGGATTCCTTTTGTGTGTTTTCTGTTCTCCATTGTTTGCAGATTTGGTTGCTATGTGCTTTCTGTCTTTCATTTCATGTTGCTTTTTGGTTTGGACCAGTTATCAGTATATGGCTCATTCCTAATTTTTTTCTTTCCTTTTTTAAATCTTCTTTTGCCTCCTTCATCCCAACTCATGCAGACAATTGTACTTGCTTTTTGTAATATTACAACGTTTACTGACCAATTTTCTTCTCTGGTCTCTCTGTTTTTCAACCATTTTTGTTGATTTTTATGTTTGGTTTTAATTTAACAATTTAAGAAACAGTTGAACGGAGTGCAGGAGCAACAAGATCCCTACCTGCTACTTACTCATACAAGCCATTCTTTTCAACACGGCCATATCAGTCATGGACAACAGCTCCAATTACAGTGCCTGGGCAAACCAAATCAGGCTTCACTTCCTTATCAAGCTCTTCTTCTAACACTCCTACAGCTTCCCCATTAAAATCAATATGGTCTGTTTCTTCTACTTCTCCAATCAAATCCACGTTAGGAGCTTCTACCACATCTTCAGTTAAATCTGTTAGTGATGTAGCATCTCCGATTAGATCATTTCGGACAATCTCTTCGCCAATAAAAACTGTGGTCTCGCAGCCTCCCTACAACATGCAGGTTACTTCGGGCTCTTTCATCAGAGCTCCCACAGTCACAGAAGCTGCCAGTCTCAAAGGGCTGGCCTCCACTACCACATTCCCCTCTCGGACATCTCCAGTGACTACAGCAGGATCTCTCTTGGAGAGATCATCCATAACCATGACGCCTCCAGCATCCCCCAAATCTAACATTAACATGTACTCTTCGAGCTTGCCACTTAAATCAGTCATCACATCAGCATCTTCACTTTTATCGTCCCCTCTAAAGTCAGTGGTGTCACCTGCTAAGTCAGCAGTTGATGCTGTTTCATCCACTAAAGTCATGATGGCCTCGTCTCTCTCGTCTCCAGCAAAACATGTAGCTGGGCACACAGATGTACCATTGCTTAATGGGTCTGTGTCACCTCTGAAATACCCATCTTCTGCCAACTTAATAAATGGATCCAAAGCTGCAGCTGTTTTTCAAGACAAGATCGCTGCAGCTGCACATTCTGCAACTTGTGCTGCTAACGCAGTTGCTGACATGGCTGAGAGAGTGTTTTCAACAGCTACAACAATGTCATTTTCTCCACTCAGGTCATTTGTGTCTTCAGCACCATCAGCTTTCCAGTCAATGAGAACTCCTCCTGCAGGTGCTTTGTACACAGCCCTTGGGTCAATATCTGCAACTACCTCATCAGTAACTTCATCAACAATAACTGTGCCAGTATATTCTGTAGTCAATGTTTTGTCTGAACCAGCATTAAAGAAGCTCCCAGAGTCGTCTTCACTTACAAAATCAGCCGCTGCGTTACTGTCACCTATTAAAACATTGACTACAGAGGCACACACGCAGCCTACCTTTACTCGAACTTCATCTCCAATAAAATCATCCTTGTTTTTAGCACCCTCTGCTCTCAAATTGTCCACACCATCTTCCTTATCTTCCAGTCAGGAGATACTGAAAGATGTTGCTGAAATGAAAGAGGATCTGATAAGAATGACTGCAATATTGCAGACAGATGTCGCAGAGGACAAGCCGTTCCAACCTGACATACCAAAAGAGGGTAGAATTGATGATGAAGAGCCCTTTAAAATTGTTGAAAAAGTAAAAGAGGACTTAGTAAAAGTTAGTGAGATTCTGAAAAAAGATGTGTGTTTAGAAAGTAAAGGGTCGGCTAAAGTATCCAAAAGCGATCAAGGACACCTGTCTGAGGATGATTGGGTACAGTTCAGTACAGAGGAGATTGATGAAGCGAGACAGCAAGCTTTGACAAGCCCTCCTATATCTGTTCCAGAGAAAGCCCAAATTAAAACTAAAACCATGTCGGAAAAGGATTATAGCTTGTCAAAAGTTATTGATTACTTAGCAAATGATATCGGTAGCAGTTCATTAACAAACATAAAGTACAAGTTTGAAGAGGGGAAAAAAGAAGGTGAAGAGAGACAAAAGCGCGTTTTAAAACCAGCCATCGCTTTGCAGGAACATAAACTTAAAATGCCTCCAGCCTCCATGAGGCCTTCAACATCAGAAAAGGAGTTATGTAAAATTGCAGACTCCTTTTTTGGAACAGACACTATTTTAGAGTCTCCAGATGACTTTTCTCAACATGATCAAGATAAAAGTCCCTTGTCTGACAGTGGCTTTGAAACAAGGAGTGAAAAGACACCTTCTGCCCCACAAAGTGCTGAAAGCACAGGGCCAAAACCACTTTTCCACGATGTGCCCATCCCTCCCGTCATTACAGAAACAAGAACTGAAGTAGTTCATGTCATCCGCAGCTACGAACCATCGTCAGAAGATACTCCAGAGCAGAAGGCAGAGGAGCTACCAGCCTCAAAACCTACCCCTACGTTTATGGAGCTGGAGCAAAAACCTTCTGGGTCCATTAAAGAGAAGGTTAAAGCTTTTCAAATGAAAGCCAGTGGCAGTGAAGAAGATGACCATAAGTGCGTCCTTAGTAAAGGTGTCCGAGTGAAAGAAGAAACTCATATCACTACAACAACTAGGATGGTTTATCATAAACCTCCTTGCACGGAAAGTACCTCTGAAAGAATTGAGGAAACAATGTCTGTTCATGACATAATGAAAGCCTTTCAGTCTGGACGTGACCCTTCCAAAGAACTGGCAGGTCTGTTTGAACATAAATCATCAGTAACGTCCGATGTTAGCAAGTCTGCTGAAACTTCACCACAACATGCAGAGAAGGACAGCAAAATGAAACCCAAACTGGAGCGAATAATAGAGGTCCATATTGAACAAGGTAATCAGGCTGAACCTACTGAAGTCATTATTAGAGAAACAAAAAAGCATCCAGAAAAAGAAATGTATGTATATCAGAAAGACTTACCTCGGGGAGATATTAACTTAAAAGATTTGGAAAAACATGATGCTTTTCCTTGTTCAGATGAACAAGGTCAGCAAGAAGAAGAGGAGCTCACGGCCGAAGAGTCACTTCCTTCTTATCTGGAATCCTCTAGAGTTAATACTCCCGTGTCCCAGGAAGAAGACAGTCGCCCTAGTTCTGCTCAACTCATGTCTGATGACTCTTACAAAACACTGAAGCTTTTGAGTCAGCACTCAATAGAATACCATGATGATGAGTTGTCAGAACTAAGAGGGGAGTCTTACAGGTTTGCTGAGAAAATGCTTCTTTCAGAAAAGCTAGATGTGTCTCATTCTGATACTGAGGAGTCAGTTACTGACCATGCTCTACCCCTTAGTGCAGAGTTACAGGGGACTGATAAACGATGCAGAGAAAAAGTAGCTACTGCCCCCAAAAAAGAGATTCTCTCCAAAATCTATAAAGATGTATCTGAAAATGGTGTAGGTAAAATGTCTAAGGAGGATCATTATGATAAAGTGACAGTGTTACACTACACTGGAGATGTTAGTAGTCCCAAACATGCGATGTGGATGCGCTTTACTGAGGACAGATTAGACAGAGGTAGAGAAAAGTTGATATATGAAGACAGGGTGGACAGGACTGTTAAAGAGGCAGAAGAAAAACTGACTGAAGTATCCCAGTTTTTTCGGGATAAAACAGAGAAGTTGAATGATGAGCTACAGTCTCCAGAGAAAAAGCAGCATAAAAAAAACGGCAAGGAAATACATTCTAGCCAGAGCTCTGCCAGCAGCAGCCCTGAGAAAGTTCTGCTCTCTGAATTGCCATCGTCCGGGGATGAATGGAGTAAGGTGAAGCAGTATGCACATGATGGGAAGTGCTTTCCCAAGGTGGATGAAAGAAAAGCATCCAGTTTGCCCAGCAGTCCTGAAAAAAGGATATATGTGCAACCTGCAGAGGACTCTAAACAAACTATGGAACACAAAGGAACTGCTCAGCAGACTGGAGTACCTGAGACTGGATTTCAGCTGAAGCAATCAAAGCTCAGTTCCATTAGGCTTAAATTTGAACAAGGTATAAGTCCCAGAAGTAAGGATGTAACTCAAGAAGAAAAAAAGCTGGATGGTCAATCCAAAATTCCAGTAAAAAAATTGCAAGAAAGTAAGTTACCAGTGTATCAGTCCTATTCGAGAGAGAAACATGCAAAGCAAATAGAGGTCGTTGATGGGAGCATGGCTTTACAGAAAGAGGTGAAAATACAGGAGGACCTTGTTCCAGGTAAAGGGAAAGCTGTTGAAGACTTTCGTGCTTCAGACACACAAAAACAAAGAACTGAGATGAGGAAAGGCGTGCCAGAATGCTTTTCAGAACCACGGGCAAAAGACCTGGCATATGGCTCAGACCCAACAACGAAGGGACACTGGGACAAAAAAATCTATAGGACGTGGGAAAGTCCTGGAACTTCTAACCATAAAGCACAGAAGGAAAAGCTTTCACATGTGCTGGTTCCAGATACAGTGAAAGAAAACCATGTTGATCATGCTGAATCTAAAACAGACAAAAAAAGTGAATTTATCACTGTGACAGAGCACAAAGTGGCCTCAAATGGAATTCATTCAGAAGAAGTGAAGGAACTGACTGTAAAATCTCCCTCAAAAAGGGTTTTATACAGAGAATTTGTTGTCAGGGAGGGGGAACATAATGGTGAAGTGGCTGATAAAATATCCAAAAGGAAAGAAGAAATTGCTGTGTCCCATATTCCAGTCAGAATTGTTGAGGAGAAGAGAGCCATGCTTGATGGTGTCTATGAACTTTCAGCTAAAGTATCCCAGTCAGCTGTGATTCAGGAGAAAGTTGAAAGACAGATTGATTATGTGGAAGATGAAAAAATAAAGCATTCAGAAATCAGAAAAGTTACCAAGCAGCAGAGCTCAATAGGTCTAAGTCCTCCTGCTGAGGAAACAGAGCTATCCCCTAGCAAATCACCAGATTCTTTAGAATGTAGCCCAGGAAAGGAATTTCCTTCAAGTGATGTAGTTGACCCCGGTGCCAGTGATTACTTGGATAAAGTTGCACCGCTAGTAAGCACTGAGGGAGTAAAAGAAATTAAGACCTTACCTGTTTATGTCAGTTTTGTTCAAGTAGGAAAGCAATATGAGAAAGAGGTGCAACAAGGAAGTATTAAAAAAATTGTCAGTCAGGAGAGTAAGACAGTACAGGAGACGAGGGGGACATTTTACACAGCTAGACAGCAAAAACAACCTCCTTCTCCACAAGGTAGTCCAGAAGATGACACACTAGAACAGGTGTCCTTTATAGACAGCTCTGGTAAAAGCCCTTTAACACCAGAAACACCCAGTTCAGAGGAAGTGAGTTACGAATTTACATCTAAAACACCTGACTCACTAATAGCTTATATCCCAGGCAAGCCCAGCCCTATACCTGAGGTATCTGAGGAGTCAGAGGAGGAAGCAGAGGCTAAGTCAACATCTGTGAAACAGGCAGAGGTTGAGGAACCACAGATTGACAAAATATTACCTAATCTTATAAATAAGGACTCTAACAAAAGACCCAAAGGTAACAGAGTTGCCTATATTGAATTCCCTCCTCCTCCACCACTGGATGCAGATCAAGGCGAGTCAGAAAAGAAGCCTCGTTATTCCACTGAGAGTGAAATGGAGATGACTGAAGTGAACTTGCAAGATGAACATGACAAGTGCCAACTGGCTGAACCTGTCATCAGAGTACAGCCACCGTCTCCTGTGCCACCAGGAGCAGATGTCAGTGACTCCAGTGATGATGAATCCCTCTATCAACCTGTTCCGCTTAAGAAGTATACGTTCAAACTGAAAGAGCTGGAAGATGACCAGAAAGAAACCTCAAAACCCAGAGCCTCTGAAAAGATTGAGAAACAGAAAGAGTTAGGACACCCCACTTCTGGGAAACCCAATGAGTTTGACACTGGGCTTGATTCACCCCAGAATGATGTAGTGCAAAATGGGAGTAACAATGACCAGTCTGTCACAGAGTGTTCCATAGCAACCACTGCAGAATTCTCCCATGATACCGATGCGACAGAGATTGACTCTCTTGACGGTTATGATTTGCAAGATGAAGATGATGGTTTAACTGAGAGTGATTCTAAACTTGCAGGTCCGGCAGTTGAAACCAAAAAGGACATATGGACTACAGAAGGCATTCTAAAGCAGACTGATCGCTGCTTTAGCCAGAGTAAGCTTGAAGTCATTGAGGAAGAAGGCAAGGTAGGCCCTGAAGAAGACAAGACACCTTCAAAAGGTCCATCTTCTGACAAAACTGGAGATAAGAGTGATAAGAAGTCAGGGGCACAGTTTTTCTCTTTGGAAGGAAGACACCCTGACAGGACTGTATTTCCTGACTCGTATTTCAGTTACAAAGTAGACGAAGAATTTGCAACACCTTTCAAAACTGTGGCCACCAAGAGTCTAGACTTTGACCCGTGGTCCAATAACCGAGGTGACGATGAAGTGTTTGAGACTAAATCAAGGGATGATGAGGCTAAGCCCTTTGGTCTGGCAGTGGAAGACAGATCTCAAGCAACAACACCTGACACAACTCCAGCCAGAACTCCAACAGATGAGAGTACGCCAACTAGCGAGCCCAACCCCTTCCCATTTCATGAGGGGAAGATGTTTGAGATGACTCGCAGTGGTGCAATTGACATGAGCAAGAGGGATTTTGTTGAAGAAAGACTCCAATTTTTTCAGATTGGTGAGCATACTTCTGAAGGGAAGTCAGGGGACAAGGGGGAAGGGGATAAAAGTACAGTCACTGCCATCACACAGCCACAGGCAGGGGACAGCACTGTAGAAACAAACCTAGAGAGACCAGTAGAAACAACAGCAGTTGAAAATAAGCCCGGCATCCAGGCCAGTGGAGATTGCATGGAACAAACACTTGGTAGTAACTCACTGGAGAAATCATCGGCAGCAGTAAACGCTTCCAAAGTTGATCCCAAATTGCGCACACCAATTAAAATGGGAATTTCTGCTTCTACCATGACTCTGAAGAAAGATGGCCCTGGCGAAGTGACAGATAAGATAGAAGCTGTGATGCCAAGTGGTGAGGGATTAGAAAATGAAACTGTAGCAGTGATTGCGAGTTCAGCTTCTAGCCAGACAAGCTGTAGGCAAACTGAAAGCACTGATTTTCCAAAAGATAATTTTAATAACAACAACAATTTGGATTCATCTGCTGTCCCTACAGATGATATTACCTGTAATGTAGTGCTAAAAGAACATTTGGAACCGAAATGTTCCCTCCAGAAAGCTAATCAAGTGAAAAGCACTTCAGGAAAAGGTACAGGGACAACACAAGGACACAGAGTAAGAGATAAGCAAAAACTACATGGAGAGCAGCAAAAGGCAACAGAGTTGATAGGGGCTAGAGGAAAATCAAAGCTTCCTGTAAAGGCCAGCTCAGTAAAACAAGTCTTTTCACAAAATAATCTCCAAAGCAATACAGGGAGTAAAGCGAGAGAGGCTAGTAAGCCTGACAAAGCAAAACAAAATAATTCTTCTCCCTGTCTAGAAGCAAGGTCTAGGATTCCTGTAAAAAATACACATAGGAGTAATCTAGCTAGAAGAACTCCAGCCCTGCCAAAACAAGAGCAGGTAGAGAAAGAAAAACCAAAACAACTTCCTTCTAAATTACCAGTAAAGGTAAGATCTACCTCCGTCACCATGACAACAATTAAAGTAAAGAAAAATCAGCTTAGGGAGGTATGTAAACATTCTATTGAATATTTTAAGGGAATTAGTGGTGAGACATTAAAGCTTGTGGATCGTCTTTCTGATGAAGAGAAAAAGATGCAGTCAGAGGTCTCTGATGATGAAGAAGACAGTACATCAAGGAACACATCCTTATCAGAAGCTACTCAAGTTTACCAGCCTTCCATTACACCGAAGTCTGCTAGAGACATGAGAACAGAGGCAGCATCTATAAAATCAAAGATTGAAAAGGCCGACAGTGAGAGGAGGAGGAGTAAGAGGACTGGTGAGAATGAAGGCAGTCAGGTTTCTGGAGCTCTCATGGCTCACCTCGTGGAGA
Source organism: Picathartes gymnocephalus (assembly GCA_013390045.1). Classification (NCBI taxonomy): domain Eukaryota; kingdom Metazoa; phylum Chordata; class Aves; order Passeriformes; family Picathartidae; genus Picathartes; species Picathartes gymnocephalus. Next base: position 48,733 of record WEKY01058459.1, on the reverse strand, counting down.
TCAAGCCTAGTTTGTAAAACTTTCAACTTGTTGATCCTAGTGCATGAACTGTTGTGATTGCCTGTGGAGTGACTTAACTGTAGTTTTCATTCTGTCATTGTCATCTGTATGTGCTGTCTTATTCTCTTTTTTCTTCCTTCAAACAAATTCTGTACTGTAGAAAGCTAGTGAAGCATGCCAAAGACATTCATGTACTCAGAAATTGATGTAACTCAGAAATTGAAAGACGTCTTTTCTGACAGCAAATTTGTTCTGTCAAAGTAGAGAAAATAGGCAATAATCTGGCCTTGGTGGTTTTCACCAGTAATTGAACAACTTGTCTACAGTCTAACAGCTAGATTGTCAGCATGTTTGGTTTCATTACACGACATCATGTAGTTTTACGTTTTGGCTTTACACAGGTGAAAATCTAAAAGCTGTGAAAAAAAATTTTTTGTAGGTTTTTTAGGTCACACAACCATTCTAGTAAATGATATAAGCACTGTCAACTTAGCCAATTAAAGCTATTATATATAATAAACTATTATCCGATATTGTGGTTTTCTGTGCAAAACCTTTTTAATTGAGAAATTGTAAATCACAGGTCCACAGAGTCCATGTGAACGGACAGATATAAGGATGGCAATTGTAGCTGATCACCTAGGACTTAGCTGGACAGGTAAGCTTTTCTGCTTTAATATTGAAATCAATCTTTGCTGTTGTATTTTTAGGTTTTCTTTTACCAAAGGTGCAGCAAGACCGCATCAGACTCTCCCAAATTCACAGCCAGACCAGCTTCCCAAAACGTGCAATGTACTGCTGAGCAAAGATTCCTAATAGGAACTTATTCCTTGATCTTTCAATAAATCAAAGAGAAACTCAGAGAAAATAGCTAAATGGCTTTCCTCTCAAGATGTTCTCCCAAGGAGCTGAGAGGCTCTACCTGCCTGGGCTCAGGGCTGCCTCTGGGGTATCTGCTGACTCTGGGCAGGGAGCCCGGCAGTGCCCTGGGCAGGGAGCCCGGCAGTGCCCCGGTTGCAGGGGGCCCGGCAGTGCCCCGGTTGCAGGGGGCCCCGCAGTGCCCCGGTTGCAGGGGGCCCGGCAGTGCCCCGGTTGCAGGGGGCCCGGCAGTGCCCTGGGCAGGGGGCCCGGCAGTGCCCCGGTTGCAGGGGGCCCGGCAGTGCCCTGGGCAGGGGGCCCCGCAGTGCCCCGGTTGCAGGGGGCCCCGCAGTGCCCCAGCAAGTCGGTGCCAGAGTCTATGCCCACCTGTAGTCCCGTACGTTGGTGGGCAGAGCTGCACTTCCTGGGCTCTGTCCGGGCTCAGGTGACGACAGCACCAGTGCTAAGCTGCACAGGGCACTCCCGGGGGAATAACAGTCAGTGGAAATAAACAGAGTTTATAAATTAGCAGTGATGAGGCAATCTCCAGGGAGGGCTTTTTCATCATGTTTAAGTGGCTTACTGAGTATAAGTGTGATAATCGCTCGCAGAGATGATTGAAATTCAAAATGATGTCTTAGGAAATTAAAGTATGGGGATATAATGCCATATTCATTGTTATCTGTAAATTTGTGTCAGCTTTGTTGATGTCTCTGTGACCTGTGAAAGCTAGTATTTTTAAGCTTGACAAGACAGTTAAGGGATTTGTGTTTTCTTTGGTGTTTTGGGGTTTGTTTTCTTTCCTCGCTTGCTTTTTTTGTCTTTATAGAACTGGCAAGAGAACTGAATTTTTCTGTGGATGAAATAAATCAAATCCGAGTAGAAAACCCAAATTCTCTTATTGCTCAAAGCTTCATGTTATTAAAAAAATGGGTTACCAGAGATGGAAAAAATGCTACAAGTAAGTTCAAGAAGTTACTTTTGTTTTTTATAAGTTATAGCCCATTTCATCTGTTGCCAAGTTGAAGAAAACATTATGAATGTCCTTTACAAACTATCCATGAAAAAAGAAGTTTCAGTTACATTTTTACCAGTGATCAGGAAAATGTCATATTTATTCACTCTATACACAGAGGGAAATGATCTGTTCTCCACATCCATAATTGATGGGACAAGTAATGAACTTGAACTCCAGTAAAGAAAATAACAGGGAAAACTTTCCAATAGCAAGGAATGTGAAACATGGAAATGACCGCCTGGAACATTTAGGTAGTCTCACAGTACTGCACGTCATAGGAAAAGACTAAACTTCTTCCTGAGAGGAGTGATGGAGACACTGATTCTGGGCTGATAATTCTGGGTTTATCTGTACATTTCACTTGAATTGCTCGAACTGAAAGACAGGGGTTGATTTTTGTGTGGAGTCAATGGTGTTTGTTACCCTTCTCTGATCCACAAACTCCTACACATAATTTGAGTCTCCTTTGATTTCTTTCACTGTAAAAGTAATTTCCAGTATTACCATGTTCTTAAAACAGGATTACTGTAAATGAGATTTCATGATGTACTGCATGAGTAGCCTTACATGTATCATTACCTATATGACTGCCTATTCTGTTGTTCCTGAAAACAGAATGGTAAAAGGATTTTTACACTCCCTTTACGCTCCAGTAAAAGGATATTTTGATTCAGTAGTAAGTAAATACGTTCTTTAAGAACTGTTTGACCTTATTCTTTGTGCCTTTTGTCTTGTAATATAATTATACTTGGAGAAAGTGTAGACTCTTAATAGATGTGTATTTGGAATAAGTAGGCAGCTGAATGACTGCTCAGACTAATGCTGGGGTTTGCCAGAACCAAAGACATTGGGACATGCCAGCAATTTGTAAGTAATGCGATATGAATGTAACTGAGAAAAATGATCACACAGTTCTGCAATGCTGAACCTTTTTCTGATGTGTTTTATTTTTTTTTTCAGCTGATGCCTTAACTTCTGTATTGACAAAAATTAATCGAATAGATATCGTGACCCTGTTGGAAGGACCAATATTTGATTATGGAAATATTTCAGGCACCAGAAGTTTTGCAGATGAAAATAACGTATTTCATGATCCCATTGATGGTAATTGAATTCTGTAGTCATATTTAATTCAGTGACGTGTCCAATAATACAATAATGTTGTATAAACTAGACTTTAAAGAAAGATTGTAAATTCTACAGGAACAATAATTTTAAATGTGTAAAGGAGTTTTCCTCTCCTAAAGCATGATACAATAGAATCATAGAATATCCTCAGCCGGAAGGGATCTATGAAGACCATCGAGTCCAGCTCCTGGCCCTGCACAGGACAGCCCCAAGACTCACACCGTGTGCCTGAGAGCGTTGTACAAACACTTCTTGAACTCGGGCAGGCTTGGTGCTGTGACCACTTCCCTGTTCCAGTGTCTGACCACCCTCTGGGTGAAAAACCTCTTCCTTATACCCAGCCTAAGCCTCCCCTGACATAGCTTCCTGCTGATTCGTGTTCAACTTCCCATCGACCAGGGCCCCCAGGTCCTTTTCCAAAGGGCTGCTCTCCAGCCTCTCATTCCCCAGCCTGTACACACAGTCAGGGTTGCCCCGTCCCGGGTGCAGAACCCAGCACTTGTCTTGTTAAACTTCATGTGGTTGGGGATTGCCCTCCCTGCCTTGGAGGGTGTCCACAGCTGCTGCCAATTTCGTATCATCGGCGAACTTCCTTAGGACACCTTCACGTCCTGCATCCAAGTCATTTATGGGGATATGTAGGTTGCACATTAATATCTCAGACAATAAGCCCAGAGTCCCACAAATGTGTGCCTGAGTGAACTTGTTCCCACAGCCTCAGTGCTGTTTGGCAAGACCAAGCTTTTGTCCTGCAACAGTTGTCCTTTGAGGCTTGCCCATGTCTATTTTTAATGTACTTTGTATTGCATACTTGACAATTTACCTGGGAATATATGTATTCTTTGGCTTCCTGTCTAGATATGTAGTAGTAAAAATTCTTCAAGGAAAAAAAGAAGGAAGAACAAGGGGGAAAAAGTGCATAGCATTTGCATGGAATAAATTAATGTGCAGTTTACTACCAAGCCTCTTTGAGACCTGTGAACATCAATTACTTTGATTTTTACTTGAACCATTTCTCCAATGGCAGTAGAAAAATAAGAAAATGTTTTATTAATGCATCAGTGAATATTTTTTTCAGTCTGATAATTTATCAGTATATTGAAGATGTTAAATGTTGAGTTTTTCTTGTTTCAAATGTTAGATAACAGGCGCTGGATTATTACTTTGATTTTACTCACTTGTATTATAAATAGCTCCTTAAATAAGATTTTTTCTTTGTAAGTAACATTTCCTTTGGGTTTTGTAATTTGTTTTGGCTTCCTCTGTATTTTAGTAAGATTTTCTGTTTTTCTTCAAAGCATATGAGCTCAGTGTACCTCCATTATTGAGCAGCATTGCTGGTCATTGAATCATTGCACTACAGAACTAGTTTTCTGTTGACATTTTAAGAAAGTTGCTCTTGAAATGTTGCTTGCGCGTTTTAATAGTAGCATCAATGTTTTTATGAAAAAAGCGCTTCTCTGCAGTTGCTTTGTGTCTCTCCTCTTCTCTGAACCTTCCTCAAGCTTCCTTTCCTCACCAAGACCAGACCACCTTTGCCTTTCTCTCGGTTGGTTCAGGAAACAAACCCCCAAGCCCTGTTGATGCACCTCCCCTTGCAGGCAGCACAATGTCCAGTTAACCCCACAGCATGTGTTTTTTCCTTCCCTAGGTTGCCCAACCTCATTTGCCAGAATGCAAACTTCAGGTTTTGTTGCCATTTTTTTATGTGTATATTCAATTTAATCCTTTTGTATGCGTTTTTTCTTTTACGTTTTCATCAATTTTTCTTTTCTCTTTATTTGATCAGTGTATCTGATTGTACCAATGTCACCAAGATCACCTCAATCTTCAAGATCACCAAGATCTCCTTACTCACCACAGTCCTCTCACCCGTATAACTTCGCTGTACCTGAAATATTCATATAGCTCTCCCTTGTTGTTTTGGTTCTCTTATCCCTTCGTTAACTTCCTTACTTTAGTTTTTTTATCCTGCTGTGTGTTTAGATCTACTATCTTTTAGTATCCTCATTAGGATCCATTTCTGTTCTTCATTCTTCAGCTAGTTCATTTTTGTACTCTGTGGTTAAGTTGGAGGTATATGTTAGTAACACTGTATTTCTGGTATTGTGTATTTTTATATAAAAGCATATTAAAAATGTGGACCTGTTTTGGAAATAATACCTACTGACAAAAAAAGTGGCTGTCCTGTTATGATCTAGTGCTGTCTTTAAAATCTGTTAATTAAACTTCCAAATTAAAAAAAAATTAATAAAAATTTGGAAATAAAGATTTACACAATATGGCTGCAAGAGATTGTCTTGTATATAAAGGGACAACCACCCTTGTCCACATTTGATTTATTGCATGCCCATAAGACAATCTGCTATAGCTTGAAAATGTTTAAAATGGCTGCAAAAGCACTTGCTGAAAACTTTACAGACTATTAAAAAAATAGTCAGAAGTACTGGCTTCACTGTAATATTCACTGGCAGTACTTATTCTTTGTTCCATCTCTTTAGGACAAAGTAACAAAATCTATCAGAACTGCATTGGTTCTTACACACCTGCACCTCCTCATATGTTTCATACTATGTGTAACCCATGAATCATTTGGCATTTGCTTATTTGTTGCTCCGTACTTCATTCCAGTCAGTCCAAATGTGCTGTCTTCCTTAGGTTATCCCTCCATTCAAGTGGAACTGGAAACTCCCAGTGGGTTGCGCTTCGTGCCGCCCACCCCTTTCCAGCAGGACGATTTCCTTAGTGACACCTCTAGCCTAGAGTCACCCCTTAGAACTCCCAGTAGGCTGAGTGACGTGTTAGTGACCTCCCAGGGACACGTAGATGGTACAGCAGCAGCACCGCCAGTGGTGACTGAAGAGGACACTTCACTGGATGACAGCAATGTTGATTTCTCAGTGCCTAGAGAAGGAACACCTAAAGATATTTCCTTAGGCAAGAGCCAGTTGGAGGAAGTGGACCTTAAGGATTTTCCGCGGTATCTTGGTAGTTATGGCGGGATATCCAAAGATGCTAAACAAAGGCAGAGTGAAGAGACTAGTAAAAGAGGAGTGAGGACTGAACAGCCTGAGAGAGAAAAGTCTGGTACTGATGAGGAGAAGACGGCAGAAAAGTTTAAGTCTCTGTTTGAGGACATTCATCTGGAAGAAGGAGCTGAGTCTGAGGAGATGACGGAAGAAAGAGTATGGTCAATTCTTAAAGGTGTTCAACAAGCAGAACGCGAAATGTCTTCAATTACAGGTTGGCAGCCTGACTCCTCCAGCGTCTCCGAGGCACCGACGTCGGGGCGCAGGATAGGTGGCAACCTGCTGGACCGCCTGGACGAGAGGTGAGCACCTCTGTGTTGCCGTGTGTGTGTCAGCAGCCTTCCCACACTGCCTGGGCTGCCAGCAGCACTGCAGAGCCTACTGCTTGCTGCTCTGCCAGAACATGTTTATATCCTTAGATATGCATTTAAAGAAAAACTTGATTTGGCCTCAGATATATTCATCTCTAAAACTGGGTATTTATCAGGTTTCATTCTTGATATAGGCATTTGAGAAATACTCCATATTATCTTTAGCAGGTAATACTTCTTTTCATGTTCTTTATCTTGCATATTTCTATTTTTAATTCATCTAAGTGGTGCATAGATGTAGCTGGAATCAAGAACATTATTTGAAACCAGGGCACTACATTACACTTACTTTTGAGCACCTTTTTAACAGTCATCCTTTCCATTTGCATCTCCTTGCCTTCCCTCACATAGTTGTTACTTTTCTGATAAGCCAGTTTTTGAATTGTCTCTTTTGATAACACTTGCTTCAAGTGTATTACATCATGCTAATATACTAGCCTTTTAAAAGATGAGTTGGGAGACATAAGAAGGTAAGGATGGTGATACCAAACCTGCTTAGCCCTTATGTTGTCTGCCAGCTGTGCAGAGGAAGGAAAGTGGATGTATGTGCTGTTTTCCCTCTGCACTCTCCCAAGCTCCACTTCTCTTTGACGTAATGACCTGCTGAGAGGGATGCTTTCTATATATTTATTCTCAGTGCATTTTTCTTGCACGAGCTTTTCCAGCCTGCCCTTGGACCTCCTTAAGCTTTCAACGTTCACAATATGTGTTGTCCTGTTCAGTCCTACCGGTGCCCACTGGGCCAGGGGTTCCTGTGATCACTAATGGAAGGAGCCAGGTCTGCAGGAGCTATAAATCAGCACAGAATGATTATCTGCACAGTGATGATTTGTGTGTCAGCAGTTTACATCCTTTGCATTTATACCCAGGATGTTTTAAGCTTGAAGCTAGCATTAGATACTCTTATCAAATCCAGTGGGAATTTGGTCATTGATTTCAGCAAATTCATTGTCTTTCAATACTGTAAAGCACTTTAACTACTACTAATGTGATTCCTGTTGTTAAGAAAGTGTTGTTATTCTGCATCTTATATTGTGTTAAATTAGTAAAGTAGATCCCTTCCGGAAACAAGAGGCTTCCTCAAGAAGATAGCAATTTCTAGCTAAATGAATTCACTTTGCTATCTGTTATAAAAGTTTTGCCAGCAAACAGCTGGCATATTTTCATATGCCAGCATTACATGGAAATCGTGTTTAACAGAGAGTGAGCAAAAATACAAAGGCAAAGAAAACTATTTTTTAGAAACGCAGGTGAAACCTTTCCATAGGTAATAAGAGGCAAAATTCTGGTCAGCTTTCTGTCTATTAGTAACCTTCCTTGCCTTTGGCTCTGCATATTATCGAGATTCTGCAGTATCTAAGGACTTACTTGCAGATAATAATATTTTTTAAAGGGCATGACCTATCTGGAGTACAGATATTGTACTTTGGGGGAAAAATAACTGCTAATTGCATGGTAACAGATACTTTCATCACCTTACGTAAAAATTAGTGCCTCAAGGTTTTAGCTCATGATTATACAAGAGCACTGGTAGATTTTTGTGTATTGTTTTTTCTCTTTTTCCTCCCCTCCACCAAGTGGAAGGAGATTAACATAAAACATTTGGCCTTGTTTGCAATGTCCGCTGTATTTTCATTGTTTCTGAAGTGATGCCATGATGCTGAAGACAAGGTTATTAAATAGATTGATGTCTGCAAGTGGAGTCTAGAATTTTACTTTTCTCTGTGTGGATTGTATGGGCTCAGACTGGAGGCTCAGTAAGAGGCTTGGTGTGTTGCCCTTCTGCCTGTGATTTAAGCCCTGAACAGCTGTCTATTCCTTTTTCTTGTAGTTCGGACCAATGTCGGAATTCTGTTACCTCATATGTCAAAGGAGAAACAGGGAAGCCAGAAACAAATGGAAGCCTATCCGAGTCCACATCAGAGGCAAAAACTAAATCCTACATCCAGGAAGCTTTAAATGATGTGGGAAAACACAGTGACAAAGAAGCCCTGAAAACAAAGCCCCAGATCTCAGCTGGTAGTGATGAGCAAACATTATCATCAACAGCATATCAGAAATCTTTGGAAGAGACCAGCAAGTCAACCACAGAAGGCAGCAAAACATCTGTGCCTGTCAGTGTGAAGAAGATGGGCTGGAGTACTTCTGAGGATGGCAAGCCAAGAACAAGCATCCAAGAGGAGGAGGGAGCAGTAATGTCTGAACAGAAGGTACAGTATGTCCTGTAATCATTAACCATGTGGGGAGTTTTTGTTGCCTGACATATTGGTTGACAATTTTTTTGGTATGATTTGTAATGTTGCTTGTGACAGGGTTAGGAGTTTTTTTAATCCTTCTTTATGCCTTTTCAATTTATTACTGAATTGAGAAAAATGGAAGCTACTGGAAATTTATTTTTGTGTTGTAAATAGAATGGGGTGGAGTCAGGATAGGCAGGGGAGCCAAGCAGGGCTGCATAATCCCCTCGCTGCCTGGCCCTGAGCCCTGGAAGAGGTTAGAGCAGCTTCTGGGAGTGCTGTCCTGCATTGCTGGGGAACAGCCCCTTCCCTGCTATGACATACCACCAAACAGTGCCAAACTGCTCAGCTGTGCTCCATCTGTTTCCACTAAGGTGTTGCCACTGGTTTCCCACTCTTCCCGTGACATTGAAGCTAATGATAGGAGTAAAGAAATATAGGGACCCTTCAGGCTCTGTCCTTCTCTTTGTCCCCAACACTTCTTGCATTTTTTTTACTCTGTTTATTTTCAGAAAAATAAATTCTGGGTGATATTCAATCTCCTCCTTATGTTTTTTTTTCATGCCCTTGTTCATCCTGACTTCAAAGTCCATACAGCCAAGAGGAATCAAAAGATTTCCAAACATGTAAAGCCTTTTTCCAGGTGGTGGTTCTTTCTGTTTAAAATGCTGCCGAGGGGCTCCCTTTCTACTTTGCCTGACTCGTACACCCTTAACTGCAGAACCCCAGTTATAAGTTGCTTTCTGACAATGAAGATTTTGGTAGCTTTCTCAGTTGCTTTTATTTATTTACCAGAACCTTAGAAGTAAAGTTGACCCAAAGAATGACTTGTAGCCCAGTAGCTGCGTGCACCTCACACCCCAGCAGTGGGAGGGTCACCACAGAATAGACCTCAGGGCCAGTGGGGAGCCAGGCTGAAAAGGGGAATTGAAGAGTATCTTCTACATTCCTCTCTCTGCTGAGATTGTCTTTTTTTGGCATTGTACAGGAGGAGATGATAACTTTTGGGAGCAAGATATTTCAGTAGAACTGTTTCTACATGATACAGATTTTTTTTTTTTTTATTGTAGCACAATTAAAATGTTGGTTGTGGTGGGCTGCAGTAAATCATTCAGGTTTAAATTAGTTCATTTTAAACTATTCTTCTGATTATACAACCAAAAATTCTTTTATTAGATGGTAACGTAATCAGTCTCAGCAGTTATGCAGCATATGATTCTTATTATCTTGTTACTAGTTCGTGACACAGTAAGATCTTTCCTAATGTTCACTAATTTCTGGAATACTTAGAAAATGTAAGTAAGAGCCTTTGCCTTCTTCAAAGGCAGTTAAAGGCAGATGGCAGCGTTCCTCAGCATTTGTAGGCTTTGGGGCAGACCTCAGTCTGGTGGTGCCATGCTCTGATTGAATGCAGGAGTGAGTGTGGATGTGCTGAGGGTGTGCTGACACGCTGCACTTCCCCCTCTGCGTTCCCATCAGTGGGAACAGAAGTTGTCACCCACTTTTGTGTGCTCTTTACTGTTGGATATCCCATCTGGATTGGGAAGAAGAAGCAAGTGTTGTTCTTAGGCGTGCTCTCTGCACTATTTTGCTTTATTGGTAAAGGTTGATAATCTTATCTACTAAATAACAAGTTTTTTATAGGCATGAGCTTTGAATAAACTGGTATCAGAAAATAATGTCATCTCAAAATGTGGGTCTCACAAAGCCTGGATGGGTAAGAAACTAGCATCTGTTAGAATGACAAGAACTGCTTGTTGATATTTCTTCAATAATGTCTTCTAATCTAATTTGAATTCAATAAGTTTAATTATTAATGCAGTCCAATTCTTGGTGAGATGCTTCACGTGCCGTCATGAAAACAGAAAGACTGCAGTTGAAATTCTCTTTCTGCAAGGCATTCTTCAGAAATGCTCCATACAGAGAAAAATATGGAATAAACTTATTTACTTTTGTGGAGAGAAAGTGGAAACAAACTAAAACTACCTGCCAAAGTAAGATATTTTATCTGTGACCCATTTAGAAAGAGCCGGGAAGCAATAGGCCTTCACCTGCAGGAGAAGGGCTGCAGCAGTGTTCTGGCACAGAGTTTGCACCAAGAGATAAACTCATACAATTGATACTGGTCTGACACATGGTGACGTGGATGAAACAAATCCTTGGCCTCATCCCAAGTCCACAAAAACATTTACAAATGCAGTGCAGTAATGGTGTAGGTCGTATAATTCTCTACAAGTGCTCAAGCATCAGATTCCAGTTATCGTTTTAAATGAGAGGAACACAGCACAGTTGCTCTGTTATTCCAAAGAGGATGATGTCCAGCACATGGTCAAGGTGACTCTCACTGTCAGAATTCCATCACAAATAAACCACTTAAAGATATTTATTAAAAATAACTCTTCCTCTGAAGGCTTCGTTGCCCTCTGGAAAACTTCGGCTTTCTTGTTACTTCTTCAGGAGAGAATTGGTTTATAATTTTTTGTATCTATATTTGATTAGTGCCAGAGGGTTGCAGAATTCTGTCATCCTGCCCTAAATGCTTTTTGTTATATAGTTCTTTTTCTCCTCCACCCACCTATGCCCACTCTTACTTTGCACATAATTTCTGAGATTTTCTTCTTGTTCAGGACGTCTTGGGCCAGATTCAAAAAGAGATATGACGTTCACAATATCCACTATCCATGATTTTAAAATCCATTTGGGGCTATCATTGAGTAAAACATAGAGGAAATTTTCAAATTTCTATGTTCAGGAAAGGGTTGATTCAGCTGGATATCATGGGCGAAGGGTCTCTGCCCTGCGTCTCACACAGAGAGGGAGGAAGCCCTTTGTCAGATACGTGCACACAGAGCTGCTCAGCCCCAAAGCTGAGCTCCTTGGGGTTTGGAGGGCAAAACACCAGGGCTGGCAGAGGGTGCCAGGGCAGAGTAGACACCTGTGTGCAGCTGCAGTACCTGTCAGCGCCGGGCTGTGCCCCCTGAGCTGAGCTCTAAAAGCTCCCGTCTTGAAAAAATGCAGAATGATTGTGCTTCACACTGCAGTTCTGCCACTTATAAAAGCAGATAAATTCTGAGCAGGAATGCCATTTACGTGGAGAAGTTCTTCAGAAGGCCTTTTTGTAACCTTCTGTGTAGAGGTACTCCACTGAATCTTTCTGTGTGACTGTCTTTTTTGTTGGGGAATTCACTTCCCATACCTTGTGAATCCATAAAACTTGTTTGAAAAAATTATGGTTAGGAGAAAAAAAAAATCAGTGAGTTATGATAAGTTTTAGGGGTTTTTTTACACAAAATTTAAAAGAATTACATAAGGTCTTGAAATTTCACAGGTCAGATGCTTTCCAAATACCATTTTCTGAGACTTGAGAGCTGCTCAGATATTCCATAGCTGGTGTAATTATCAGGTTACAGCGTGCCAAGGAGCAAAAAGGCCTCCTCCCATCATGTACTTTAGCAGTGAAACTGCAAGTCACTGTGTACATAAAACAGGGAAAACACTGTCCGTGATAACCTCTGTGTTCTTCTCCTAGTCCTGATCAGCATGTTCTGTCTTGCAAACATGCTGTTCAAATGTACTAAAACTGCATTTATTAGGAATGTAGTGACAGTGAGACTGAGAGTGATTCAAGCTCAGATGAAGAGCAGAGAATTACTACAAGAGTTTACCGACGGCGATTGATTCTGAAGGTACTTTGTGATTTGCTTTCTTGAGGCGACATTGGCATGGACATGGGTTTGGTCTGCTGTGTCAGAATGTCAGTTTTGGCATCCTGGAGTCCCCCTGGTAGTGTGCTTTCCATTGCCAGTATGGATTTATAACCCAGTGCTAGGTGGTCTTTCCTTGCTCTAACACAGATTTCTCAGTGTCTTCTGCTGGAAAACAGCTGTGCTGCATGGAGTGCTTTGTCCTTCTCTGCCACTGTTGTGCATGGCATCTTAAAGACTGCAGCTAGATGCAGCATGTTGGTCTCCTGTAGAGCAAATATGAGCCACAGACAGAGATGGGTGACAATCTTTCCTTTTTGTTTTTTTTTCTGCTGTCTTTAAAGAATTCTGAGTTATGAGTTAAACATTTGCAGGAATATATGAGTGGGATATAGGAAAGTATGAGGCAAGTACTCTGGTTGAAACTTATGGTCCTAAGTGCTTAATGTGTTCTGGAAAACTTTCCCACTACAGCAGGTTATCCTGATTTTAAATCTACTGTAGTTAATAAAAGTCTTTGCATTGCCTTCAGTAGACTCTATTTAGTATATTTATTTACAGGTGGCCTTTATTTACAGCACAATATACTAGATATACTGATAACAATGGTATAATCATATAAGTAATTGTATTTGCCCTTATAATATCTTGTGTGGTCATACAGTATGGCATTATTTTCCTACAGCATAGAGCATGAGAAAATAATTCTCTATCAGAAACCATTATGCACTTCCTCAGTAACTTACAGGATTTATAATATTCTTATTAGAAAGTCATATAGTCAAGCCCCGAAAAAAACAGCCGGGCACCTTAGTCCTATTACAGCACTAGTGCAGTTTGCCTAAGCTGTAATTGTTACTTTAGGAATAAATTGTGACATTTCAGTTGCACCTATCTATATCACTGTTGCTTGCATGCTTTGTGGAGAAGGGTCTGCACAACACAAAAGACACTGCACCTTTTGTGTAATGTGGGAGGCAGATAGGCTGCTCTGCACAGTTGCCAAACAGTCCAAGGTGCAGATGCTTTTGGAAGAGGAAGGGTGACTTTTCTGGCTGCTCTCACCATGAATTCCTTCAGTATACCAGTCGTGCTTCCGTTCGGGACAAGACAGGAATGGCAAAACTGAGCAGAAACGAATGTTTTGTCTGATTCCCCCATCCCCCCAGGCAGAACCTGCTGCCTTCCCTGAAAGGCCCTGGGCAGGTCAGGGTATAACCCTTCCTCAGTAATTCCCCCTGCAGATAAGGCCTGACTGCTCAGCCTTAGGAATGTGGTTTCCGTTTTCAAGCGGGGCTGCCGGCCTGTGGGCAAGTGCCGCCCCTGCGATGCTGTAGGAGCCTCTGGCAGCACACAAAGTGTAAGTGTGCTGCACATTCAAGGGCTGCATAGTTGGCCCCTGGCTAAGGGCCCCCACCCAATTTATGTCTGAACTATTTTGGTGTCCGCTGGTTTGCAGTCAGGAAATGTTGGAGTAGGAAAGAGAAAAGCGTGTCAAAGGCAGCTTTCTCTTGCTTGCTCTTACAGCCCCTGTGTTTAGAGAAAGGCATAGAAAATTCGTTTTAAATGTGGTGGTATAATTTGGGGTAGAATTTTTAACAGAGCCATGGTAAAGCAGCATATTTAGTGTTGGAATCTGCAGCTAGTGCAGACCCAGTGGGGAGGGTGTGCATGGCGAGTGGAGGCGGCTGAACCCGTGCTGTTGGGAACGTGTCTGATCTCAGCTGGATTAGAGCTGTACCTGTCTCTTGATTAGAAAATACATGTGATTCTATGGTTATTTTCTGATCATTTATAGCTTCTTTTTTTATCCCCCACTCTGCATCTCAAGACAAGCTTAAAAGAGAACGAGTTTGAAAGCAACAATCATCAGGCCTTTTAGAGAAAGAGTTTGATAGTGGAAGCAACCATTTTGATCTTGTAAAGTTCATGAAATGGTGGTACGAAATGGAAAAATCAAGATTTAACATTGGTAGGAGTCGACTGGTTTTTTGCATGTTCCTGGGAGCAGAGGTTCACTTTGGGTGAACTGAAATAAATCACGGTGAGAGCATGCACAAGCTGAGGTACAGCTCCTCGATCAGGGAAGAGGTCTCAGGATGCAGTGCTCAGAGGCCTGGAGCAATGCTCACAGCCCACAGAGGGAAAATAACCCACCTTGCTGCCGCAGGGCCCCGAGCACGGCCGGGAGCAGCAGGTTCTCGCCTGCCAGTGCCCCAGTGCCTGGCAAGGTGGGTGCTGTGCCCGACCCCACAGCCAGCTTATATCCAGCAGCAGTGGGAAGGGAATGCCAGCGTGCTTGGAGCCTCCACTGAGCAGAACTGCATGTAGGAACTGTGTTGTTTTACTGTATGCCTTTATGATTAATAAGATCATAGAATGGCTTGGGTTGGAAGGGACATTAAAGATTGTTCCATTCTAAGCCCCTGCCATGGGCTGGGACACCTAGCAGTAGACCAGGATGCTCAGGCCCCATCAAGGCCTGGCTTTGAACATTTGCATGGGTGGGTCATCCACAGCTTCTCTGGGCAACCTGTGCCAGTGCCTCACCACTCTCACAGTAAAGAATTTTTCCTAATATTAATTGCTCTTCCTAGTATTCATTACTGCCTGCATGTTGCATTTAAAGCAACAAAGGTACTCACACAGCCTGCAGACATAAAGTTTGCTGGCACCAAAACCTTGAGGATAAATTGAGTCCTGTGGGAAAAAGGCTTTGCCATGTGCATCCACAGGTACAGTCAGGGCTGAATTGCTTCATTACCTTTGCTCTTCTTTCCCAACTTGTTTTTCCTTTCTGTGCCATTCTGCAGTATTGCTAACACTATTACTTCCGTTTAACTGCTACCTTAGTTCTCTGTCCTGGCCCAAATAATGGGGGAAAGACTTTTCTCTCCCACAGAGGTATTTTCCCAGCAGTCCAAGAGCTGAGTCCTGTCAAGTGCTCAGCACTCTAGAGCACATTCCCATGGGATTTAGCACTTCAGAGGGCTGAGCCCATAAAACCAGACAAGCAAGGACTGATGCCCATTTCCACATGTAATAGGATCGTATTCTAACCTCAAGGTAGTGCAGATGTTTTTGTTTTTCTTCCTTTCCCCTCTTGTGTTCACGTGGTGGATTGATGGGATGGGGCATTGCAAAAGAAATGGGTTTATGGTAGTGCAGGAATGAGAGCAATTAGCACACAAGGGAAAAATAAGAGTTCTTGCCACAATGTGGACATTCAAAGCCAGATCCAAAGCTCCTGTTACTCAGCCATGGCAGAAATCAGTGTCCAAATTTTTATGCTTTTTCAGAGGTTCTTAAATATTTCATGGATACAGATCTTTGGCTAAAGCTGTTTTAGTAAGATTCTTGCCAAAAGGTTTATGGTAGAATGTAATGGAAAATAAAATATATTTCTAAGCAGTGGTTATTCAAATCTCATGTAATTTAGTGTCTTGTACTTTTGCTATTTCTTGCCAATTTTTATTAAAGATTTATCCCTTTCTGTGCATTCTGCCCATGAAATGCCTCATTACTGATCGTGGAGAGTTTGGTTCAGCCTGCACGGGAAAAGTGGCCTGAACAGCAGTTAGTCAAAGCTAGAGCCAGCAGCTTCCATGGTCTTGCTATTCAGGGGAAGCTTAATAATGGAAAATGGAATGTGGCCATCTTGTAGGTGCTAAGAATTAAGTTCTTGTGCCCTGTGTGAGGAAAATGGGAAGCATTTCCTGTTGTGTGTTCAGCTGGGCACAGTGTCTCCACTGCAGTCTCTGTCTGGCTGGGAGAGCTGCAGGTAAGTGTCCTCATCCTTTTCTGCCCGATGAGAGTTGGAGCTGCAGCCTCAGTAGGATAACATGGAGTAAATTAAACCCCAGACTACAAGTGCCATTCTGAGGTGTGTCCATCATGTTGTCCTCCATGGCACATGCACCAGACCTGTGCCCCCGCTCCCAGTAGTGAACTATACTCTGCCCCATTTGCAGCACCATTTGCTCTCAAGTCTTCCTGCCTTGCTTGTTGTTTTGTTGGGATTTTTCTCCCCCCTCCTGTGGCTTTAGCAATACATCTGCAAACACGCAACTACAGAGTCAGCAGGGGTGCAGGCTGAGAGTCGTGGCATCTGATTAGCAAGGTCTCCCTGAGTAGGCAGAACTCACTAATGAAAATGACCTTAATGAAAGATGTTTGTTTCTCCTGCTGCTGGCACAGAAGCTCAAGACCCCAAGGATACTGAGGCGCAGCTGCTGTTCATGCATTACAAGAATGTGATCTCGAGACTGAAGGGATTATGTCCTGATGCTGGCTTAGGCCAGTGAGGGAAGAGGTCTGAGTGCTCTGTGCAGTTTCTGTTCCCATTGCAGCATTGCCTCTGGTCTTTGGCAAAATTAAATATTTAGGATCTTCCCATCTTGTTTATTTCCGCCTCCTTTTAAATTCCTTTTTCTCCATGTGGGTAAGACACATCCAGCTGCACCTTTTTTCTCCATTGTTACAACAACACTAGATGTATGGGAGGAATAAAAGGGACTATTATCCCTCTAGTAGCAAAACAAACATCAAAGAAATCCAGAGCTCTGAGAAATCTACAGTGAACTTTGGCACAACGCTGCAGCACCGACTGTATAAGTCCATTTATCTGGAGGTCCCTGGGAACACCCATAATGTGCAAATAACTGTTAAGAAAAATCAGTGGAGCTGGCAGAAGGCTTTGAGGAAACTGCTCTTTGCTTCTCCTGCCCTGGAGAGCAAGAGAGAGAGGATACCAGCTGGTTTTGGCAGGACTACACTCCAGCAAGCAGGGTGACACTAAAGCACTCTGCTTTGCAAAGCTTCCTGGCATGTTCCGGGGCTGAGGCTTGCAGACTGCAGCCTTTGTATGCTTTAGTCCCAGGGATATAACTGGGCTTCCACTAATCACGGTATTAAGTTTTCTCCCTGCTTTTTTAAAGCTTTTGGTATTGTGACAGTGATTTTGACTGGTCAAGGGTAAAATGAAGCCCACATAAGTATGATGCAGCAGAAAGAATTTTATTCTTTAGCTGTGACGCAGATGCACCAGCTTTGTGTTTAAAAACAGCTTTTGTTGACAAAGTCATCTAATGTGCCATTCTAACCCAATGCTGGTTTGAGCTCTTACAACTCAAACTGCCAGTGGGTTTTTTTTCCTAGCAAACATCCATCTTTATAACTGCATAGGATTAGAAAAGTCAGTAAATCAGATCTACCTCCTGCCAGTTGTGAGCCATCCTGCAATTTGTTTAACTACCCACCAGCAAGAGAATTGTGAAAGCTGGATTTCATGCCTGCTGACTGCTGAATATTTACAGCATTTATCTTTAAATTGTGCTTAAAGGAGCATGTAGCTAATTAAAACCCAAGATTCACCACACCTTTAAAATAGCATTTTCTTTCAGGAGACATCTTTCTGTGCAGCAGTACACTTTTCATTTTGAAGCTGAACACAGTAATTCTCGCTAGGTTGTTTTAAGGGATAACCTTGCTCATAGCTGCAGTAAGGAGTCAAAGAACCGGTACACGTAAGTGGTGCTGGTGTGCCAAGTAGTCTGGTGACCTTGCTACAGGCCATGTTGTTTTATTTCTGGCTTTCATGGGTTTTATTGTAGTGGCTTTGGAGATCCTACTCATGAGAGGGAACCTTTCCATACCTCTGTGCTCCGTGGGATGTCTGTGCCAGGGTTCCCTCCTGCTCCTTGCAGTACTGCGTTGGAGCCCACTGGGGAGTCTCTGAACCCACCCGTGGAAGGCCAGGAAAGAAACCGTGCATCTAGTTCCCCATCTGCTCTGCATCTGATTAAAGTGTGAAGTCTCCAGAATCAGTCTTTCCCCCTCCCATCTCATTGTGAGTAGGAAACCCCACAAAGGGTTTCAGTTCCCAAATCCTTTACCCAGTCGCTGCCCCCTGCCTCGCAGCAGGCCCGTCCCATTCTCGTTTTGCCGCCTCGCTCGTGAGAAAGGAAGCAGCCAGCTGCCGCTGGGGCCCCGCTCGCCGCAGGGACCAACCTTGCACTTCCCTCCTCCTGCACACAGCCTGGTGCAGCGCTCAGGCAGGTGTGTCATTTCTCCTTCTGGAACCCTTCCTCAGAGTCCTTCTGGGGAATGAATTTCTCAGGCTCCATCTGGAGGCTTTGGTAGCTGTTTGTTCTCCTGTGCTTTTGTAGGGATGCCACTGTTTCCTGTCCTGGGCACCTAGCTAGGTGTGTCTCAGGCACAGGACCTCATCTTTATGTCCCTGTGCAGTGGAATCTACCTGGTTGTGGAGCCTGTCCTTCTCTTGGCAATGCTTCCTGAAGCACCAAAGTTTAACAAGTGGTATAGTTTGCTAACAGTCTGTGAAAGCCTGGGGAAAAAGTTGTATAAAATGTCTGAAATGGTTCTATTGCTTAATTATCAAGTGGTGACTTCAGTATAGCTTTCAATGTGAAACCAGCAGAAACTCTGTACTTGTGAAGAATGACAAACGTGGCCAGGGGCTCTGCTCTGCAGTACTCCCCCCTGGCTCCCACCTGATGCCATTCTCCCCAGGCAGGGAAAATGGAAAAGCTTGTTTAGAAAAGACCACAAATGGCTTGTAAACAAAAGGAAAGGTTTGTTTTGCTTAGAGCTTAGAAATAGCATACAATCCCAATGTTACAATGTACATATTGAAGAAGCGGCATTAGTAGGGAAAACTGTTTTTTAAAAATACACATGGCATCACTGTAGACAACTGTGTAGTGTACAGACCACCGTAAATAGAAATTATATTTGCACTGTGCTGTTCAGTACATGGAAACATTACAAAAGCTGTAATAGTCTCCTTTCAAATATTATTGTGTAGTTAATACTGTTATAGTACATTTTATACAATGTTTTCTTTCTGCTTTCTCCCTCTAGTTGTAATTTTTCTATAGTGGGTTAAGGGTGAGGAGAGAAGAAAGGTTTTAAGATCTTTTTGTTTGTTTGGGTTATTCATCTACAAGTGGAAATTTTTTATATGTAGGCCAGCTACATTATCATTATGTTTGCCTTACTTATATGAAAGATACAAGCACAGACAATGGATATTTTTGAAGCATCAAAAGCAGTGCTTAGTTCAGCACCCGGGTTTGGAAACATGACTTTGTGAGGTAAAGTTAGCAGAGTTCTTTTGGAACATAAGTTCATGCTGCCAGCTAGGCTCAGACTCTAACGTAATGTCATTTATTTATGATTTGAGCAATAATTCCTTTAAGTGGAATTAAGTCACTGGCATAGCAGCTAGGAAACTGCTTTTACATTTATTTACACTGATCCTATAAATTGCCGGTACTACGAGAAGTGATGGCTGGAGTGCTGCTGATCTCAGTAAGTCATGGACCAGACTGCCGAGGCTCCTCGGCACGGTGGCACTGTGCTGGGCAAAGTGTCACGTAAGATAATGTCCTCCATTTTGTAAGTGCTGAGAAGTCTTGTCTGTCTTCTGTGTTTGTGTCCAAGACCTCCTGTTTGGCAAGCTATAGGCAGAGCTGTCGTCTTAAGGCCCAAATTTCCTCAATGTTAAACCATGTTTCTCTGTCTGCCAGGCACTGAGAAGCTGTGAAAAGCTCAGGGATGTCTGGTTGGAGATTATATCATCATGAATTTGTGCCTCCATCTCATAGGACTCAGACTGAGCACTAGATTTGGTTGCCCAGAGAGCTTCCTGATAGTTAACAAGAGCAGTGTGTTAGAAGCTCCCTACAGGCTCTAAAGAAATATTTTGTAGAACAAATGCACAGGTATTAGTATTGCTAAATGAACGAGGCTTTCATACAGTTCATATGATATAAAGCAAACTGTTACATAAAGTTGAAGCTAGCATGTGCTTGTTGCTTGGATTGGTGTGGAAATATGTGTGGGTTTGACAGAATATAGGCTCTATTGCTAATCTTATAACACGTTCTTTAGGGTGAGGAAGCAAAAAACATTCCTGGTGAATCTGTAACAGAGGAACAGTTTACTGATGAAGAAGGCAACGTCATCACGAGAAAAGTAATTATGAATTACATCACTGCTCTGAGTCTTTGCATTCAAGTAACTTCTTTTAACATACTTTCTTCCTTTAGAATGTAGGAAAAAAAAAATCGATCCTTTTCATGTATTGCTTCTTACAGATTACCCGGAAGGTAGTAAGACGCGTGGTTATTCCCCATGAGAGGAAAGTTGGTGAAATGGTAATGCAACGGGGACTACCAGGAAATAACAGTAGGCGCAGAGGGTTGTGGTGACTGCTAAAAAGTGCTGCTAAAGGGCTGGAGGTTTGCATTTAACAGGAAGCCTTGGCAAAAAGTGCGATGCTTGCGGTTATTGGCAAGTTGTGCGTTGGGATCGCAGGGCAGGGGCGACGTCAGGGGGGCCTGGCCGAATTCTGTTGGCACAGGACACCAAGGTCTGTTTCTGTAAAACAGGCAGCTGGTCTAAGCCATGGGTTTGGGGCCTGGTTTGTGCCATCAAGTTGAGCCGTGTCTGTGTATTTGGTTAAGCCCTTGCAGAATCTGTGCCTTACAGCTGTAGGTGGATTGCGTGGCCTTTCCACCAGCCAAAAGGAATGAGCTGCAGTCTGATCCCAGCAGCCTCTGACTCATGTTGGTGTGATACCCCTGGTGCTGGTGAGCGAGGGTTTGCAGGATTCAGGTCAACGGGGACATACCCAAGCAATGGTATCCTTTACAAGCAAGCACCAAGACAGGATTTTGTCCCTGGGGATCAAAATTGGAAGCCTTCTACAGGCCTGGTCTATGCTCATCTTTGCCACTCTGACAGTGGGAAGAGTAGGACTATTGTATGCCAGCACACCCCAGCCCCTCTTGGAGAGGGCTTCAGTGACAGGGCAGGAGTGGGCTGGCTCTGCCTCAGCTGTCATCTGTCCCAAGGAGGCCTTGGGGGAATGGGCATTGCCTCTGGAAACAAATGTCTTCAGAGGAGCTCATGCCTTCTTCCCCAGCACATGGCCCTCAGAGGTCTCTGCTTGAGTAAAACTGTCATTGGGGCGAATGAAATTCTCGTCTCAGTGAAAACAGATTCAGAAAGGAAGATAACAAATACCCTTTATCTTCTGGTAATTAAAGAAAAAAAAAAAGAAGAAAAAGAAAAAAGCTGGGGACACAGACGTCACAGAAATAAGAGAATGGAAACAAACTTATTTCCATTCCCTCTTTCCTAGTTGTTTATGAGGAAAAAAAAATCCTGCCCAGCAAGGGGTAAACATTTTTAATTTGCTGCACCAGATTAGATTAGTCAGAAACTACAAATAGTTACAAATACATCAATGCAGATCACCTGAGGGGTAAATTCTGCCCACAGCCACACAATAAACAGATGCCTTTCTCTGATGTGAGTGAGGCTTGTGATTACTGGAGAATTTATTTATAGATGATTATTGAGCTACTTTTAATGAGCAAAGATGAACTTTATTTTGGGGTTTGCCGTTTTAAAGACACTGAAACCTGCCCTGCTTCTCACTGTCACTGGTTTTATTTCTGTGCTGCTTCAGTGGTGGTTTGTGCTGGCTTTCTTCCTCTTCCCTTTATTCCGTTACTAACCTGCTCACTTTAAAGCACAGATGTTGTGAAACATTGTAAGAGTAGCCACAGCCTCTGCTGTTGGGAATGCCCACCAATTGCACTGACCCAGGAGGACAGTTGGGAAAGGGGATTTTTCCCTGTCAATGGCACTGGCTCCCGCTGCAGTTGACAGCAGGGGCTCTGCCGAGGACTGACTGCCACCTGGGCACTCCAACCCAGGGGTCAGGCTGAAATTGTAGAGCTGTGTTTTCTACTTGAAGATGATATTTCAGACCTGTGCTTTTGCAACTCAGCAGAGTGGATCAATAGATTGTGTGTATCTTTGAAATGAAGTGTTAATGTGATTTAACTGCTTTTTACTTATCCTGTTACAGCAAAATGTGGAGCCTGTTTTGGAAGCTGGTTTACAATTACAAGAGCTCTCTGCAGACTGTGTTAATGTTTATACTTTTCCTTTAAAGCAGGGAGAAGCTTATAAGGTTAAGACAAAGAAAGAAGTCAGACACGTGGAGAAGAAAAGTTACTCATGAAAGCTGAAAGCCGACCACTGAACGGTCAGTATGATCAATTTTCTTCCCTGTTGAAGGCTTTTGCCAACATGGGCAACAGCACCTGGGCTGCACAAAGGCTTGCCTCTGCTACTCTGATTTTGTTTTCCAGCGGCAGAGCTGAATAGCTGGCCCTTGATCTTGTAAGCAGAAAATGACCTTGCATTCGTGTATAGAAATTAAACTTTACTTCTTGGAAGATAAAGCAAAGCAATACTCAGGCCTGTGCAAGATTTCTGGGAATTTTTCAGTGTCTAGTGTTTGTAATCCATAGAACTTCCTACCCCTAAAAACCTAAACACAATTAGTAAACAAGCTGCACACAAATAAAACTTCTAGGAGTGAAATGCTTCTTCCACTGTCAGACATGTGATTTGAGGGCAGTTATGCAAGTCAAAGTCCTTGTAAGTGAAGTGTCTCAATATTTGCCAACAAATAATCTCTACCAACTGTTTCTTGTGAATTTTATTGATCCAGCCTTAACAATTGTAGCAAGCCAGCAGCTGATGGTATAAGGGCTTCCCAAGCTAAACCCAAATGCACACACTGAGACACCCTTGCAGGGGACTCTGTAAAGATATGATGGAGCACCCTGTAGCCAGAGGCTGCTTTGGCTCAATGACACAGCTACAGTCACACAGATGTGCCTGTAAATATGGAAGGAGCCCATCTATCAATGCTGGTCCATCAGTCATTCCTCCAAGTATGTAGGTTTATCATGGACATGTCTTTTTTCTGCTCAGAACAACTTTTCTTAGCTTTGTTGGGTTTCAGGAATTTGACAGAAGAAGAGTTTATGAAGTGCAAGACTGTGTATTATCCTTTTACTGTACATGTGGTATAGGATTACTGTAGGATTTAAGAACAGAATAAGCAGGACCTGGCAAATAGACCAGATAGTGAGGAAAAGGACAGAAGCAGAATCTCTCCTGAGTCACCAGTCCCTCCTGACTGATGCAACGTAAGGTAGTCCCTCCAGCCCCCTGGCCCTGCAGGTGCTCTGTGCATGTGAGTAGAGCCATTTAGACAAACAGCACCCAGTGCATGGGATCTAGCTGAGGGATTTATGGCATCAAGCCCCAGGGAGCAAGCTCTGTGAGGTGACTGGTGTGATTTCAGTATCTGGTAAGCACCTACTGCATCCACCTGGATTCCTGCTTTTACTGAGAGCCCTTCTTTTTGTGCTAATAGAATAATACAGCTTCACGTGGCTTGGTGCTGAACATAATCATAAAATATTTATTGTTTGGAAAAGGGAGGTGATTCTTTTGACACAGCTTTCCCCTTAATAGAGCTAAGGGATATGGGAGTAAAGCAAGCCAAAGGGATGGCACTGCTTGTATGAAATTGTGTCCCACATTGGGTCCTGTGCTGTTCCACTGTCAATCTGCAGGGGCAAAGCAACAGAAATGTGCAAATTCAGGCAGTGAAGGCAAGATGGGGCATTGAACCCCATAAGTAATGCAGCTAAAGAGCCTGCCAGCATACAAGTTTGATGCAAAAGACACCGGGGGTAAGGGAAAAGCGTTTCATTTTAAAATAAAATTACATAAATGAGGCAGTCTTGGCCTAATGTATGAAAGTCTGACCTTCAGGAAGCCAGAGTCTGAGTTCCTCAGAACCAGATTTGCTCCCATGACTGCTGATGCGTTTCTCCTGTGATTTCTAGTAGGCAAGAATTCCATACTAGAGCCCCTGAGGAACTCAGAGTCTGCCTTAGATAATGAACCTTTGCTCCAGGGAAAACTTTGTCCTGTAAGATGAATCTCTGTGCTCCAAACTTTGATATGATAAGCATGACCAAATGTGCACTAAGTAATTGTGAGCCTGGTCAAGAGTCCATTCAAAACACTTAATTTGGGTGCAGAAGTGTCTGTATTTGTACAGGTAGGGGATTCTACAGAAAAACAGTTTGTTTTGTATTCACAAAAGACAAAAAAAAATCCTGTTGGGCAGGTAGAGGTGGTTCTTTTCTTTGGAGCGTTTGAAAAAATCATGGAGGTTTTGCTGTGAAAATGTCGCTGTCACCATTGCAGATAAGCCGACTGTGAAGCATAGGTTGAAAGGAGAATCCAAGAGCTCTCGCGTGCAGTTCTGCAGGACAGCACGGTGTGAGCTGCCGTGACTGCTGCAGCGGGAGCAGGCGGCTCGTAGCAGCAGGACAGATTTATGACAACTGTAGATGTGGGCAAGGACAGATTGCTTTAGCGTAGAAGGAGACTGCGAGCACTCCTGGGGAATGCGCGTGGACCTGTGACCTGATTAGTAAACAGGCATGTCCGTGCCAGCCTGAGTGCTGTCGGCACCACGCCAGCCACACTCCTGAGCAGGCTGCCCTGCACCCAGGTGCTGGAGAGCCGCGGGGCTTCCAGCTCCTGCTCGCTGGTGTGTTTGTATTTCTGCTTCCTGCCCTCTCTGCTGTGACACTGCTGTTGTACAACACATGTCACAAACTTGCTGTCCTTATGTGCATGGCTCTGGTTTGAGGGGTCAGAGAGCAGGAGCTGGAGCCGGTCTCCTCGGTGCTGCTCATGCAAGCCAGGCAGGAAGAAGATGGATGGAGCTGCTCCTCGTCCTCGCTTTTGTCCTTCATCAAGCCTCCTAATGGCTGGGCATTGCATTCCTGGCTCTGCCAGTCACATTCCCTGAGCAACTGGCAGAGGTGGATGTGCAAGGAGAGTAGGTTTTCCATCACTGTGGAGATGCTTGCACACAGAAGAAAAATATGCTGTGGAAGCAGCAGTGCTCACTGTCTGGAGATGATGCTGTTCCTACCACGACAAGAGAACCTATTCCTTGTTATCATTGGATCAGATGAACTGGTGCCATGTCCAGGGTGATGAAGTGCATCACGATATCAATATGTGCTGCAAACATATTTGTAAATCAGTTCACGAGCAGTGTGGACATCTGCATTTTCCCCTCATGCTGGAGCTCAGCTAATGTAATTGCCTATCTAGAAACTGTGCGATTTAGCCTATTGCAGAATTCCATCATGCTGATTACGTTTCTGTTTAGTCAGGGAAAGGCATGATGAAACTGATTCTAACAAGATACTTCTGAAATGATTTGTTCTCTGTTTTCTTTCCACAGAACTGTGTGCTTTTACTGCCAGTATTCTAGAGGGACACTCACGGAAGAAACATCAACAGGAATTAAACATTCACCTATAAAAGTGTGCGTGTGTTTGCTGCTTCCCCACATTAACCGCATGGTTTTTATGCAAAAAGAAAAAACAAAAACAAACAAAAAAAAAAAAAATCCCAAACAAAAAAATTAATTTAGCATGAGCCAATTTACAGAGCATGGAAATTCACGTTCATTCACAGGATTGGTGGGTGCGCAGTTACCGATGCAGTGTATATACAAGATGCCATGCTGTTAACAGCTTCTCTCAAGCAGTTTGATGTCATCTCAAAGAAATAAATTCCTGTGGCCAGAGGATGTGCGAAGACAAAATGGTTAAACCATGGAAAGACACTAAAAATACTAAAATCCACAACAGCTCGCCTTATTTTTCTTGGACCCAAACTGTCAGGGTATAAAACACTATTTGTTTCTTTTTTAAACATCAATAGTTTTGCTGTAAATAAATAACACTGTATAAATTCTAACAAAATAGAATAAATGTTGATAAGGCACTGCCTTTTCGATCACAAACAGAATATTGCAAATGCATTGAGCAGGCTAGGTGTCTCAAATGGCTGCACCTACAGGGATATTCTGGGTGTATCTTCACAGATTCTTGTATATTAGCAATTATAATGTTTGTATATGCAAAATCGCTAGCTTGATTTTAAAAAAATCTTTAAAATCTGCTGCAAATTTAAATGATTCCCAAAATGAGGAATTCTGTAGTTCTGTGAAAATTTTTCTTCAGAGTACTAATATTTTGATGCATGTGTTTCACCTTATTTTGATTAAATCTTTTCCAGTTTTGCAAACACTATACCACAACATGAAAAATAAGATTTTAGCTGTAAACACAAAGCCCTTCATCTAATATTTGTTGCTGTTGCCAATTTTTCAATGAAATTACCTAAGACCCATAACATATACAGTAGTTGCATTATGGGGAGGGGGGTGCTATCTGTTCTTGCTTTATAATGGGGGTAATGCTTGCAGCTTTAGAAGTGGGTTGGTGCTCTATGGAGCACAAGTTTGGGATATTTTTAAATGAACTGAAGAGAAATTATTAGCTAATAGACTGGCAGCACGCTGTAAAATTATTACTGTATTGTGTACTGGCTATAAGATGTAGAATCTTTCAGTAAGCCAATCATCTGTAATCATCCTAGCAGTGTAATATTAGGTTGTTAAGGCTGCTGTGTTTTAAAGGGCATTTTTATTTGGTTTTTGGTGAAATACTTTAATTTGTTGATTATATTCATATGGAAACAGCATTCATTGATAATAGCTCTAATTACATATGTATGAAAACAACAAACACTGGATGATCTAGTTGATTATTTAAGCATAAAATAAATTGTGTTAAAACTCTTGGATAATGTGTATTTGGCAGTGTTCTTGTACCCTACAGATGTGAGGCTTTGCAAGGTCAGCACTTAACTGCCCCTGTCTTCAGCTGCTTTTCCTCTCTGTTTTGTGTGATCCATCTCTTCATCTTCTTAGTGTGACAGGCCATCGCTTGGCAGGCTCTCCCCAGGTCAGGTCAGCAGGAGGAAAACACAGCATCCAGCAGCACGTGCCCAGGAAAGCTAAGGAAAACCCACTCCCTGGGTCGGAGATGTGGGGAAAAGGCCTGTGCAACAGGAGTATGTGCAGCCCTTTCTCCAGCACTTGTGAGCTCTGGACCTCCTGTAAATTCTTTTGCCCTGTCAAGAACCAGGAAAAGCACTACCAGAAGCAGTCTTCTCCCCAGTATCAGTCAGACCAACAATAACAGACTCACAGCCCATGAGGATATTGAAGTGTGCATCCCCGGTGTATTGCATGCACTCCCTGTATATTATGGGTGATAGAGCACTGTATAAAGAATGTGGCCAAACCAGAGGTTTGTAGGCAGCATCAGTACACACACTGCTCTGAACTGCAGGCTTCTGCTTAGATGCAATAAATACAGTTTATTACTCAAGGATCGGTTTTACCTGGCTTTTAAGGCAACATGAAGACGAGGTATTTCACCCCAGCTTTGGCACCTGAGGAAGCACCTCTGCTACAGATCCACCTCAGTCTGCTTGTTGTTATCTGCTGATCCCCACAGGAGCTGGTCCTCACTTGGGGTCAGTCAGCAAAGCTCTTCTGACTGTGATGGACAGCACTTGGCTTCAGGATAATGTAACAGGTTGGTTTGTCAGTGTGTCTGAGTTATTAGGGCCGCTGGCTTTTGAAGCAGTGACAATAAATGAAGTTTTTGTCATTTGAGCACTCAGTCTGTGTTGCAATGTATGTTTTACCTAGGTCAGGATACTGCTGGCGCAATGCTGGTTGTTCAGGTCCTTATGCCAGAGTTTGGAAGACAAATGCCACTGGAGAACAAGAGCGTCTTACTGCAGTTCACAGTCCAACAGCAGAGATCATCGTGCAGACCTCGCCATCCAGATGTCTCCCTCCTTCGCCTTGAATATCCAGACCAGCTGAATGAGTGTTTTCAGTAAATGCTGTGAGGTGTATATATATATAATATTATATCGTGATTGTACAGTTGGAAGCAAAGGCTGTGGTGACAACCAGCAGGAAGGCAGGAGCTGTACTGTAGAAGAGCCTCGCTTCAATCTCTAACAGCATCCAAAAGGCCGCGTTTTGTTTGACTCATCTCTTCCTGTACCTGGTTCCCTGTTAGTGCCTGGTGCTGGTGTGGAAAAAAGCTGTGCCTGTACCCTGTAATGGCAGCTCTGGCAGGCAGAAGTGCTCTTTCTGTAGACAGAGAAGCGAGGCTGCCTGTGCAGGGAGCAAAGGTGTGTAGGTGAGTCCCGACAGGTCTCCTGCCGCTGCTGGTGATTTATATGGCAGCTCTGAGCTCGGGGAGTGGGTCTCGACTGTGACAGCTGTGACAGCACACGTGAGGAGCTGCCGGCTCAGCTCGGGGCTCCGAGGATGCTCTTGCAGCACGGCCCTGTCGGGGGGGTGCCCGAGCAGGCTGTGACCATGGCAGATGCCTCTCCTGGGCCAGCACTGAATTTGTCCAGCAGAGCAGCCCCCACCGCTGGCAGTTCCAGCTGCTGGTGCTGCACGGGCCACCTGTGTCATAGTTTGCTTCCCTCTTAAATACAAAGAGACAATAGAGAACAGGAACTCTGGAGCTAAATTCACAGAGTTTAAAATTTCGTATTAAATGCTGCACAACCAGGATTTTCTGGGTGTTCATTTTGTTTTGCACTGAGTGGTTCTAATAGTAGCTCAGGATATTTGGGAAAAACAAGGTCTGAGTGTAAATGGTCATTTGAGAAGGAAAACAGAAATCTTGCCAGAACTAGCAAACAGCACAGACAGCTCTGGAGTGAGTGAGACCCTACCTAAATGTGCACTTTTGTCTTTTTTTTTTTTTTTTCTCATGTTTTCCTCAGTGACAACATTCCCCTTAGAGGCAAAATGGTAAGTCATGGGACTCTGATTGCATCTATTAAAATAAATTTGATTGCTAAATACAGCATTATTTTCATCCTTTGATATTTGATTTAGCAGTAATTAATAATGCTGCAGAGTATCATACCGTACTTTTTAAATTTCTGAAAGAATATCAATTACATTCTATTTGTGGCCAATAATAATTTTAATGTCAGAAATTCTAGGAGCTCCCATAGTGTGGAGCCAACATTAGTGGGATAAGTGGCAGTCACCTGCAGGATTGCAGCACCCTGCTAATTAATGCTAAATTTCTGGGGGGTTGTTTAACACAGGCTTTGTCTGTAGGACACAGTGTACAGGAAATCAAGGTGCTCTACTGGGGAGGCCACTGCAGCCTGAGATGTGGGGCACATGCTCCCAAAAAACTCCTCTAGGGAAGGAGTTTATAACTGGGCTTTCTTTGAGAAGGACCAAGTCAATAACATTCGATGAAACTCCATGAAGTCCATCAGTGGCAATTTAATCAAATTTTTGTACAAACCCAGCATGAAGAGCTTGGCCTGGAGGAGCTGTGCCAGCGCTGCACGGTTGGAGGGCTCTGCAGGGGCAGCACAATGGCGTTGTGGCAGCCCTCCTGCCCCTGCCACCCCTCTCCTGAGGGAGGGGGTGCAATCCAGAGGGATGGGACTTGCCTGGCTGAGGCTGGTGCAGGGATGCTGGGCAGGGTATTGGCAAGGGGCTTAGTTGTTGTCCTAGCCACATGCATGATGTATGAAAAAGCTGCTGCTGATCCATTGCATCCTTGGCCTTGGGGTCATATGTGGGGATTGCCAAGGGGCAGGAGGAGAGGGGAAATGCAAACAGGACCTCTGTTTCAGGGGAGATCCTACCAAACTGGGGCTGGAGGAGGAGGAGCTCCTGGCTCTGCTTGCCTCTAACCCCTGAGTGAGCAAGGGAGGGAAAACATGGTCTCATAATGCAGAAGAAAATATTCTTGCTTGGTTGAAAGTACAGCAGTTTTCTGATGGAGATGTGAACCCTTTAGACTCAGCCTGCTACAAAATGCTTGACATAAAAAGTAGTCCATTACTGGGAGAGGAAAAGGTTAGTGAAGGACAGAAAAATGAGCTGCTCAAGGAAAATCTATGTATATGCCACATTTTTCATAACTGCTGATGCTAAAAACAGCATGCAGATTGTGCATGTCTTTATTTATTTGACCCTAAGTCTTGGAGGAAGGCGAAGATTTACAATAAAAGTTTTGTTGGTACTTTTCCCACCACACTAATGTTCAATTATTGAAAGCTGTTTGGGCTATAAAACAGCAAAGAACAGCAATCCCCTGTTCACCAACTTCCTTGGAGCGCTTCCAGGGGCTGGATGTCATTATGACATAGCCAGACCAACAGAACCAACCCAGCATGAGCTCTGAAAAAAATTCCCTGGGGAGAGCAGGGATGCAAAAGCAAAGCCCCGGAGCTGTAGTAGCCCATTAGCTACTGGTTGGCTCCCACACAGCACAGTTTCATAGTCAGATACTCTATCCTTGTAAGAGACTTCTTTCCTAATACAGCTTTCTGATTAAATAAGTGCTGGTCAG
Organism: Picathartes gymnocephalus; assembly: GCA_013390045.1. Lineage (NCBI taxonomy): Eukaryota > Metazoa > Chordata > Aves > Passeriformes > Picathartidae > Picathartes > Picathartes gymnocephalus. The sequence continues at coordinate 18,182 of WEKY01058459.1, read as the reverse complement.
AAAAGCAAAGCAGCATGACATTATTTTCATCTGAATTGCTTGTTAGAAAACATGTTTTAACTTGCATCAATAGATGCCTTAATCCACAATAGTAGCAATTTGGGTTTTTCTGCTCATACAAATATCTTTCAAACCAAGCTTTCTCCCCTTCTACAACCTCTCCACATATGCACTCCATTTCCCTCTTTTAATATTCCCTTATATACAGGTCACATATTTGTAAATGCTGCTTATGTTTGTTTTCCTAGCAGTATTCATCATTAATTGCATTTTCATGCAACTTTGTCTTTCCATTCCTTCTTCCTTCCCCATTTCAGTCAGGTACTCTGAGTACTATGCAGACTTTTTTTTCCTGGAGTTAATTAGCATCAGTTGGCCTTTTCCTCTTCAGTCTATAACTACTGAATATTTTAATGAAATTGTATTCTTATAGAAGGTCTTCCAGCTGATTAATGGACCTCTGGAATTACGTTAAGGATTACATTAAATCTCTGAAGATACCTCTTCTAACCCCTCACACCTAGAAAAGTATTTTATACAATATTTCTACTGTTGATGTGAGTTTATGGAACAGTGTTTCTAATTGCCCATTAACTCCTGTACTGATAGTTTCTGTGAATAAATCCCTGTTTTATTATTTCTTCTTCTTGATTGGTCTGCTCTCCTACTATAAGGGTGCTGGTGACATTTTCATATTCTTTATTTCAACAAACACCTTTCCTTTCCCTTCCCTTCCCCCTTGAAGTTCTGCATTTATTTTTTATGCAATAAAAAGACACTGAGGCAAGCAGGGTGAGGACCTCATCCTGCAGGTGCTGTGATGGTGACAGGCTGGTTGTGGTGGCTTTTCCTGTGGTGCCGAGCCCCTCACTGCCTGCAGTGGAGGGACCAGGACCAGTGGCACCTGAGCAGCCCTGTCTGTGGGGCAGCCTCTGCTGTATGTGTCTTCAAAAGGGAGTTTTGCTAATTTTGCTTACACCACATATTTATACTTTTAAATTGGTTTAGTTAACATCCTACAGATTTGCAAAGCATGTGATTTTTTATTTTTTGGGGGTGCTAATTAGGATAACATTTTCTATTAATTTGGAGTAGTTGGCTGTAATTAAATATACAGGTGCTATTTTTTAAATGACTGAAATGCTGTTGCAACAAGAAGGATGCCATCTCAGATCTAAACATCCAGGGCCCTTGAGTTTTCTTCCCACTCCTCTACTGACTCAGTGTTTGTCATTGGGCGAGTAATTCAGCTTCCTACCTCCCTTTCTTGCCTTCCAGGGCTATTGTGTAAATTAATTAGATAATATTTCAGCATGGCTTTAAACTAGAGAAAGCTACAGAAGTGCCAGGTTATAATTCACTGTTACGAAAGTCAGTGTGCTGGCTGGGAGTGAGACCTCTGATGCCAGCCCAGCAGAGGGAGAGAGGCCAGGGGAATGCTCCCCTCTTGCCTCAAGATCCCTTATCTCCATAGCTGCTGTCTGCACTCCTCTAGAAATGCTCTGCTGAAGGCAGCACCAGCAGCTGCCTGGTGTGATCCCAGGGATGCAGCCCCTTGCTGAGTCAATTCGGCCCAATTGCTGGCTTGAGAATGTTGCCTGCACCTCCCTGTCTGTTTTCAGGCTAATTTTGGTGTCTGAAGGAGCAGAGGACATGTCCTCTGCAAAATTATAGTGCTCCAAATCAGTAAAGCACTTAAGATTAACATTGATAGGTCTGAAGAGTCGCTTAAGGTTAAGCACGCCGTGGGGCTTGCTGGGTAAGATTAGCCCTGAGCAGATGTGTGTTTTGCTGATTCAGGCTTTCAAAATATTTAGGCTTTGATTCAGCAAGACACTCAAATGTGAGCAGTCCTGCTGAAAGCAATGGAGATAACTGGCTGATCAAAGCTTGGCAGATGGATGGAGAAAGAACATTAAGTTACAAATCTGCTAGTTTAGAAATTAGTTTGATTTGAGGAGCACATGTGCGTGTGCACAGAGACAAACCGGCTTTCCAGCTATCGCCCGCGCTGTGGAGGGTGTGCAGGAAATAACATTTCCTCATGACCCAGTGGTGTCCAGCCATCTTCCCAAATACCAGCAGACCTATTTGAAAGCAGTTCTGGTGAAATGCAACTACCTGTCCCAAACAGTGCTCACTGTTTTTTGAATCCTATTTTAATCCCTCAAGGTTTTTATGCCACAGCTGGATATCCCAGAGTGCTGGCAGAAAGGCTCAGTCTGGGCACAGCTGCAGGGCAGAGGAGCTGGCAGCTGCCCCAGGTGGTCTTGCTTGTCTGCCCCTGCAGACGCAGGGATTGCTGCAGGGGCATTTTAGGACAGCACTGAAAAGGTCTCACGAGGCCTCATGGACATGATCAACTGATCTGTGCATCTATGGCAGCTTCTCTTGATGACAATGCTCTTACGTTTTGGGAGAAATCCCACCCTAACTAAGCCCAGAGATGGGAAATCCAGCTGAGGGGCAGCAGCTGCCAGGGTGGTGCTGAGGGTTGCTTGGTGGCTTTATTACATTTTAATGTCATCACCAGGATCACTATGGAGGGATGCAGGAGTGTGGCTCAGTTTCCACAGGGTATGGACCTTTTCTAGCCTGAAAAGCCCTGAACTGATGCCTCCTGATGGGGCTGAGACACAGCTGTGGGTCTCTGCTGATGCTGGATGGGTTCTCCCCTTGTCCCCGCCTCCATCCTGAGCCCTGCTTGGGGCAGTGTCACGTGCCGGGGACAGACACACGGACAGTGATCAGAGGAGGCAGTTCCCAAAGCTCCGAACGAGGAACAGCCCTTTTACTGCTTTTCTTGTGATTAAGAGACCAAAAATAAAATGACCTGCACTTATATTCCCAGGCAGGCGAAAAGAAAAATTCCTTTACAGAGACAGAATTCCTTCATATATTATAGCCATTAAAAAGAGTAAAATTTGAAATTTACTATGGCATGGAACAAAAAGGTAGTGCAGTTAGAGATAATAAAATCCTTACTTGCCATTAATGGAAGACTTACTGCTGTTAAAAGAACCCTTCATAAATAATTGAGAAACCAATTATACAGTCGCGGTGACTAATTTATCCAGGAGCAATATGGACCATATTTTGCCATAGAATGCATGGCACATATTCTTCACTATAACTCGCTGCTGCTCTGCAAAGAAATAGTAAAAACAAAAAAAAAACAAAAAAAAAAAAAAAAGAAGGAAAGAAACGAATGCACTTACTAATCAGGAAATACATTATCAGTAATGAGAGATGCGTGTCCATATATCTTAATTTAAAGAAGTTTTGCTGATGTATGGAGGGCTGAATTAGCATGCCAGTTGGTCTGTGTGCTGTGAGGGGAGCGGGGCTTGCTTGTTCCCCCAGACCCTGAGGCTTCGGCGGGTGGGGGTCCTTGCTCCTTCTGCCTGTGGTGTCCAACCCTGAGGGGCTGCGAGCTGCCCCAGGGAAGGGCCTTGGGCCGGGACTACAGCCCGGGCAGCGCCGTGGGCGCCCGAACGCCGCTTTGCTACGTGTATTCTTTAACCAAACAAGGTTTGGGGCTCTTTGGGCCCTTGTAGCGAACCCCTGGGCTCCCCTACAGCGCTGTCGGGCGAGCCCAGAGCTTCCCCCCACGGGTTTTGCGATACAGTGAGATGAACCCCGCAAAGGGGCTGCGCCCCGCGGGTGCTCCGGTGTGTAACAGATCCCCCCAGGCACGTCCCGACAGGGCACTTCGCGACACCGGGTTCGGTGTGGAACAGAGACCCTCCGGGCATATCCGGGCCCAGGACTCGGAGCGTAGGGAGCCCCCCGGTCATATCCCTCGGTCCCGGGTTCTGTGTGTCCGGGATCCCCGCTTCCGGTGTGTTCCGGATCCCCGCTCCCGGCGTGTCCCGGATCCCCGCTCCCGGCACATCCCGGGGCCGCTCCCGGCGTGTCCCGGATCCCCGCTCCCGGCACATCCCGGGCCCGGCTGGCGCGGTGCCGGCGAGGGCCGCCAGGCGGCGCTGTGGGCGGGCGCGCGGCCCGTCTCGGCG
>WEKY01058459.1:3066-13642 GCA_013390045.1 Picathartes gymnocephalus | reverse complement strand
GTGCCCGGCTGTCACCGCGGCCCGGCCGGGGGGTGCGGGGCACCCGCACAGGTGGGGTCACCCCGCGCCCTTCGCGCCCCCTCCGGCACCGGGAGGGCACCGGCAGCGGAACCGGCGAGGAGCCGAGGCGGTTCCCCCACCCGGACCCGCGTGGCCGCCCGGCTCCCCGCGGGGAGGCGGCCCCGACGGCCCGCCCTAGCCAGTGTCCGAGCGGCGGCGGCTCGGGGAGGGGCCGGGCAGGGAAAGGGCGATGCTCTGTGTTCCCCTGAAGTTTCTCAAAGTAGAATTTCCTTGCAGTTTAAGTAATCTGCGGAGATTACGGATTATCTCTTCAGGCACTGTGCAGAAGCGGCGAGCTGCAGGAATAACGTCTTGGTCATGAGGAAGTGTTTGATTTGTTTGTAATGTTTTGTTAGCTGTGGTATTTCAAGTTATTTGAAAACTCATCTAAAATAAGACTCTTAAAAACAATGCGAGTAGCACACACCGCACTCTGTCCCGGCAGGAGCTCAGCTCCTGGTTTGTGAACGCTGTGAGGATAACTTGCAGTTTAACACCATTTTATGTGATGTGTTAGGCAGGAATCCTCAGTAAAGTGCATATCAAAATACTACGAAAATATTTTTCTGTTCTTCTCTATGAGCTGGGGGAGTTTAAATTAGAGGGATTTTTGCTAATTCGGTGGCTAAAGGGATTGTCTAGGTGTTGTAATGGTCATGGCCTGCGTGCAGAGTAGGTAACTTGATAAAGACTGGTTAAAGGTAACTCTGATACTGTCCCAAAATCCTTGCCAGTGCAGGTGTTTTAAGAGAGACCAATCTCACCTGCGTGTGCACACTCTCATCTCATCTGATTTTTCACAGGACGTACTTCACTATGAGCGTAATGTCTGCTTTATTGATACTCAGCTTTTCCGTTGTCAATACATCTAACCAAGAAATGGAGCTTGCCTAGGCATACCTCTCATCTGCTCCTAGTAGTAAGCATTTAGTGTCTAGCAGGATGTGGGCCGGAAGAGTGCATGAAATACAATACAGAAGTAATTTATTCAAGGATGACAAATATAGTGCTAGTCGGGGAAATGTGTGCTTTGTTAATGCTTTACGAGAAGAGAATGTGCCTTGATTAGGTAGCGGCAGAGTGCCTTCTAATGTTGAAAGGGGCTGAGGCACCTTGTCAGTCAGACATTTTCTCTCTGCCTGTACAGCATCTTTCTGAATCCCTGGTAGGTGTATTGTTTGTAAACAACTTGGAAAAAACGCTTGTGTGCACTAAAGTTCTGGCACTGTCTCTAGGGACTGATCATCTTACATTTTCATCAGATTTTAATTTGTAAAAAGGAGGTATTTCGCTTAAATCTGAAACTCTGTCTGTTTTTGACATCTTGGATAAAGAGAGGAAAGGTGTTAGACTTTAATGGCAACCTGTAGGCTCTCTGGAAAACCGACATCTTCAGCTGATGCTGTGGCTTTGGTATGCAAACTGTGCACAACTGAGTAAACCACTTCTAATTCAGCAAGTGGCAAAATAAAGAATGCAAAACATAACTTTTTTTCAGGCCACTGAGACCTCGAGCTGTGGTTTACATAGTCCATAATGTAGACACATTTGCAGTCAGAATACTTTGTTGTGTGGCTCTAGTATGCACGTGACTGCAGATGAACTTCAATGGAATGTTGAAATATGTGCCATTTGCATGTAAATGTCACAGGAATAGAAAACTTTCTGATTGTCTCCACTGTGATTCTAAACCTTTGTCAGTTTGCTCCTCGCGGCGTTGCTGTGCTGACAGAGGAGCACTGTGTACGTTTCCTGTTGTGGGCATTGTAATGACACAATTCAGCTTTGATTTTTATCAAGTGTTGAGGACAAGCTGTGAAGCACAAATGGAACTGACAGGTAGCCAAAATAGCAGGTGAATGACTAAACCTGTGTGCTGTAGGTGAAGGTGACTCCTTGAACCACACAGCTCTTCATGTGCAAACCTTTCATTGATCCTGTTGCTTGAGCTTTGTTGTGCAAGGCCACAGGGGCTCTTTGCTTTCTGCAGCTCCCACCATTGTCTGTAATGATTTTGAATATTTTCCCTTTAAGGTTTGCCAGCTAGAAGGTGACGGTCTTCCTCCCTCCTCTTGTGTCCATGCTGGTGCGTTAATATGACATCTCTTTGCGTTTGCAGTATTGTTGGTGTCAGCCTGGATATAGTCAGTTTAGGAATTACCTAAATTGCTTGCCACATAGGATCTTATTGGTTCTATTTTGTAGTTAACCCTTGTGTCATAGGGTTGAAAATAAAGTGTTAATTAAGTGTAGGAGACCTACATTAAGTAGTTACACTTGGAAAACTTACTGAGAAAAGGTGTTGGCTTGGCAGGCTTGTATGCTCACTAACTTCTTACGTTCTCTCATCTAAAACATGTGAAAACAAATGCTGCTTTCAAGCTGAAATTGGTAAAGCCAGCTTGGACTAAGTGTACGCTCAAAAATATGTGCAAGCTGTACTCCTTCCAGTAGCCTGAAATGCAAATGAAGTTATGCTGCTGTTCATGTGCAAGACTGTGAAAGTAAGTAAATATATGTGATAACTTTATCTCACCTGCTATTATTGGTAACAAATGGTGAGAGAGAGAGCAAAGAGAAAGCTGAGGATATTTCAAGTGATCTCTGGCAGTGCAAGAGCATTACATCAGAAGATGCAAAGTTTCGGATCAGATATTAAGAAGAAATGACTAAGATCACTCGAGCCATTTGTAGAGGGTTCATTTATATGTATTTAGTAATCTCTGTTGTATGGTCTCATGGTGTATTTCTGCAAGGTCTTTTTTAGGAAGTGGAACGGCTGGTGCCTAGGTTGGGAGAAAACAGGCGCCTGAAGATCTGAGATGCTGTGTGGTTGAGATGAGAAGTACTGAGTTTTTGTTATCGTGCTGCACTGCCAGAAGTGGATTTCCTGTGTGACTTTCCTTAGGTTTTTTAGTGGAAAAGATCTTCCAAGGAGAGGTCATATTTAATGGGCTAAGCCTGGGACAGCACAACTTCTCTAGTTAAATAAGAGTACCTTCAAACCTGGATGGTGGGGTGACTGCTTTTCAAGAGAATGAATTGCTGCATGTAACAAAAGCTGAAATACTTCAGTTGGGTGTAGGTGTGTCTTGGTCAGGAAATTTCTTTTGAAGTTGGTAGAACTTGGATTTCTGGCTCCTTTTTTTCTATTCTTCAGTATTTAATGTAACCAAGCCATCCTGTTTCAGTGAAAGCCATGTAATCTTCAGCTGATGCTGGAAGCATTTTAGTTTTCTTTGTTATTGTTTTGAATTGACAGGCCTGAAACAAATGGAATGCTTCTAAGAACAAAAAGAGGTTTAGTCCCTGGCTGCTACATACTTTCTCTAGGATGTTAGATTTGGTAATTCAACTCAAAGTAAATTGGCCTACTGTAGTCAGACATCTTCTGTGAAGTTAGAAAATTAAAATATAGTAAGCCTTATTCTGTTACTTAGTTTTTTAACCTAGGTGAAGCTAGAGTATTTGGGAAGCATTAATTTAAAAATGTTCCCTCTCCAAAATGCTTGATGTAGCAATTTTAATACATTCTAACATTTTACAAGAACATCTCTCTTTAATTTTCCCGATTTTGCTTTGTAGGGAAGAGAATTATCCTTGAAATCCTGATTTGTGGTGCTGTGTGGGTCCCCAACAGGATCATCGATTCAGCTGATCCAATCAGATCCGAAGTGCTGATGGCATACGCTGGCTTTTGTGAGGTTGCCAGGAGTTAATGTCTGGTAGCGTCTGCTGCAGTACTTGCTGCCAGGGAACACTGGGACATGGGACTGCTGTGGGTTGTGAGTGCCAGTATTTTACTGTGAGACCTCTGCTACCCTTGTTTCTGTAGCTAAACCTGCACTCTGCACCTTGGCTCCTAGCTTAACTCTTCTTATTCCCTGAGTGCTGGCAGAGGGCAGTTTTGCATTTTCTGGCTTCTCGGCCTCCTCTCTGATTCTGCAGAGGTGTGTGAACAGCCTCCCACCTGTTGGGAGGAACAGTAGAAAAAAAAGCCTAACTCAGCTCGTATTTCCTTGCTCCCTACTTAAATCCTGAAGAAGGTTGTTGCTTTCAATAACAGCCACCTCCTGAAAGCAGACAGGCTTTCTGGGACTTGCAGATCAGAAAAATCCTGTGTGCTATTGTAGACCTGTTACAGTTTTCCCAATAACAATCAGATTTGGATGCTGGAAATAAATAAAATTTTGCATTTTATTCCCAGTGAAGCGTGCAGAGGGATTTGTGTGTGTGCATGAGATCTGCAGTTGTGGGTCTTTATGGAAAATGTCAGCCTAGACAGATAGTTTGGGGAAGTGAATGGGTGTGCTGTATTGTCAAAAATCTCCTGCAAAAATGCCTTTTTCTTTTCTGGAGTTTGCACCAGAATTTCAAGGCAGAACACCTGTTTCAGTACAGAATGTGTCTATTAATAGTAGAAGAAAAAGGGCAGGATAGTCCATCTGAATTGAGATAGGAACCTTTAAAAGGTGCTGACAAGGGTATGGGGATCAGGGAAAGAAATCAATTAGTAGCAGATAGAGGTAAAAAGCAAACCAAGAAAGCAAAAATAGTATTTTACAAAATGTATCTGTGAATCTGTTATTTACTCTTGATTTTAAAGTAAGTCTTGCTTGTGTGAAAAATACTTGCAGGTGTGTGATGTCTTTTGTAGGTGTAAGAAACCTGCTTGGGGCTTTTGTATCCAGCTGTGTCATTTATCACTCCAGTTTGTAGCTGGACTAAACTGAAAGTAGCTCAAAAATAACTTATTTTAGAAATGCTTTCCTTACCTGCTTTTAGAGTAAAGACAACATTGTTGCTAAGATTAGCAAATTTATGCACCATGAAAGTCCATTCGAAATTTTTCAGGCACTTTTTTCCAAGAGAAGACACGTAGAAAATTACTGTCTTGTATTTCAGTTCTACATTTGCATCAGATTCTCAAGAAGTTTCTGTTGAGCTTCCACAAAACATCTGTAAAGAGAAAAGGAAGTTCAGTAATGCCCTTTGATGTTAGCTGCCTTGGGCCTTAGGGTAGCATGGTCAGAACAGCTGCTTTTGCTGCATGGCTGGTGAGCCAGTGGTAGGAAGGTGTAGTAGCATCTGCTTCCCTTTGCTAGTTACACACAGCCGCTGGCATATCGAGTTCCCAGGGATAAACAGCATCCATGTGCTATTAACAGAATGTTACTGGGGTGTGTTGTAGGCCTTCCCCAATGCTGGTTAAAATACAAACAAACAAAAACCACTGAAAAAGTCAATGTTTCTGAACTTAATTCAGATATTAACAGGAATGCTTGTACTTTCAGGGAGTTTGAGACTTCAGAGGTTTACTTAATCATCTGCTTTGATTTTTGTCACATGGTTTTGTGAGTTGTTCCCACACTGAACCTTGTAACAAACATTGAAATGTGTCTTTGGGAAGGGTATCCAGTTTTAATTTGAAGACCCTTGAAGGTTAAGAATCACTGTGCTTGGAAAAGGTTTGGTGTCCTGCTTCCCGTTCTTCCCACCAGTTTCATCAAAGCTGAGCTGTTGGTTCCTGCTGTGCCTTTTGGCTGGGTTAATGAGTATTCTGGGTCCTCTGCTTTCTCCTCATGAAGATACAGGCTGTAACAGGCAACATTAGCAAACAACATTGCTAAACTAAAGGCAACATTGACAAACTAAACTAAGCTCTCAGGCTCTGAGATGCTGGAAATCCAAAGTGTTGAATTAATACGATGCACTGATCTAGTCTAAACATCCTTTCCTGCTTCAAATTTGCACAAATGTTTCTGATAGCTTAATTTGAAACTTTTCTTATTCTATAATTTTTTTTTTTTCATCTAGTGTGGTCAGTTGTCTTTAATGAGCTTGCTGCTGTGTGTTTTGGCTAATTTGGCAGAAATACAGTTGCACACCTGTGCCTCATTCAAGTCTGATTTGTACTGCCGGGTTGTCCAGTAGTACTTGATTTGGTGCAGAGAATTAATTAATTGTGCAGGGAATATTTTAAACAACACCATCCTTAGTGCATGTTGGTGAAATGGAATTTCCTACTGATGAGTATTTTTGAGGTCAGTAAGCCACTTCAGAAATTGTGATGTGTATTTTATTTTATGATCATTTTTAAATAAAGTTTCGCATGTATTACTAAATAAAAAACTCATATGGGTGCCTTGTACACACCCTACACCTCTGTGGTTATCTTTATTACAAATAGTCCTTGGCTGAAAGATGAAACTTTGCTTATCTGCCACAACTCGTTCTCTATAAAAACCACGCTGAATGACCTGCTTAATGTTTCTGTCCTTTATAGAGTAAATAAATTGGTTTGCAATATTGCCATTGGGTTGATACCAAACTCTGATAGCCACCTAGTTTTACTTGCCTTTAAATACTATACAACAGCTATACTTTTTTATCAGTTACTTTATTTGAAGTTCCCATATTTAACAATGGTACAATGTCTTCTGTCAGTAGGAATACTGGTATATTGCTCTGTATTACTTTGGGGATTAAAGTGAAATAAGAACTGAAATTGTAGAGTAAATTTGGGAAATTTTAATAAGGCAAAGTTCTTGGTATTTCTGTGGGCTTGCGATTCTGCATAGAAAGTAATTTTGCTTCTCTCTTAAATGAACTTTCTCATTGAGGTTGTATCATGAATTCTGTGTCAGAACTGGTTTGTAATCAGCTTTTATTTTAAGAATGCTCTTTATTGTCAGCTTTGAACATTTACTGAGATTAAGGGCTATTCTTTCTTGGTGTATCTCTAGTGACTTAAAAGCATTTTGAAGAAGAGGTTGCTTTGGTTTTTACTGCATTTTACACCTAACAACAGGTTTGATTTCAGTTGAAGAAAAAATAGTCACATATGCTCCTGCTGTGTATCTGCCACACATTTTTAACCTTCTTTTTAGTCACTTGCCCAAATGACTATTGAGTTTTGCATTATTTAGTAATCAGTATTGAGGTTTTTAGAGCTTCTAGTGCTGTTGCTGATCCCAGTATTAGAAAGCTAGTATAGGCAAGATTTTAGAATAGTTTTCAAATCCTGGAAGTTCTGTACTTCATTTTAGTTGTGTTTTTGACTTTAATAGAGTTTGAATTTTAATACTGATGTCAAAGGATGAAGGAGAATTATTTCACTTTATTGAACTCTTTCCAGAGTAGCAACGTGGTTGTCTGTGGTTTTCTTGCATTTCTTAATTCTGTTTACTTGTTCTCATTGCTTGTTTCCTCCTACTGCTGATACTGACTTTAATGTTGAAGCTGTTGTTTTTCAAGTTCTTGCTTTTAAGTGTTGGTATACATGGGTGCATTTTCAGCTACAGACTCAGTGCTAAAGCTCCTTGTAGTAATTGAGCAAATAATACTACTCTCTGGTGAGCAAGCTTATGCATCTGCTGGAGACTTCACAAAAGGTTTTCCTTCCACTACACTTCCTAAGTTGTGCTTGGGTGGGATTCCAGGTGGGGACTGGAAGCGTTGTAAGCCATTGAAATGGTGACTCTATAGCAGCTGCAAACAAGATGATCAGGCAGCTGAACTTGTGGGGTGCTGCAGGAGAATGGAATGCCAGTGTCTCACAAACAGACCTTGAAATGTGATTGAAATGAAGAAATGAGACAGTGCTGTTCTTCACAGGAATGAAAATTGTCAGCAGTAGACATCTGATGTATTTCAGCATAGCCTTGTAAAAACAGTGAGAGAAACAGTTGCTTTGCTGCTCTTTTTTGGGCCGGGGAGGGTAGGGGGAAGTTGCTGAATTTAGCAGGAGAGCAAGAGGTGAATCCTTTCTGCCTTCCTCTTAAAGAAAAGAACCCCACAAAATGAAGGAGGAGAATAGGGACAAAATGTACAAATTGAATTATGCACAGGATTTGGGATTCAAACGGAACGAATGGAAAAGAGACAAAGACATGCTCTAGAAGAAAGACAAAAAACACCATATAAAGTAAGCTCCCCTGGATGTGTAACAGAAAACATTCTTGTGATGTCTTGCTTCCAATGCAGCAGCCTGGGGATGTCCAGAAGGGAACATTTCGAGCTCCTCTTCTCCAGTCAGATCCTTCTGTCTGACTGAATATGTCTTGACCTTTAATTAGCTAGTCCGTTAGTGTCCCACTTCTATGTATGGGATGGAGAACAAAGTAAAAATGGCAGCAAGACAGTTGAGGTGAAGTATACCAAAGTAAAAATGTAAGTGTCTTAAGTAGCAAACTCCAAATTACAGATGCACAGGTTTCTCATCTCTTTCTATGGGATGCAAGTGTTACTTGATGAAAGCAGAAGCAATTTTTACAGGAATACTGAAGCAGTTTCTAATCTTGGCACTTGAGTTGTAATTATTTCAACTATTCAGTTAAAATACAGGCATTGTAGGCTAATTGGTGCCTATGGGGACAATCCTTTCAGCTCCTGAGAGTCTTCTATCCCTGCATGCATTCCCTTGTAGCAGTTTTTTTTCCTGGAAAAGAAGGTATTTCCTCTGCTCAGTTGATAGTCTAGCTGATGTAGAAACTCTTCAGATAAGGCTTCTCTTCCTCTCTCAACTCTGAAGTTTACTTAGTTTGAAATTTCTAATACATGCATCTGGTCTCAGTTTGAGGAGGGCTAAGTGAGGTGGATGAGGATCTGTTCAGCCCCGCTGTAGATGGAAATGGCCTAGCAGTGTTACAGCTGTCTGTAAAGTTTCCTCAGATGCTTTAATTCTTTAAACTGCCTAAAATATGATGTTTCTGCTTATTACTGTAAAGCTAAGGCCATTTTAGTTCCCTTGGTGGTGGTGCTGATCATACTTAAAACTCCTACCACATATATAAATAATTCCCACAATGATATGCATTGGTCCTGAGTGAAAGTATAAATGTTTCTTAACAAGTCAGGCATAATAAAATCCAGCAACTTTTAGCGTGTCACAGTATGAAGTTATGCTTCTTTCTGTGACTTAGCTTAATTTCTACTTTCACCAGGTCGTGGGATTTCCACTTTGTTTTGCTTCATTTTCAAATAAACACCAAAAGCCACTATTAGGAAATTTGCAAAAGGTAGAGTTTTAATCACCACTTTTGCAAGTGTTTTAAAGGGTATGTGTTCTTCACATCTGTTAAAAATGGACAGTAGGCGTTTTGTCATGGCTAGTGTTGTCAGGAATTATTAATTAGGCAAAACCTCTGTCCTCACAGGCACTGAAATCCTGGTTGGGTCAAGAAGAGGTACGCTCCCAAAGTCTGTTTCAGAGAGTAAATTTAACCTGAAATGTAGATCCGCAAAAAATCCTTTTTCTCTGGATATTGAGACCTGTAACTGGAGTGTTCTTGCTCTGTGAATGGAAGGGTTGATAGGCATTTCCTAAAACTTTCTGTGTGTTAGAGCTACTTCTCCAGTTCTGTATGGGATGAATATTCAAGGATGATTGATTGGATTCCCCCACATCCTGCAAATCTCTGTAGGGCCAGAGATAGAGAATACAAAGGCAAAGGATGTATTTTTTCATATTCCTCATCATATTTTCATACACTGTATTGATAAACTTGTTTCTTCTGTTGAAAGCCTGAAAAGAGATTGCTCTTTGGAATACTGTGACATGTACTGTGAGATATCCAAACTGTAGAGAAGGAAAAAAACCCAAAAAATCTACTTACTGACTCCTAGGAGGGATAAGTAGAAACATTTCTGTGATATAGCTCAAGCTATTGTGCCTTAACAGTGAGTTGGACAGTGGTGTGTTCACTTCGTGAATATGTTTGGTTTAGAATTAGGTATGATTATAATTAGTAACAAGTTTTGTCTCCAGCTCTTCTTGATCACTGTGAAGGTGTTTCTCTGGAAAGTCAATGTCTGTAAGAGGAAACTGGAGAAGATTTTAGCCCTCTTAAGTGGTTATTTGGTTTGAGTGACTAAGGACAGCTTGCTTGAGGGGAAAAACATTGCAATCCTAATGATTACCTAAGCTGTATTTAAATCAGTCATAAAACAAACAAAAACCCAACAACAATCCCATTTCCTGCCCTCTCCACCACCAAATAAAGAGGGTTTAAGGGTTTTAAAGAAAATTAAGAAATTACATGGTGAGCATCTACAGTTTGAAAACCCCATAGGTGAATCTTTATCTGGTGATCTTTATCCCTAGTTTTAAACATTTAAAGGAGGACAGATTGATTGATGTAGATATACCAGAGATTATACATACTTGAAAGAAGGATCTACAAGTACTGAAAGCCACTTCTACCTAGAAGGGAAGGGTGATGAATACACAGGCAGTTGGTGCTCAAGACCCAGTCAAAGTGAGAAAATTTGCAGTCTTCCGCCTGGAGACAGGGAGAGCTGCTGATAATACGTGTGGAATGCTGGTGGCACTGCATGGCACATGCCATGCAGCAGTGATCTGGCACCTGCTGCCTGGAAAAACTGGCTATAACAGAATCACACTTCAACTCTTATTGTGTACTCCAATGAAGAAAAACACGTGTTTCATACTTACATGCTTGCAGTGAATTACCTGGACTACATGAAGTGAAGTGGAATTTTTGTGAAGGTTATT
>WEKY01058456.1:296-23972 GCA_013390045.1 Picathartes gymnocephalus | reverse complement strand
AAATGGTGAAATTTTAAGGTTAAAATCAACTACCTTTTAAGGACTTTAGTGGGATGTAATTAATAGCCTGCTGAAGGTATGCTGCTTTGTGATGATAGCTGTTTCATTGAGCAGTGAGAGCAGACCTAGCTGCCTTTAATACAGACCTAGCTGCCTTTAATCCGTATAACTCCTCTTAATGCCAACTCTAATGATCTTCAAAGGAAGGGCAAAAGAGAATGATAGGCAGTGTGTCTTCATGTTAACTCTTCCCACGGCAAATCTGGACACATTTACAATGAAACTGCTTTTCAAATGCACTACTCTTCCCTTGTTCTCCCCAAACCTATTACTCTTTTTGCATCTCTGAGGGCAGAAGGGTTTGCCTTGGGGCCCTTGTTTGCATAACACATTCCCTGTGTGTTTATTAACATAGTGTTAAACTATGTTCTCAGCATGAGCAGGCGTCCTCTCAGACCATCACCGGGGTCTGGGCATGCTCGCACCGGAGATAATCACTGGAACTGAGCTGACTTCTCACTGGGAATGTGACTCCACTCACAGCAAGAGAGCAAATAGGAAATGACTCGGGGTGAGTCTCACTAAGCCGGAAAAATGAATTAGACACACTCCTCAACAGAATCTGAAAACATTACATACAGTGAAGAGAGAAGAGGTCAGAGTGAGAGGTTGCTTACCATTCTCACTTTGGAACTGAAATGCATTTAGGGATACATTATACCTCCTTATGATGTGAGGTTTGTCTTTCAATTGTGTTACCCAGAAAAGAACTCATTCATTGAACAATCCCTTCGTTCTTTATATACAGTTCAAGTTTTGAGGAAAGTAGGTTGGGTCAGAGGTAAATCTCAACAATTCCCTGTGAAAAACTAAAGAGAAATAAATTTGGAAGTAAAATGGTGGAAATTGCTATGACCTTTGAGATGCCATTCTTTACAATACGCAGTAAAAATATTGGGTTGCTCAGGCTTACATAAAGTTTACAGGAACATAAATTGCCACAATTGAGCTGCAAACTTTATGTGCTTAAATCACATCATTATTCTTTGGAATATTGGAAGGGAAGGTAGAAAATAGCAGATTTCTATCCGTCTCAAGAAATAATAACAGTCTTACTGATTGCCTTCAGTATTTTGCTGCAGTATATTAGGTCATTTTTAACCCCCTTATTTTCAAGAAAATCTCTTTTAGAAAACATCTACCATTCAGGATAAATCATGACATTGACAATTTATTTGTCTGATAAGGTGAACCTAGTACACCAGTTTGTTTTTGTCTCAATTGTAACACAGAAAGGCACAGAAGGCAAACCTAGACAAGCCTATAGAGCTATGGAATTATGTCAGTTTAAACCAGTTGAGGATCTGATCAAAACACCCCAATGTCATAAAACTAAAGCTAGCATTTGGTTTAAAATAAAAGTGAGGAAAACTTTAATAAGTCAAAAAGAAAAATAGATGTAGGAGACAAAATGAAAGAATAAAAATTTTAGCAATTCTAGAGAGCTCCTGTAGAGCCTGTAACAATCTTGCCTTCTGAACTCAGTTACTGATTTAAAATAGACCAACCCCAGGATCATGTGAGGAAATGGTCATTTTCAATTAATTGTTAATGCCGTGATACTGCACATGAATATGAACATTTTTCATAATGTGGCATGGAGAAGAATATAAAGAAAAAGGGAGCTTTGTACAATTTGTACTAATAAAAATCTTCAGACTATGCCTGCTAGGTTACCATTAAACTAAATTAAAAGTACCAAAACCAAGTACTGCCAGAAATTCCTCATTTATGAGGTTTTTGCATCCCTTGGGCATTGGATTTAAGTAGGGACTAAGTGGTACCAGCTGGCTTTCATACCCAAATGCTTGTGGGGATTCAATCTTTAATGAGCCAGAGAGCACAAAGGCTTCTCCTGAGAAGTGGAGTCTTGGGTTTGTGTTCCTTGTGTGCTACTTGCCGTGAGTAACTTGTTTTCCTCACCTTATTCGATGGGATGCATTTGCTAATTCAATAAGAGAAAGGGAGTGCAAGATGCTCATAAATAATGTGTCATAGATAGCGAAAGATAATCCAAACAATAGAAACTGTAGAAGGAAAACATATGTTCCCTCAGGGAGAATTTATTGAAAGCCGAGGTGTAACAATAAGAAGCTACATTCGCAAATCTCTAAAGGCAGCTTTGCACTGATTCAGCAGTGCAGAGCATCTTAAATCCAGCTTAAATTTCCAGTGGAGTATGCTTTTGTGTAACTGACTCCTCTGGCTTCATAAGGCTTTCATAATGTATATGACAAGGGGAGAGCTGTGGCCCAGGTGACCTATTCCCTCATGATTCACACAGATGCTTTTGAAGCCACCCTTTGAGTAACCTCAAGCACAGTTCAGATGCAGCCCAGGAGTGGAGGCCAAAGATTGTTGTTGTTGTTGTCTGTGTTTTCTAGATGAGAGAAAGGAGAGGAGTGAAACTCCAAATAATTCAGCCGTGCATAAAAAGAGGTTATGATACAAACCAGGTTAGTTTCTGGTACTGATTGTGCTTTGACTATGTGTCGTTTCCTGAATAAGCATCTCTAAAGTGTTGCTCAAAGCACACCAGTCAGTCTGTCTACACAAATAAACTTTGTGCTAGATAAAATCTTGAAGGTGTAGAGTTTCCTCTGTTTTCTGTTCTCACTGCTTATGAAGAATTTGTGCCCTGTGTTCCTGCAGTGGCTAAATACTTTGTAGTGTTTAACGTTTCTGTGCGTGGCATCGCTGTGACATGACTGCAGCAACACATAACGAGTTGTGGCACTGGCTGCAGATACAGGAGAAGGTCAGTAGAGATTAAAACTCTAATCAGACACGTTAGAACCAGCAGAATACTTAGGTGCTTTGAAGTAACATGACACACTGCCTTGCTTTTAGATGTCGAGTGCCTCCTGCACCACAGATCCTTTAGGTGCATATAACCTGTACAAGGCACATGGTAAGTAAAGCCCTTCTAATGGGATCAAAACCCCACCAAGTATAGGCAGAAGTGATCTCCCACAGGTAGCAACAAGAAGCACATGGGCAAGTGTTGTGCCAAGAAGTCTTTGACAGGCTCTCATGGTTGGGATGCTTGCTGTCTGGAGCTTCTCCTCTGCTGCTTGTCCTCTGTCCTTTCTCAGATGAGTGTGGGTTTTGCTTCTCACATTTTTGCTGGAAGAGGACAAAAAAAAGGGAGAGGAATTGGTGCTGGGGAAGAATTCTCTTCTTATTTCTTAAATTTTAGTATTTGCTAAAGAGGATTCAAAGCCTCATTTCCCAGGAGACTGACTTAGTACAAAAATCAAAATTGTTCGACTTTGGGGAGCTGTCTATTTCTCCTTTGGAAAATGCTTCATATTTGTGGAAAAGGGAGGAAAAAAGAGTGTGACACCAGCTAACTGATTAGGTGTGGGTTGCAATTTCTCTCTGTTATGGCTAATATATTATACCGAAGCATTTTTATGATTGAGAATTGAATTCCTCATTTCCCAGCTCCTGGTTGAGCCACTGTGTGAGGAGACCAGAGAAGAAGAAAAGGATCATTCAGGACACCAACTTAAGGTTTTAAATATATGTCTTGACTCACTCTTTCATAAGGCTAAGTGATTAGTTTACCACACAGAAGTTTGTGGTGAAGTAGAGGCTTAAACTCAGCTCTCCAAGGTCTAGTTTGACAGTTTAACTGCTTCTCCTGGGCTTCCTATTTTCATATATTCACTTTACTTTGTCTCAGTTGTTGATCTAAGTTACAAAGTTGGGGCTTCTTTAAACAGTAGATGAACTGCACGTGTTACAGCTTTGTACTGCATTATGTTTCTTTACAGGAGCAAAATCTCAGACAAAGAATCACGGATTTCTCTTTTTGAAAACTAAATCAGACTGATAACACAAAAATGAGAAAGTTTCAAATCTGTGGTGTGACTAAACTAGATGTTTAGTCTAGATCAGCTAGATCAACTTTGGATATCTTTATAATCTGATATCTTTGCTAAAGACAAATCATAGCAATAGAAGGGTATGTAGGGTTTGTACTTCAACCCCAGTTTCACATAGATATCTTTTATAAGGGGGCAAAGTGCCTTGCACAGCTTCAGTAAGGGAGTGTCATTTTGTATGTATCAGTAACAGTAATCATACTATCTCAGATGTTAAAGAGTTTGAAACATAAGAGTTGTATTCCTATGTAAAGTATAATGGTAGATAAACAGGTTAAAAATGAAAAAAAGAAGTAATATTTTTATGACATACATTTGCATTTGGAGTCTGCATGCTGGAAGAAACTCAAAAACTGTTACGAAGGAAAAAAAAATCCCTTCAATTTCTGTTGGTTTCCATTCACAAGGTCAGGTGAAATGTTTTGGGTTTTTTTTTTTTGGTTTCCTTTTTTTTTTTTTGGTGAGTTTTTGTTGTTGTTGTTGTTTTGAATGAAGCTGAAATGAACAATGTTTATTACTTTTTTAACAATAGCTATATCTGCAGTGTGCCTTGCCTGTTTCTCTGTGTATTGGTGCTACTTACCTGAATTTGCAGAGGTGGCAGAAACTGTTATATTTTGAGAACTGTAGCAAAAGAGCCAGGAAGAAGTAGGGAGAGGAAGAGAGGGAAAGAGTTGCTTTGTTTATTTTTTGGTTAAACTTCTGATGTCGCACTGAATAATTTATATATGCTGTTTCAATATGAGAAGTAGCTGCAAAAAGCCTCATTTTGAGGGTTTGTGTGTTATCACAATAATTTCTATATTGACTCTACGTACTGCTCAAGCAAAATCGATGTGTACATACAATTTAAAATATTGATTAACCTTGTAACTGTATCCTGGCATCTGAGGTTCAGACTGGTGGATTATTTTTCCTCTATTACCACCAGCAGTAATGGTTCTGTAGATTAGCAGTTGATTCAAATATACCAAATCCAGAAATATCTACAGCTGTAAGTGACTAACTGAAATTGAACACTCTAATATATGTGACTATTTACACTGTCTTAGCTTGATTGCCTCTGTAGCATTAATGAGTATTTTAAAAAAAATAGTAGAGCATTGCAATAGACAAATCAGAAGACAGAAATGATATCACTGAAAGGTAGTTAGCAGATAAGTTTGGGAAAAGAAGTTGTAGGGTTTTGTGAGTAACTTCATCTTTTTATTTTTCTTTTGGAGCTATTTGCAATTAAACCATTTTCAGACTAATTTTTTATGAAGTCCAAGCACCTAGAGGTCAGCTGCCAATATGGTCCTTCTAATTCAGGAATTTGGAGTATTTTCTCCATCCAGTTCCTGTAGAACTTTCTGAAGGAAGCTGCTTCTTGTCCACAGCAGCATCTCTTCAATACTGTCGGGAATTACTTCTTAAGAATGCTTTTTTAGTTTGATGTATGGTGATCTATAAAACTTTATTCATCATTTTTTGCTCTGAAGAACAGTTGATAGAATCCTTTGTTGTTACATTAACTCTTTCTATAAGGAATTATACTTGCCTGACTAGACATTTGTTCTGGCATGTGAAGAAACACAAGAGAATGTGCCTTTTTTTTTTTTTTTAATTCTGTTAATCATATGTTGTTTAAAAAAAACCCACAGAGAAAGGAGAACCACAAATTACAAAAAAAGTAATCAAAAACTCCATTGTGTGAGTAGTGCGCTAAAAAGGTAACTAATTAACACTATGTACGTATGGATATAAGACATTGGTATTAAATGATACCTGATTTGAATTTCACTATCTCATTGTACGAAGTGATTTTCTTGGGTTTTCAGTCTTGACCTTAAACTGGGAGCTTCAGTATTAAACATAGAACTCAGCCTGTCAGTTATGTGCTCCTGACATTGACCGTACTGGGAGAATCTGAATTCTCAAGTCCCAATTCATCTAACATTCATATTGATCATGTGCAAGTGTTTGCTCAGCATAGAGTTTTCTGAAGTGTTCTTGAGGAGGAGAGCTCAAGTGTGCTTACTTCAAGGTCTCCTCTAGATAAACTGGGAAGTTCTGTTAGAGACAAGACTGAGAGAAAATCAGTCTGATCCTGGGAAGTAATTGTCCCTGGACTGGTTCTTCCCTCCTAATATTTCAGTGTAGATACAGCCTTGGACCCCCAAAAGGCATAATCCTCGCAGCATTCCTGCACAAGGCTAAGATGCAATTTTTCTTTTTTTTCATTCTGTTTGAGGGGAATGGTTCAGGCAGTCTCTGTAAGAAGTGTTTTTCTAACTCATTGCTTCCATACTGCAAAATTTTTGATGCTCTTTGTTATGCTTTCTGTAGAGAACTGGCACGGGTCTAGCCATGACTGGAGAATAGCTGTCCTTTACCTTAGACGCTCGTACATGTCTGTTCTCAAGGCAACTTCATATGCGTTTGCTTGCCATTTATTTTTCAGACAGTGGAAATGTCATCTCCTTTTCTAGCAGCCTGATTTACCTGCTTGTGGTTTTGACACTCTTCATTGGCATGGCTTTTGAGTATGTGGGACTCTCTATGATGTACCTTTACAGGAAGCTCCTCTGCCTTGGCAGTGATGTCTTGCCACAGTGCAGCAGCCCAAACAGATTTACCTCTGCTGCCTTAGCACCCCAACCGTTTGCCACCAGCCAAGAGTCAGTATAGAGAGAGACTCTTGGCCACTTTTCTCATTCTGCGGTATCTGGAGCCAACTGAGTGGCTTTTATTTCTGCAAAATGGTTTGATCTGCCTTTTTCTTCCACAGTTTTTGAGACATGTTACATGCGAATCCATGGAGCAGTTTTCCACTTCTGTTGGTTTTCCAAAATATGATGTGACACATCAGTAAATAGAGCATGTTGATTCCCATTTTCTGGCAATTTATTTTACAGTGGCACCTTTTTGGTATCAGTCACCTCCTCGGGCAGTATCCAAAATATCTGCCTTCTGCTCAGTCCTTGGCCTCTTGGATTTCTGGCTGGTTGGGTTTTCCCAGTCAAACCCATCTTATGACCAGTGCTAACCACTTAGCCCATGTAGCATTGGTGACACTGGAAAAGCCAAAAGCAGACTGTGAGTCCTGAAACTGAGTCCTCAAGCTTGGTGTACAACAATAAAGGAAGCAGGTATGGGAATGAGATAACCAGTGATGGGAATGTCAACACTGTGACCAGCAGCAGCAAACAGTAACTTGCCAAGCAACAGCTGAACAGTTGTAACACCTGTGAATTCAGTCTAGCACACTCTGATAAAGTGTATAGTTAACTTGAGCCCTATGTGGTGTGCCTAAAAAGGACTGCTGTGGATTGGTACCAGATGATAGTATAAGTCCCCAAGCAATGTCTTGTTCCCTCAGCTCCTCTGCAGTGGCAGGGAGTAAAGTGCTGGATAGGCAGAATAAAAACCCTCATGGGTAAAGATAAAACCAATTTTGAGAAGTGTGTTTGTAAACCCAAATAAAGAAGTGATCTGCTGGGGGTGAGAACAAGTAGTTGCTCTCCACCAGCAGATCGATACTTAGAAGGGGTCTCCAAGCAATGGCAGCTTGGGAACACAGCTGAGCACTGTATGGTATCGAACAGCCCATTGGACAAACTGGATCAGGTGTCCTGGCCACATCCCATCAAAACCTTTTGCCCACCCTAACCTAATTGCTGAGGAGGGCAGAGTGGAAAACAGGGAAGACCTTGCTACTGTGCGAGCACATGAGTAGTAACTAAAGCACTGGTATATTATTGGCAGTGGTTGGCCACAAATCAAAGTCCTCATCCAGGTTGCTATGGGGAAGGTTAAGTCCATCCCAGCCACACACAGTGCTGACTACAAATGTCTTGTAGAACAGCTGCTCTTTAATCTAATCTCTCGTTCATATCTCTTCTCAAGATACCATCACCTCTTCTGACCACCTGTGTTTTGTTTTTCAAACTGTCAAAATGTTTGTGGTAAAACTAAATTCCTGTAGAGATGGACTTTTCCCTTTGTTGCAAGAAGCCAACAACAGATCTGTGTGATACATGTGGAAAAAATTTAGATCAAGCCTCTACATTTATTGTATGATGTGGTTAGAAGTTCCAGCTACAGACCGTGACTGTTGTGTGAGGTGCTGTACAAACATGGGATCAAAACACGTCTTCTACCATGAGAGGAGTCACCATTTCCATACCAGAGCTGATGACAAAGCTGTCTGAATCCAAGCAAATAGTGAGACAACACGGGTGTGATAGGCACAAATTTTGTCATCACTTCTTTCACCCACTGTTAATAGGCATTTGTCCAAAAACGACGAGTTTAATGATGTAGAGCAGGAATTTGTTCTCTGGATTTGTGCTGGAGCAGGGATGGAGAAATCACCTTTGCTCAGTGGTCAAGAGATGCTTGATCCTGAAAACACTTGCAGAGAGTGGAGAAGCTGTTCCTTTCAAAGACCTAAAAACAGGATTCACTTCTTCTGTGGAACTGAGTGCACCTCAGCTTCCAAGTCTTTCTCTGAGCAAGTGAGAACATGGGCACTTGGCACCTTTCAGAATGTCCTGAAATGTGGCAGAATCGTAATCCTTCCAAAAAGTTAAAAGTCCATGATTGATGTAGTAGAAGTCTGAATTTTCCCTGTCGTCAAATTCTATTTCTAGCTTAGCAAAATAAAAACCTCTCTTTACTGAGGATATGCAAATTATATGTATGGTCTACTTTATCTTTAGACACAATTTGCAAAGTGATGTATGGAGTTTTAAGTCCCCAGTTATCATTTTGGAGACAAGGCTCCTAACAGAACATTGGAATGAAAACCAAAACCTTGTAGGGAGGGGTTTCTTTTGTACTGGTAAGTCTTTACTTATTTTTTTGTAGAAGTATGTTTTACCTTTAAATGGAAACATTTGGAATCCAAGAATGATTTTCAGAAGCAAAAGACTTTTTATTTTGAAATGCTATGTCAGCAGATCCAGTGCCTCCAAAATAAATAATTGCAAGGTGCTTCTCTGCCTTGAATTCCTCTGATATTTTGTTCGGCTTTTCATATATTTTTAAAACTGAGGTATAAAAATAATCTCTCTGAGCTTGACTGCAAATACTTACTGCCAACTAAAAAAGAAAGAGATCAGATGAACAAGTGGTTTTTGATGGGCTTTAAAAGCTTGGTTGTTCTTTCTCTTGTGAAATATGACATTCTCATAACATCCCTATTCTCTTTAATGCCAAAATGATACTTTGTTAATAATGTAATCCTGATGGCACCAGCCACCTCTAGTCATGAGAGAAATGAGCTGGCCCAAGCAATACTGTTCTTGAGGGACTTGTCCGAGCAAATATGCCTCTCACCCCTCTACACTAGAAGTAGCTGAAGAGAAGAAACATGATGATGCCTTAACATGATGCACAGATGTATTCTGGTTGGCTTTTTTGTTGTGGATTTTTTTGTTTGTTTGTTTGTTTGGTTGGTTTTTTGGGGGTGTTTCTTTGGGTTTTTTTCCTGTCTTCTGTGGGTGAAATAAAATAATTTCATTTGTAAAGTAGGATAGCACACCTTGCACTGTGTAGATGTAGGAAATGCTCCTTTGATAGAAGCTATTTATTAAAAGGGTTTTTGACATCGTGGGATTAGAAGTTCATGCAGCAATAAATACGTGATAAAGAAACCTACTATCTTGATCTCATCCTTGTGAGTCTAAACAGAAGGATGCTCTGAGATGCCTTTCCACCCTTTGTTTCTGTCCTCTTGTATTAGTGTGAGTGTTCCAGGCCACTTTTCACCACGTCAAAAGTAGTTGTTCCTCTTTTACACTTCACATTGAAAATGTGTGATTTGCTTTTAAGTGCTGCCTTAACCCCACAGTGAACTATGGAGATGAGCCTGCAATGCTGAATTCAAAAGAATGACGTTTGCAAAGCATGAGTTACTTCCCTTAGTCTGCTCTTAACCTTTTACAGCTAAAGGCAGGAATGAGGGTGCTGCAGGTGCTGCTTAGCACTTGTACCTCACTAAATGCTAATAGAGGGCAAATAGACAGAAGGGCCTCTGTGGCTGCACAAAGGTGCTGGGCCAGATCTGTGCCCCCCCAGCTGACCTCAGCACTCAGTGCTGCCTTGTGTCCTACCAGGTGTGTGGAAACAGGGTCCCTGTGCAACAAGAGAGCAGGCCAGCTCTGCAGCCGATCCAGCATCTGTTGCACAGCTATTATTCTGGGAACTGAGGAGAGGTGGATAGGGGGTAGACACCACAGACACACAGGGTATTCATGAGGTCTTTTAAAAGCAAAGGTCTCACTTAAACATAATGATCTGTAGGACACTGGCTATTCAAGCCTATTTCTGGAGCTGGAAGGTGGCTGTTTTTTTTCTCATGTGCATATAGGAGTTTTCTGGCTGTTATTCCATAGCTTTCACAACTGAATGCTGAACTAGCTTGTTGGACCTCCATTAACTGGACCCTTCAGCCCCTTGCAGAACTAGTAATGAATTACCCAACAGGCTCATTACATCAGCTTATAAATTTCTATATACAGGTGCTTCTAAATAACACTGTTTATCAGTGTAACAGGTGCACAGTGTTCTGCTTTTGCAGACTGAAGCAGCAGGAGAAACCTTGCTCAGCTCTTAAAATTCAGTTGCCATAGGAGGGGATCCTCAATCTATCACACTCCTACCAGTTTGTTGCCAGGGCCAGAAGGAGATGCCCTGAGTCTGGAGAGGGATTGCAGGTCAGCAAGAGAGCACCTGAAGAGCAGCACAAAGGAATTCCAGCCACTCAGCTTCATTGCAGGCCCAGCTCTCTGCAAGTGCACATATCATGGGGAAAAAATAAGAGGAATGAGAGATGTAAACATGCCTGCAAGGTTCTGTCACAGCAGCCAGCATCACAGGGATGGAAACCATTTGACACTGTCCCAATGACATCCTAAACTGGAGAGACATGGATTTGATGTATAGACCACTCAGTGAATAATGAATTAGCTGGATGTTCACACTCAGTGAGTTCCAGTCAATGGTTCAATGTTGAAGTGCAGACCAGGGATGAGTGGTGTTCCTCAGAGGTCAGTACTGGGACCAGAGCTGTTTAACAGCTTTGTCAACAACATGGACAGTGAGATCAACTGCACCCTCAGCAAGTTTGCAAATGGCACCAAGTCATGTGGTGCAGTTGACATTCTGGAGGGAAGGGATATCATCCTGGGAGACCTGGACAGGCTTGAGAATTGGGCCTGTGCAAACCTCATGATGCTCGACAAGGCTAAGTGCAAAGTTTTGCAAACATATTGATAACAGCCCTGAGGAGAAGTACTTGGGGTTGTTGGAGGAAGAGCTTGGCATGACCCAACAATGGGCACTTGCATCCCAGAAAGCCAACCGTATCCTGGGCTGCATCAAAGCTACGTGGCCAGCAGGCCAAGGGAGACAATTCTGCCCCTCTACTCTACTCTCGTGAGATCCTGGCTGCAGAACTATATCCATTTCTGGGGCCCCCAACATAAGAAGGAAATGGACCTGTTGGAGTAAGTCCAGAGAAGGGCCATGAAGAAGGCAGGAGAGGGACTTTTTACAGGAGTTTGTAGTGATATGACAAGGGGAAATGGCTCTAAACTGAAAGAAAGTAGGTTTAGATTAGATATTGGGAAGAAATTCTTTACTGTGGAGGCAGTGAGACACTGGAAGAGGTTGTTCAGAGAAGCTGTGGATGCTCCATCCCTGGAAGTGTTCAAAACCAGGTGGGATGGGACTTTAAGTGACCTGGTTTAGTGGAAGGTGTCCCTGCCCATGACATCATAGAACCATAGAAGGGTTTGAGCTGGAAGGGACCTTAAAGATTATCTAGTTTCAACCAGTGTATGATTTTCTTGGATTCAGTGAGAGCTGAAAGCTTAGTAGGTGCGGTGGACAGGAGGATCAGATAAGAGTTTCATTTGTGGGATGTGTTCAGGGTCAGGCAGGAAGTGCCTGAGGTGCTGTGTGAGTTTACAAGTTGAAGAGCACCACAAGAACTGATATGAGTAGAAGATAGGAAGGGATAGAAGTGCCAGTGGGAAATTCTCATAAGGGGAAGAAGCTTTCCTACATGATCTTGTTCTTGAATACAAAGAGGGGAAATGGAAGTCATGTGAAGCAGATTAATGAGTGAAATATGTCTTTCATGTACTGGTTGGGAAATGGAATGTTTTGTATGTTAGTCTGCTTGTGCAGTGCTCAGCACGTGTGTCTTTAAAGCTATGTGTTGCCGGGGAAAAGGCTTCTCAATTGTGTCATTTCATAAGGAACCCTTAACCTCTATTGGTGTAAATAATGCAGTGGTCTGTGATTTCAATCACAGATTTATGAAAATTGTGCTTTACGAGTTATTCAGGGAAACAGATACAGGCTCTGCGATCATTTCATATTTCTTAATGCAGACCTAGCCAACATAAAAATAGTGATGAAAATTGTTGGCCTATTGAATGAATTGGCAGAAATCCTTTTGCAGCTCCATGTCAGCACCTAACTCTGAGAGACCTTTGAAAATTCTCAAGAGCAGGTACTGCAGCTGCTAGCTTTTTCCCTATAGTGTTCAGGGGGGATTGAACCATTTTCATGGGAAAATCTGATTAGGAATGTAGTCGCTTAATTAAGGAGTGAATGATCTATGAATGATCTATTCCTTTTATTGCTGTCTTTTCTTTCTCCCTCTTTTTTTTTTCTTTCTTTTTTCTTGTTTTTTTTTGGTTTTTTTTTTTTGTTTTGTTTTGTTTTGTTTTGTTTTGTTTTGTTTTGTTTTGTTTTGTTTTGTTTTGTTTTGTTTTGTTTTGTTTTGTTTTGTTTTGTTTTGTTTTGTTTGTGTTTTGTTTTGTTTGTTTTTTTGGTTTTTTTAGAGGGATGACACTGCCTTCAGGCCCAATCTTCAGATAGTGTGAATTGGTCCACAACTGTCCATACTGCTGTGCTGGTTAATTTTTACCAGCAGAGAACACTGAGGGGAAGGGAGAAATACTGCCTGATATTTTGGGAGAATGGTTGTGACTTGGTCCTGGATCACTGGATTCAGAGGGAGTTTTGTCATTTAACTTTAATCAGAACAGGATCAGAAGCCTTTTACCAGAATGTGAAGCTCTGAACAAGGGCATCCTGAAAGTGTAACTTTCACTCTGTGACTGAGGCTGTTGACATGACAGTCTGGAGAAGTAGGAAAAGTTCTTCTGCAGAATTGTATACTGACCTCAATAATATACTTAAAAAAAACCCCAAAACCCAGAGATATTTGAAAGTTCAGACCTTTTGCTTAGAAAATGAGTAAAAGGGAAGTATAAATTTTTGTTTGCTGGTGTTGAAGAGGATCAGTTGCTGGTAGTTGTAATAAATTCAGAAGCCTGGAATTATGGTTTGCTTATTAATATTTTATTTCTTTGGCAACCAAAGAAATCCATTGCATGGAGCACTGTACAAACACATATCGTGGACTATTTCTTTGCCTTGTATAGCCCACAGATTAAAAACCGAAACCCAACTAAATAACCAAACACACACACACACACTCCACCTCCCAAACAAACAGAAAAAAAACCCCAACAAACTCATCTACCTTAGGAAAACAGAAATCTAAATATACTTGGAATATTTCTGCTTTTATAGTTTCTGTAACATGATAAACTTAATTTGTGACACTTATGTCAGCACTTGGTTCAAATGCTTGGATTATTAAAGATCTGCAATCCTTTTAAGACTGGGTGGTGTGGTGAGGGCTGGTGGTGACATCATCCTGTTCTCTTTAGGGAGGAAGGAATGGAGGAGTAGGGAAGATAAGGGTCAAAGCTTCTTTTCACTTCAAGGGACAGAAATGTTTACTCATTTAAATAAAGGCAAAATATAGATTGTCCATGTTCTTCAGCTAGAAAACGTGAAGTAATTTTCTCTGTACACTAATTTTTAGACACATTTCATGGTTCTTGATTATTAGATGTAGAGACTTTGTAATTAAAATATCAATAACTCCGTATTCATCACTGTGATTGTGACACTGTATTAAGTTGTGAATATGTCCTCAAGAGTAAGGACTATTTTCCTATCTTGCATTCCTAAAACGGGTGTTGCACCATACTCTTTGTGAGAAGTAGGGTTTGAGTTTAAGACTATTGACTGCAGGTAGAATCACTTTAGAGATAATGGTTGTGTTATTACTGTAATAACAGAGGCAAAACTGGGTAAAGAAAATGCGTGGGGACTTAGTACTGTATTTAGTGAAGAGTAAGCAGAATCAAACAGGGCCTCAACAATATTGGTGGATAATATTATTAAATTTGTAATGAGAAGTCTTAGAAAAATAAATCAGCTGACGTGGCCAAGGGAAGTCTCTGTAGAATTGGTAAGCAGAGGAGGGAGTTTGGTGATTCTTGGAACAGCCAACATCAACGTAGAGTTAGGGGACTGGGAAATGTTTGTTTAAATTAGAGAGGCTTGTAGGAAGGCCAGAAAATTGATCAGGCAGGATTTTAATTACCAAGATATTGATTAAAATAATAATTATGCACAAATTAAGAAAGGGTTCATAGTGCAGGATTGCTTCCTTAAGCTGTTTGTGAGCTTGCACAGTCACACAATCTTGGATTCAGCCCCAGAGAACAGAGGCAATTCTGGCAAGTGAGGTGGAGAGGACCTATGGAACATGCTGGTATCAGGCTGGGAAGGATAAGGAGTGATTAGGGAAGAAGCACAGAGGGTTTGCTGTTTTGGTTTGGATTTGCTTTTTTTTTTTTTTAGGTTAGTAAAGGGTAATTTTGAAGAAATGTGCCTGAGGAATTTCTTCTGATTATGAAAATCTCCATCTGTACAACTGAAAAATAAATGTGATTTCCTCAGAGAGGATGTAATTAAAATGTGTCCTGGTTAAGTCTACACAGGTTAAAGGCTGATGGGGGTAAAGTCAGTATGAAATTAACATGAAGTATTAAGCAGGTACTTTGTTAAGCTGCAGTATAATCAGTGCATTGAGGAGCAAAATAGGGTGACACACAGAAATGAAAAAGAAACCCATAGAACTAAATTTCTTTTCAATTTATAAAAATAAGTTTTTAATGCTTATTTCTCCTTTAGCCACTCACTTTTCTCGATCACACTTTCAGAGCTAGGAATATTTTGTCTGTTAAACAGGACAGGTGATAATCGTAACAGAATATATTGAGGATATGTAATGGAGTATTATAGGTTTTGCAGTGTAGTCAGTCAGTGCATATATTTTTTTTTCATGAAAACACTTTGCTCTCTTTTCTGACTTTTACAATGGTCCAGAGTAAAGGTGTTTGAGGAGTGAGGTGAAATGTAGAGAAACAGTCTTAATTTTACCACCCACTAGCAATAATAACTAGCCAGGCTTGAAGCGAGGAAGCAAACCATATCCTTCCAGCAGATAAACTGTCCTACTGCTTAAAGAGAATAAAAAGAATTCCTATTCACAACAGCTTCTGCAGCAAAAAAAGTTACATTCTCAGGCACAAGGGAGCAGTCATCTTATTAGAGGCATTTATTTGGGGGGAGAGAAAAAAATCATCCCTTTTATTCCCCTTCATATTCATAGTGAAGTAAGGGCCAGAGAAAGTTCCAAGAAAAATGAAGTGGATTAGAAAGGGAGCTAGGACAGAGCTCCTCAATAATATTTTTGCTATCTATTTTCCATAACGAAAGAATGGAAATAAGCTTTATTTAGAGTATCTTTTTCTTAAGTTGCTGGAATACTCAGATAATTTGCAGTAAAACATGAAATGGCCTGGACTTCTTTAAATAAACTCCAGTTATTCGATGTAACCAACATACAAGGCCATCTTTAGTAAGAAACAAAGTTATTGATATCTTTGTTCTGGTTTGTTTTTATAAATACATTAGTTGTTCTGATCAGTGAAATGTGATGAATGGGAAGATGGAAGACAGGAGCCAGGTATTATATTTTAAAAATACTTTTTATTTAGCTTAAAGTTGATTTTTGAAGAAAAGTAAATGGGGCTCTTTATGTAGCACCCATATATATGACAGAACCTTAATGTAAATTGAATCTCTTTAAGGGAATTAAAGGAATGTGCTTTGGTTGTATTTGTCAAATAACTTAGTGTAAAAATAATCTACCAAATTGTGTCTGTGGGGTGAGGTAGGGATCAGAGGAAGGCTTCCTTCTCAAATGCTGTGGAAGATGACATTTTAGTTCTGTCATCTGCTGAATGGATTTGAATTTGTATTTCTGCATTTCCATAAAGTGCTCTCCTTGTTCTGTTCCCATATGGCTGCTCTTACTCTCCTACTAAAGCTATTTCAATTTATATGATGTGCTTTATCCCCTCAGTGGATTGCTGCTTGAACCCTGAGAGCGTTACCTCCAGTGAGAGTACCCGGGCGCTTTGCATAACCCCTCAAACCCCTCGTGGTTTACTCCTGTGCGCAGACTTGTGGGCAAAACCCCTCTCCCTCACACTGCGTGACACAATTTTCTGCATTAATCAAATCCCATGCACTCTCTGCACAGAAGAGTCGTGAAGTGTATTCCTATAAATCCATCCACTCCCTCCTCTCACAACAGAACACCTTGGGCGGGGTCACCACCTGCCTCCCATAAACAAAGGTTAAAGAAATTTACAGGGAAGCAGGAGAGGATGCTGTACCTTGGCACGTGCCTCTGCTTTCCTTGCCTGGCAGTAGTGATCTGCACTCTGTTGTCCTGAGTTCTCCATTTGGCTGCTGCTTCCACAGCAACCTGACAAGTTCATACTGTGGTGTGGCCAGACTGGCCAAACTTAGCGCCCTTTCTTTTCGTTGCCTGGGTGATACAAACCAAAACCTTGAAGGGGAGATGTTCTTCCCTAGTGATCCTAATAGATCCTTCCTCCTCTATATGCCTTTAGATTTCATAAGTGGCTGGAATTGCCCCTCAATATTCCTAGCCTCCATTCCCCACACTGACCAGTCTGTTATGTGCTTCCCTAGCTTCCATCTCCTGGCAAAGAGCAAATATGCTGTAGTGTGCAACCACCTTCACTTACAGCTCCAGAAAAAGCCCCTCATTTCCCAGATCTGGGAATCTGGGCTGCTGCTGCTGAGGACTATATTTAATCTCTCAGCCCCATGGTGCAGGTGAAGCTTTTTCAATCTCTTATTTCAGAAAATTGTGAAGGACCAAGGGAAATTACTTTGAGCGAGTGGATAGATGTTCAGGGCAGGAATGCTAAAGTCAAGTAGAGAAAAATATTTAGTGGATATGGATCATCTTTTTGCTGTATCAGCCTATCCCTGCCCATCAGTCATTTCTGTTGCACAATGAACATAAACCAGAATTAGCACTTTGAAGTTAGGGTAGGGCTGGCAATATAAATCAGTCGAGAATCTGCTTTCTGTTTTATGACCAGCAAAATGTTTGCTTGGTTCAGACACTTGCTAAGACCCTCAGCTTTCAATGTGAAGTTCTTGCTGTGGCAGGAAACGGCTGCAAGTTTTTGCTGGCTGCTGTAAGTGAAAAGGAAGAGTCCTCCTGATCTTTTAAACTTAGGGGAAGATCAGAGAAGCAGCAAGGTTCAAAGTTATGAAACCTCTCTAATATCCAGCAGCAATGTCATTTTTTCCTTATTAAAGATATTTGCCTAATTTTTCTGTAAATATCCACCGCCTGGTGGCCACTCTAATCCAACAGGATTACTGCTGGCAAACAAGGCATTAAGAAGAAAATGCTGTATTGAAATTAAAGCTGTATGGCCTGATAGAGCTAGGTTACCATTACATTCTATAGATACTCTATCATTCCTGCCAGCTCCATTGTGCTTTATTCTAGTGCTCAGGCTTTTCTATAACTAAAATACTTCTTTAATCCTTTTTTCACACCCTGTAATGAAAACCTTGATGCTGAATAATCCACTGAGGTTTGTGCATTTGTTAGATATCTGCTTCATTAAATTACTAAATTTTAGTGGCAGCAGAGAAGTGTGGCAAAATGTCAACATGGCTTTACAAAGCCAGAGGTTGCCCATTTCTAAAGCTGAATATGATCTCCATTAATGCTTGTTTTCTACTTTTCAATACCAACCTTTATAGAGTGAAGGGGGGATGGGAAGGACTCCATGGCAGGCTTTCAAAGTCCAGTAACATGTATTTTTCTTAGTCAACATTCTATTGGACCAAGAAACCCAGTGATATGGGTTTACAAGGACATTGAGTCTGAACTCCATTGCTAGGCATCTTGGGATTTGTTGGGATTACACTGTGTTAGCGATATCATATGGTCTTTGAGCGCTCATCAGTATTGTAGCATTTGATACTGCAAATACGTGCCAAAAGAAACAGAAGTCCAACGTGAAACAGTGGAATCAAAGCTGCATATGTTTTCTAGTGGCTGACAAAATGTCTTCCCCCAGCCATCTGAGTGTCTGATCTGCAGACGCTAATCTCTGGAATTTGTGATGGTGTTCGTGGTCCCTAATCAGTGTTATATTTCATGTACATTGTGCTGGGACTTGGGTTGGGGAAGGGAAATATTATTCATTGTAATATGATGTCAGTAGCAGCGCTGAGGATCCTGATATATATTTATTTAGGTTCATCCTAAGGGGCATTGGTACAATTCTAGCATTGGCTATAGATCAACTAAATTCTTGATTCAAAGCTTTTGCCATTTTTTTTTCCTTTTTAATTCAAAATGTCCCACAGTTCAAACCCATTCTTTCAGAGAGGCTCTTGGTCATGTCAACAGGACTTTTGGTTAGAAAGGAAAATAGACATTTGTTCTTAGGGCAAATAGCCACTGCAACGAATTCTGCTAAACAAAACTGCATGCTGGGATGTACAAAAGAGAATCATTATTAAGGAATCTGTTAAAACCATTATGGGGCCTAGCACCTCATGTTGGGACAAGATTTTTCTGCCACTAGAATCACTAAAGGAAGTCTCATTTTTAAGAGTGCTTGAGAGGTACTGGAGACAAGAATTTAGTCACACTTCACTTGGATTCCTCAGGAATGTCTTTGTTTAGTTTAATACAACTGATTTCAGCTGTGATGAGGCAGAACCCATACCTGAATGGAACAAAAGCAGTCTCAACAGAAACCTGAAACAGGATTTACATTTTATGGTTTTTGACCTTATGGCTCCTAGGAGGAATGAATCATACTCCTGTGAGACATGATCTAACCTCATCTCTTCTTTGGCTGGAACTGCAGAACTTGAAAGGAATGCAGTAGATGCAGAACATAGGCTTTTCAAGTATTGTATGTTTGTTTTTTTTTTAAATTACACAAACACATATTAAACCTATGTATAGTTTCATTTGACCTTTGTTCTTGAGCACTTTATTTCCATTTACTGGAATCCTGGTGCCGTTGCTTGGTGAGAGCTGCTAATCTGACCTGTGATTTCCAAATGCCAGGGCATCAGGGAAGGGCAGCATATAAGAGTTGTGGAAATGCACAGAAAACAGCTGTGCAAATTTACATCAACTGTGCTGAGACATTTAAGTTCTCTAAACTGTATGTTGGTGAGATAAAACCCAGGAATGTTAACAATTATATTAGGGTTAAAAAGGAGTTTCTGCTAGAAGGAAAATTTGGGTGAACAGATGCTCTCACTATCAAGATGATTACTTTTAATGGTGATGTATGATAAACTGTAGCTATCTAGTGACTTGTCTGTGCAAGACATGACACATACATAAAGGGCAGCTGTATATAAGGGACAGCACTGCAGTAATGGAGGGATAGGTTTACTGACCTAAATTATGTATATTCATCTTACCTTGAGAGGAATATGAACTAGATGACTTTTTGAAGTCCAAACTCTTTCTATGTAAGTCTATGAATTTTCATTATTTTCAGTACTTTTTATGGGGAAGGATAGAAAAGTGCTTTAACTGCAAACTTATCTTTTTGATTGTGCACATCATTTTACTTTGGTTGAGGGAACCTAATAATTTCACCAGAGACCAAATCTGTTGTCTGTTCTTGCTAGTCCTTTACGAAGTTCTGAACATAAATAATGCTAATGAGTGTGCATGGAATATTATATGCTAATAAATTCAGTAGTAGAGTGAGTATCACAACTACAGTTACTGAAATAACATATGCTGAAAATACCATAATTTGAAAAAGGAAAGATAGGCTAGTGATACTGTTGTCCAGTTCCATGTGATCCAAATCCACTGGTCCTATTATGGTACATTGCTCTTTTTATACTGTGTTAAATATGGAAGATGACTGCTAAGACTCTTGGATTATCTACGTGACTCCGTTTCCTGAGCGGATCCCATGTGAAGGTACTTGGGATTTTCCTGCATTCTGTTTTTCACTTTTTCTTTCAAATTGAGAGGGTAGTTCACTAGAAAGTTGTACAGTGGTGCATGAAATAAGAAGGGAAATGGTCCTGAGCAAATTTGATGTTTCAAATAAACAGTATAAAATATAGTGTTACTAGATACGACATTGTCTTTCCAAGCAGCACATGCTTACAATCAGCACTGTCCCATTCATACCTAGAAGAAGACATGCTCTCTGCACCCAAAGAGAGAGTCTGAAGAGCTTTACAGCTAAGACAGTGAATCCAGTACTGAGGATTCAGCCTTGCATGTTATGAATAAAATTGCCTGTAGTTTTGCTAGTTGGGGTAAAAAATTTGTGAGGGAGCTGAGTCTGTATGGTCCAAGGGCATAAGGCAATCACTGACTGTCTGGAACTGGCAAGAGTTTGCCCACAGTGGGGGGGGATAGTCCTGCCAAACAGTGCATTGAAGGGCTTTTATCCTTGCTTTGGAAGCACTTAGTCCTGTTTACTCTCTGAGTTGGGATAGAAGTCTGTGTTGACTACTGATCTCATCTGCTCTGCCAGCTTCTGTGTGGGAGTCATACCTAGTAAAACAATGACATTGTGTTTTCAGAGAATGTCAGCTTATATACGTTTTGGCTGTGGGGGCTGAGAAGTACCTTGAGTGATTTATACAAGATTGGACTGAGAAATGTAAAAATAGCTAGGGCTGGGAACAGCCCTAACAAGCAGCAGTTTCTGGGTATGGAGTTGCAAGGCACAAGCCAAAAACTCATGGCAGGGGAGTGGGAGGTCCAAGACTCTTAGCTCCTCTGTCTCATGTTTTCCTCCCCTGTTTTAGTACTAGTATGTGGTCTAGCAGTAAATCTGATCTTGATTAAGGGGTATTTGTCTAATCACATTCTTCTGGGAGTAGAAAAGAGGCAAAAATGAAAAAGTTGGGTCTGCTTCCTAATCTCATCATGCCTGTGAGGAAGAGTAATCAGCTTTAGGTCAAAATCAGCAGCAGAGTACTTTTCCTTCCATGCTGGCTCAGTTCTAGAGGCTGATAATCAAAAGTGCAGAGGCAGGATCAGATGTGCACTCCTTTATTCTGTACTCTTGTTTCTTATGGCCCAGTGTTGCTTTGCAACTGCTCCCTTTTGGCGGCTGCCCTCGTCATAGGGGAAAGCATCTGAAGTCCGCAGCCCCCACCCCTGCCTCCCGGCTTGGCAGAAGGCATGATCCTGCTCTAAAGCAGAGACTCTTGTCCAGAGATAATTTTAGTTCCCACCCTTTCATGCATTGCTTATTAAACTCTCTACAGCCGTGTCTGTCCTCTGTGGATTTGCATCTGTATAAAACAGTATGAATTAATATCAGACGAAGACATTACAGGCTGTATTCTTGGGACTTATGCATGGAAGAGACTCTAAAACAAAGAGTATTGTGGGAGAGAATAAAACAAATATGTGCTTCCTCTACTGTTGTTTTTTTGGGTTTTTTCGGATTTGGGGCTTGCTAAGTGTTGTGTTTTTTGGGGATTTTCTTTTGTTTGGTTTTGGTTTTTTACCACCATGAGAGATAAGGTACTGGTCTGGCTGGATTTTTGGTCTGACACAATGTTGACCATCCTCAGTAATGTTCTTAATGTTCAGAAAATACAAGATTACAAAGAAAAATAGCGTTTGGTTCAGCAGTAACAGTTTCTATCTGTGGCAATCAACACTAGACAATTTTTTGTTTTTGTTAACAGATACCTAAAATCTCAGAGGCACTTCACTTTGTAACTGTAGGAGGTCCCTCCATGGGGCCTGATTCCTCTTGTGCTGCTTTGGTCTAAGTAGAAAATTTTGCGCATAAATCTTAGGTAAAGTTGTGACCATTGGAAAGAAATTCTGCATGTTTACTGCTGTCTAGGATTAAATTGATGGTTTATTTGCATATGTGAAGTTAAATACATGCACTACTGCTAGGGTCTAAATTTGCTCCACTTACGTGTATGTATTCATGCATATTACAATCTCTTAAGTAGATGTGTAGAATATGTGTATATCTATACTGGAAAAATGTTTATATACATTTCTACAATCACATATATACCTCCTGTATATTAATGTATGTATAAAGTAATACCTTAAAATTGCCAAGTATGTACAATGCTTAAAAACACATTCATCAATACAAGTATTTGACTCTTTTATCAGTTCTGCCACAGAACCTGTTTCCTGGGTGGGAGGAATAATGAGGGAGAACAAGGTGCTATTCATAGAAAATGGATCACCGAAACAGAGTTTCATAAAATGTTTTTTTTCCTCACTTTTCATTAAACTTCTGCCATTTTAAAATATACATATTTTTTTCCCCAGAAAAAGGTGTATTTTTCTAAAAGTCCATTCCAAGCTTCTTAAATGCTACTCTTTCTTATTTCACTCTTCAAAGAGCAGCAGCCACTATATCTCTCTTTTCAACTTCAAACTGTGCTGCTCTCTTGGTCCAGCACAGCAAGAGTGCTTTGAACCTGAGGAGAGAATCTAGCTCCTTTTTTGGGAACCTTGGGAAGGACTTTTTGAGAGAGCTGTAATTAGCGTTTTCTTTTCACCCCAATGCATCTTTCTTGACTTGTGTAAAAGTAAACCAAGTAATAATAAACATATATTTACACTTGTGGTTCCCTTGGGTCCAGCAGAGATGCCCTTTGTTCATACTTTATGGGGTTTTTTGGATCCTGTTAGCTGGACCTTTAGCCAGAGGTTGTGGTATCCATGAAACTTCACAGGCTGCTGACTCTGAGTGGGGCAAGCGTGAATTGAATTCGGTTTCCTCTCAGGGATGACTTTATTCTGCACAGAGTGAAAAGGTTTGGTGAATGTCAAAGGAAGGAGCCACAAGTCATATCGATCTTGCTCACTAGACAGCCAGCCCCTTGGTGGCTTTTATTCTTGGTGGCCCACCTTGGCTGCAGCAGTGTGAACTCTGAATGCCAACGAGGCACCATGTGAATTCAAGCAAAGCTGAGCTCCACAGTTGCTTCCTGCTCTGTACTTGCACTGTGCCCCAGGTGATTTGACAGTGAGGGATCAAAGGCTGTAATCTGGATACGTTCCTAGACAAGGCCTTAACAGGGGTAAGTGCTGGAGTGGAAACCAGAGAAAGTGTGCTGCTGCTTTTCTTTTGACTATAAATAGCCAGGTCATCAGTACAAACTTCATCTGCCTGTCATCAGCATCAGTTTCCAGTTGATTTGTGAAATACCACTGAGCACTCCTAAGTCTACCCTTCTTACTCTTTTTGCTCTAGATATTCACCCATGTCACCTCCATGCGAGATGTGGAACATGTTGCAGGTAAAATCAGACTCTGTGTTAGTTTTATTTATTTTGAATACTTGGTGGTTGGTGTCTCAGCCCACAGACAAGCACTTGTGGTACCTCAACAGGAGGAGAACCCTGGGGACTGCAGCAAGTGGTTGGGGTGTTTTTTTTTTTTTTGGTGGTGAAACCACTT
>WEKY01058453.1:0-44055 GCA_013390045.1 Picathartes gymnocephalus | reverse complement strand
ATATTTATATATATACATATATGAAAATTTATTTTTATATTTACCTAATGCATTAATGTTAAATAAGGATGTAAATATGCAGATTATAAATGATGAAGGTGCCTACTGAAAAACTGTTAGAAAGATTTAAATCGAAAGGAAATTGTGTTTATAAGAGTTCTGATTCAACTTCCTCAGTAGCCAGTGCATCTTTTTAATAACTTCTGTGTATGCCATTTCAAATTCAAAAAAGGAAGTCAGCTCAAGATTTAAATCAGGTCTAAATCTGATCTCTGCAATTCTGATATCAGCTTGACTCCTTTGCTACAACTCTCATACTAACCATCCTCAGGAAGCTTCTGCTGGACAGTGGAAGTAATTTTGTGAGTAAATATGTGGCTGATGGTGCGTTTTTGAATTCCTGTAGAATCAGGGAGAATATGCATCTCTTCTGTGATGAGTAGTTGTTGTTCCGCATATGGTCTCTGCTGTGCTTTTCTGCAAAATAACGAGACTTTTCTCAGTGATAATCTGAAGAGATCTCCCTTCTTAGCCCTGCTTGTAGGCTGTAGGAAACACCCGTGCTCCCTTTCCTCTGAAAGGATTACTGCCTTCACCCAGTCATCTTCCTTCTGTATGTTATGCTCATGTTCCAGAGTGGCTTTGTCTAAGCGGAATGAAGAGTTACTTTATTTATAGAGAAATAAGGCTCTCAGACTCTCTTTGCATATTTTAACCACTTAGGTCTTAAAAAGCCATGGATGGCAGACACTTAGAATGGTATTCTTCTTGCAACAATAAAATAACAGTTTCTAAGAAAATAACCTAGACAGGTGCCCCTGTAACTCTGCCCAACTGAAGAGTTACTGTAGCTGCAGCCAAGTGCAAAGGACAGCAGAAACACCAAGCAAGGTCATGAGTGTGTGGCTCGATGAGATCA
This sequence comes from Picathartes gymnocephalus, assembly GCA_013390045.1. NCBI lineage: Eukaryota > Metazoa > Chordata > Aves > Passeriformes > Picathartidae > Picathartes > Picathartes gymnocephalus. The sequence continues at coordinate 43,136 of WEKY01058453.1, read as the reverse complement.
GAAAGTGTAAAGCAGCAGATAGTGACTAAAATCGTGCAAAGATGGGTTAGGGGACCACACCCCAGGTTAATTGCATAGCTTGCCTGCTTGCCCTATACATCTCTGTACTTCTGAGAGACGCCTTTACGTTGTTTCAAATTTGCTTCAGAATGTGTCCAAATTCTTTCAAGCTGTCATATCCCTGCATCTTCTAAAAATCAGTTTTGAAAAGCCAGCAGAGGAAGCTGGAGAGATGGTTAAAGATTTCTTTAAAGGGCAGGAAATCCAGATAAGCTGTGATACCTTAGCAACATCATGTAGTTCAGGTCTTTACCCAGCCAGCGTCCCCACATGAGTCATCCTCATCCTGTTTTTGGAGTGTGTTCTGTCCTTTTCCTCCTCAAATTTCCCTGTTATATCTGGACTTCATCTGCCCCACTTTTGCAAATTCTCTCATTTTCAACATTGGGTAATTCCCAAACAAGAAGGTTTTGTTTTTGTAGACTTAAAGCTGACCCATGTGCTCTTCCCAATTAGTAACACGACTAGAAAAAAGCAGAAAAACTCTAGACAAAACTGCCCTTCACAGCCTTAACAAATATGGGACCTCATGTCATCCAGTCGCTGAAATCACTGCCTTGCTGATAGGTGCAGTTTTCAGATGGCAGCTAATGGAAAGAAGGGAAGGGCTGAACTCCTGCAAGGGAATGCTGAGGAATTAAATCTCCTACCCGTGAGTTCCTGTGTGAGGTGGAACAAGTTATTTAAGCCCAGCTTCCCACATCTGGCCACCAGTGGCATGTTCCCCATTTTACTTTTCTTTGACTCTAAGCTCTGTTATCTGATTTGCAGAAGTCTGATCCTGGATGCAAACATTCAGTGGATTTAATCCTCTACCTAGCTGAAGTCCTTCATCACTTACAGTACTCTTAGAAGTGATGTTGAGGGGGCTACATGCTGCAAACTGAACATCTCAAGTGGATACCTAACTGATGACTCAGATTCTCCCTTGTAAATAAAGGCGGTAATAATTCTTCACCACAGGGTGTTGTGCAAATTAAATAAACCCCATTTTTAAAACAGTTAGGTATCACACTGATAAAGAAAACAAATTTTTTACATAGGGTGCTGTCTGAACTGTGCTCTGAACACTGTAAATCTGTGCACTGACCAAAGACAAAACACCAGTGCTCAGTCTGTTCATACATTCTGTACTATCCTTTGCACTATAAGAAGTTATTCTTCTGGTGCTCTTCATTTACCTCACTAGTGTAACAAAAAAGACAAATAATGTGATGTTGAAAGTGCTGAGACACACTGATGAAGTGTCAGAGTGGGAAAAAAACATAAATTGTTGCATTATTGTTATGAAATATACTAAGGGAGTGCTGTTTACTTTTTTCCATATTTCCCTCAATACATGGATTGCCATTGTCATACAGAAGTTCTCAAAGTAAAATTTAATTTATTCTAATTTCTCGTGGTGCAAATTCAATGTGAAGTAACAGTCACATATTCTCATGTATCACTTATTAGCCTATGAATAAACATTCAATATGTAAGTCTGTGCTCTTAATAGTAATGTTAAAACCATTCATTTTCTACAACTGCACATTTTGTAGAGATGTGTGATTTGTTAACATGCTTCAGTGATGTGATTCTGTTTTGAGTAGGTTTGATTTCAGATTTCATATTTCTACTTGTTTACACTTCTTGTGCTGGTTTCCTGATCTAATCTACTTTATTTTCTTTCCAGAAATACTTGGGAAAATATTTTGAAGTCTTTCTGAACATATTTTTCTGAGAAGCATACTGCCAAAATGAATTTTGTAAGTACTTATTTGATAAACTATATTAGTACATCAATAAAGCAATGACTCTGTAAGGCCCAGCTCCTTGAGGCTGCAGATCCAAACACCATAACTTCAGGAGTGATAATCTGAAGAGATGTTTCTGACAGCAGAGTTCACTGTCAAAGCACACTGTTAATCGGATTTGCACGATAGGTTTGGTGTTTGTGGTGCAGGTAGATGTGTCTCAAGCCTACTATCATAGACTGCCTGTCTAGCTGAGTAGAGAGAGGTAATCATTTTTGGGCTTGATTTTGTCAAGACACATTAGTATGAAAAGCATAACACAGTAGAAAGGCCCGTTTGCCTTGCATGATGGTAAAGAAAGACTAGACACCTAATTCAAATTCAGACTTGTACACTGTAGAGCCTTCTGAGACAGCAGACTTGTCCTTTTTGCATAATGTATTTAAATATGAAGGCCTTTGGGACATCCTAAAGGGTTATTTCCACATTCGTATTTTAAGTATGATTTTATGAAATTTCCTAGATAGTTCTTACAAGCCTCGTTTGTAGTGTTAAATGCATTTGTAATTGGAATGTGTGGTCAGCTGTCAATCATGTTTCTACTATACAGGAATTAAACATTAACATCTGTGTGTTAACTGGTGTTCTCCTTTTCTACAGACAGACCTTCATTCCACAGATTACCCCTATTATTCAGATTATGCTTCTCTAATCACGCAACCTTGTTCTAAGTTGGAAGTCAGGAACTTCACAAAAGCATTTCTGCCAGTTGCCTATTCATTGATTTGTATCATTGGCCTCTTGGGTAACATCTTTGTGGTGATGACGTTTGCTTTATATGAAAGAACCAAGTCCATGACGGATGTGTACCTCTTCAACATGGCCATAGCAGACATACTCTTTGTCCTCACTCTTCCACTGTGGGCAGTGAATTATGCTGCTGACGAATGGATTTTTGGTGACTTCCTTTGCAAAATGACTAGAGGTATCTATGCAATCAACTTCAGCTGTGGCATGCTGCTTTTGGCCTTTATCAGCGTGGACCGGTACGTTGCTATCGTACAGGCAACAAAGTCTTTTAAACTCAGGGCAAGGACTCTCGCATATAGTAAACTCATCTGTTTGTCTGTGTGGATATCATCAATTTTGATCTCTAGTTCCTCTTTCCTGTACAGTGAAAGTTACAACTTCTCCATCAATGAAACCAAAGAGATTTGTGATCACAGATTTGACAGAATGTCTGAAAGCACGATGCTGAAATCACTGCTGCTGTGGCTACAAGTTGCATTTGGATTTTTTATACCTTTCATATTCATGATTTTTTGCTACACTTTCATTATCAAATCCTTACAACAAGCTCAGAATTCCAAAAGAAACAAAGCAATCCGTGTGATCGTATTAATTGTAGCTGTTTTCCTAGTTTGCCAGGTACCTTATAACATTGTTCTTCTCATAACAGCTGTCAACATGGGCAAGATCGACAAATCTTGTGACACTGACAAGATAATGTCTTATGCAAAATACACCACTGAAGCCATAGCATTTTTACACTGTTGTGTGAACCCTGTGCTCTATGCATTTATTGGAGTGAAGTTCAGAAGTTATTTTGTGAAGCTAATGAAGGACCTATGGTGCAAGAGATACAAGAAAGACAACAAGCGTAGTTCAAGGACAAACTCCGATACTTATCATTCAAGACAGACTAGTGAAATTCTGACTGACAATGGATCATCTTTTACTATATAATACAATTTGAACAACATTAATACTGAAGGACTCTTCTCACCAAGCAACTCAAACCAGTGTCACTGTGCCTGTAAGGGAGTTCCAATGATCTACAACTTCTTTCAGGAAATGAATTAAGATAAAGTAATAGTACGGTCCTGTGTAAAACGAAAACCTTCTTCACTCCTCTTAATCCTCTTAATGCATTCTCTTGGAATTATAAGGAAAGTGAAGTTTACAGAGGAACCCTCCTCACTTTGTTAGGACAAATTGCATCTCATCTGTCCTACAACACTGTAATACCCCCAACCTAATACGTAAATGGATACGGTTATGTCTAGGCTCTTTCTTACAACTATATTGTTTCTGTTAATTACTTCTACCTGGAAATTCTACTGAAGTGTAGGTCTCCACTGTGCTTTTATTGCAGACAGGTGATATTGTGACAATACTAGCCCAAAGAGATGGCATGCTGAGCAAAGTATGACAAGGAATGCAAACCGAGAAATAAAAAAACAGGCTCAGGACTGCTGACATAGCTGGGCTGAAGTGCTTGGTCTTGTAAATCTTTGCCCAGTGCTATTCTGAACAGAGAGTAAAGCTTTGCTCAAGAGTTTCTTCTCTTTGTTTGGCACAGGATTCAGGTGCTGGACTCCAACAAAGCTGATAATCTGATGAATATCTCTTTCTAGCTGAAATTCACACTCCACTTTTTAAAAGGGAACTAACTGTCTGAAACTGCAATTATTCCAACACTATTTGTTGGAACTTCATTGGTGACAAAATATGAAACATTTCTTTGTATTTAGCTACCGCTAGCAAAGATTCCTTAGGAATGTATTTACCAGCTCAAATATGCATATATGTAGTTTCAGAAACTAGTTAGAAGTTACTATCTAAAAAAAGACCAGAATCTGAGTTAATTCAGCCAGAATTTTTACTGAGTCAGTATTTGACTCACTATGAATATAGGAATATTTATAATAAATGCAATTAGTTTTACCTAGCCTTGACTCTTCAGCAAATCCCCAGTGGATGTTCTGCTCATTGAGTGAGCTTCACCACTTTAGCCATCACTGTGGGACAGTGAGATAGACAAAGCAGGAGTTGAAGATCCCTTGAGGAAAACATTAATATGGCACGTGAAACTAGTACTGCCTTAGCTGATGCAATCCATCCTTGTTTTCACTGTAGTGTCAGGTTTTCAAATATCAGTGCCAGATATGATGAAGATTGCATATATTTATCATAACTGAATAGCAATTTTTCAAGAATATGATAGTTATGTAAATATGGATGTATGCATTTGCTGTACATAGCAACAATGACTTTCTGGAAGAGAATTCAGCAAATAAAAAATGTAACTGAAAAGGAAAAAATCCCCTCATATCTAAGAGTTCCTTGCTACATGTGTTGCCATGAAGCATTCTCTTACTCAGTGCAAAATCTCCCATATCTGAACAGCCTGTCCATTGGAGGCTCCCTGAGGCAGTGTGCCCCAGGGCGGGAAGTTCACTGCGGCTCTTGGGCAGAACCTCCCCAGGCTCCAAAGTGTCTTCCTCACCTCCTGCCACCCCACTGCCATGCCTGCATTGGCCTTCAGCCACTGAACAACCCAAACTCTGCCCCAGCGGGGTTCAGGGGCCAGACAGCAGCCAAGGGGCAGTCACTGACCTGGCACTGTCACTGTCCCACCAGCCGTGACTTGCTGACAGACCCTGGGAGAGGGCAGGGAAAGTGTGCCACAGCCCTCCTGAAGTGGTTCCTGGCTGAAAGAGCATCCTCCCTCGAGGGTGAGGGCAGAGAAAGAGAACAAAGCAGGGTCCTGCAGACCTGCCTTCTCCAGAGACAAGGGTCTGGCAAGTCACCAGCCCCTCGTAACTGTGAGGGACCCAGGCAAGCTGGAAGATGGTGGTGTGGGACACCTACCTCAGGCAGGAGCAGCACAGCTTCTCAGCTGCTGGATTTTGCGAGGGTAAAATGCTCACTGGAAATGACACTGAAGTGTGGAAAATGTACCCAGCTGCTCCCCAATGCATATGGGAGAGAAGTCCTGCTGAGGGAAAAGGAATATGGTACGTATTTGGGATTTAAACAGCACCTGGAGTACGAATTGTGCTGGTGTCAAGGCCTTGCCAAAAGTCCTGCTTGAGGTGCAGCCAAAATCTTGATTGCCATGAATGAGTGCTCTGTCCCTAGGAAAGATGGGGGTGAAGGACAGGGTGGATTCCTATGATGATTTAACATGTCTGGCTGCCAAGTGTCCACCAAAGCCTCTCTATCACTCCCCTCCTCAACTGGACAGGGGAGACAAAATGTAATGAAAGGTTCAAGAGTTAGTATAAGGGCAGGGAGTGATCACTCACTGACAGCCATCATGGTACTTGGGGAAGTTAACTGAATTTATTACCAGTCAAAATCAGAATAAGATACTGAAAAGTACAGCAGATCTTAAAAATGCCTTCCCCCCACCCATCCCTCCTTCTCAGACATAACTTAGTTCCTGTTTCTTTACCTCCTTCCCCACAGCTAGCAGGGAGATGGGAATGGGGGTTACAGTCAGTTCATCACACGTTATTTCTGCCACCACTTCCTCCTCAGGAAGAGGAGTCCTTCCCCAGCCCTAGCCTGGAGTTCCTCACACATAAGACAGTCTTCCATGAGTTTCCTCAGCAGGAGTTCTGTCCATGGGCTGCAGTTCTTCACAAACTGCTCGAATATGAGTCTTTTCCTATGGCTCACAGTTCTTCAAGAAAAGGCTGCTCCAGCGTGGCTTCCCTGTGAGGTCAAAAGTCCTGCCAAGAAACCTGGTAGCACGGGCTCCTCTCTCCGTGGGGCCACAGGTCCTGCCAGGAGCCTGCTCCAGTGTGGGCTTCCCACAGAGTCACAAAGCCACAGACTTCTTTCAGGCATCCACCTGCTCTCATGTGGGGCTCCTCCAGGGTCTGCAGGGGGATCTCTGCACCCCTGTGGAACTCTGCAGGCTGCAGGGGTACAGCCTGCCTCACCACGGTCTTCATCAGGAGCTGCAAACATCTCTCTTTTCTGGTGCCTGGAGCACCTTCTCCCCCTCCTTCTTTGCTGGCCTTGGTGTCTGCAGTGCTGGTTCTCTCATATATTCTCACTCCTGTCTTCTCTGTCTGCAATTACTTCTGTACTATTACTCTTTTTTTCTATTTAGCATTACTATCATGGCTGATTGTCTCAGCCTTGACCAGAAGTGGGTCTGCCTTGGAGGAGCACTGTTGGCTCCATTGGACATGGGAGAAGCTTCTAGCAGTTTCTCGGAGTAGCCACCCTTAAAGATCCCCCACTATCAAAACCTAACTGCACAAACCCAGTACAACTCCCAAGGGGTTACTGTGCAGGCAGAACTGTAGCTCCAGCCAGTGGGATGCTGGCTTTCTTAGGCACACTTTGAGGGTAACTACAGGATGGAAGGATGGGTAGACAGAAATTTAATTTAGATGTAATACCTTCCTGACATCTTTTGTGAAATCTACCATAAGGTAAAAGAGAAAGAGCAGTTCAGAGCAAAAGCAGTGGAAGAGAAGGGTTGCTCTGCTCAACATCCAGAAGGAGATGGCCACAGTGGCAGGCTGGCCAGTGGATGTGGCTGATGAGTGATATTCCATCATTCCTTTGGTGGCCATGTCAGCAGAACCAACCTGTGAGCTGGGGCTGATATTGGTAGTTCAGGGCATGAAAAGAGCACAGATTTAGAGGAGCCTGGGAACTTGCTGTTCCTTTTAATGCTTATGGAGCAACATTTCAAAGCTTATTATTCACACTGCATTTCATTATGATTCTCTTGCTGTGGTAGCTATGTGTGAAAAACATATGGTAAGACTTTCTTTTTTGTTGCAGGTATTCCATCTGGGATTTTTGGAAAGATAATACTCGGTTTTGCGCAGGTTCTTGTCTCCCACCATATTTAAAGAGAGAAGAACACATGCAGTGTTGCATTATGTCTTACACAGAGAAGATGTGGCTGATAAGCTTCAAGAAGTCGATTCATATCTTCCTCCAGCTGGGGCCTGGGGCTGGGTTGTGGTATTGACTGCAAGTACAAAATCTCCCTCATGAGCAGGTTCCATTCTGCTTTAGGTGGGTCCACGGTGGCCCTGCTTGCTGCTTCCTGTTCTTGCAGTTCAGAAGGATGTAGGTCATCAGTGCACATGGTTAAATAAAGGCAGAATACCTCAGTGTAGACATTCTAAAGCTAAATCTGTTCTCTGACATCTGTGATCATGAAAATGGACCTGATTTATTATTCATCTCCTCACAGCAACTGACAACTTCCTATACATGGTGAAATTTAAATTTCATGTGGTGTCTCTTCTGTTTATGCATTACATTTGTTAGAGGAGTGACCACTATAAACTTGTGAGCTTGCAAGAGAGCCAAAGTGGACAGATAAGATCAAAGTCATCGGTGCCTTACTTCTAGCAAGGAAGGTGAAGGAAAGACAATGACATTTTTATGCCAAGGTAGAGAGCATTTGGAAATGATGAGTGGAAACTGAAGGGAAACTTGAAAAAACAGTCTAGAGAAGAACATCTTGCTATGGAACATTATTAATAATGGTTAAGTACATAACAGATATAACTCTGCTTTGGAACTTTGTAGGGCAATCTTGTTATTTATAATTGTGGAAATTCTGGGGAAATTTTCCTGCTACAGATGTAGCAAGAGATGGTACTTGAAGCCTTAAAAATTTGTACACAATTGAAAAAAGAGTTTCAGATTAAGCAAAAATGATAACAGTTTTGAATAGTCAAAACAGTTTGTCTCATGAAGCATCTAAAATATTTTGACACTTCTGGTTAGTTTTCAGATACTATAACAAATGCCAAGGAAATGATGTCACAAAACCACTGAAAGTGGTTCCTAATCTACTTTTTTATGCTGCTGCCAAGTAATCAGGGTAGTCCCTCCAACCACCTCCTATGGCAGGATATACCCATCCTCTATCACCCCTTGTGAGTTAAGAGCTTATACCCTCTTTGAAACAATCTATGCAAAGTACAGCTAAAAAGAAAGGTGAAAATTTCACCCTCAAGTTTTCCTGCATTGGTAGATCTTACTTCTCTTCTGCATGTCCTTCAGGCTAAAGAGGAAATTAAATGACACCTCCTCTACTGTGGATGAATGACACAAGACCTGGTGGTAATGATGTGACCACTGAGTAGAGTGCTGTTCTCTTGGCCACTTGGAGCATAGTTCAGTTCCTTTTATGATGAGTTCCTTAAAACAATTTCTTCATTTTTTGTTGAATTAACTCCATTGCCTAACCTGAATCAAAAAGAGTCTAAGTTTTATTTACTCTAGGAAACAAAACCTGGTAATTAAAAAGCAATTTTGAAGGTAAAAATTCTTATCCACCGAGTCAGGGTGGCTTTCCCCACAAACTGAAAAACCCATTGCCTGTAAAAATTTCTAGCTGATATCCATAGTCAGCTTTCTTTGAATTGATGTTATTGTGTAACTCAACTGTAAATCCTGATGCACTATTCATATTTCTAACGAAATCTTCATTTTTCTTTTACTTTTACTGACTTTTTGTTAGACGTATGTATTGAATTATTGCATTATCAATTTGGTCTACATATATTAGGCTCAGCTAAACAAGTCAAATCAATATTCTTCTACCAAAAGTTTTTGAAGCTCTTATTTCATTTTAATGTAGCTTTATAATTCCCAGACATTGATTTTAGTTAAAAAAAAGTGGATGTAATAATATGTATGATATGTATTTAATGTATTTAGTCTGTAAAAACTGGAATTAATTTATAAATTTGTGATTCACTGAGGATTAGGGGAAGTACAGAACACACAGCTTCTTCTATAAGAAGCAGTGACTGAACATCGAAACAAAAGATTTTTTCAAAATAGAAAATATGTGATCTGGATTTATGCCAACCACAGACAGCTGTAATGCTTCAGTAAAACATGGTAGTATTATTTCCAAAGAATTTGTGCTTAGTCCTACCTAGTGGTCAGGAATTATAAACTAAAACGCTATCTAATTACCAGAAAATTGGTGATTTATTTGTTTGTTTGTTTCTTATCCTGGATTAGATCATCCAGCTATTTTTTTTCTTTTGATTTGTGGTCCTATTTCTGAAAAACTTTTACAGAAATATGGAGTCATTAAAATATTTACTACTGGAACTCTAATGGCTATTCTTGATTTTCTCTGCTCATCTTTTTGCTGTTCAGATTTAAGCCTATGAATTTTTTGTAGGTATCAGACCAAATTTTGCTTCTAGTCCATGTAATTTGTTATTATTTTTTGCTAGTAACAATAATGTTTTTAGAAAAACAATTTCTAGGTACTGCATTCAATTACTAGAATACAGAACGCGAGAGAATAAATAAGACTAAGATAGAGAAAGTGTGTTGGGTAGAATGCATGAGTGATGTCTATTTATGGTAGTTTAATTTCTAAACGAGGCTTATTTATGAAAGTTAAAAGAGTCTTATAAATGTATTTCAGATGAATTATTATGTATTTTAACGATCTGTCTCATAAGATTATAATAGAAAATTGTAATAGCTTTGTATTTATTTTTCTGATTCATATTCAAACCAGATTCAGCTCATAACAACAGTGGTAAAATAGTACTGTGTTCAGAAGCTTTTTGCCATCTATGGTATTTTCAGACCAGTGGATATGTTGGGTTTACATTTCAAAAGCAACTGCTTATAAGAAAGACCAGTATCAGCAGACATACTAATAGTGAAAACAGAGACGGAAGAACCTGGCGTACTTTTTGCATTGGAGTTAATTTGGCATGAACACAGTGTTTGTTATTTAAAGTATTGTATGCTCGGGGATTTTCATAAAAACAGGAGGTTTTTAACAGACTTGTCAATGCAGGAAACATTTTTACTGTGTTTTCATTAAACTCTTGTTCTTGTCTTAGGCTGCATGAGGCAGCATTTATTAAAAATTATTTTTAATTGCTGCTGTGCTCTCAAGAATTTTCATCCCTCTCAAGTTTTCTATAAATATCTGTTGATTTGTAATTTGACTTTAAAATATGTTACTGAAGAAAGACATGGAAAACATGGTTTTAAGACAGTTTTATTGCTTGGACTATAGCATTTAATTCCTGTTCACTTTTTCTGTTCTTTCTTTTTATTTTTGTAAAGGTACAAATTGGTTTTTTTGTGGTAATGATACAACTCTGCAGAAACTCATTAAGCTTATGCAGACAAATTGTGCAAAAATAGTATGTTTGGGTGAGGTTCTAAAATATCTTTACCTACTTAAGAACCAAGGGTCCAGCTGTCAAAATAATACTGCTCATGCAAATCCATTTTGTAAAGGAAGTAGGGGTTAGTGGTAAGCGGCAGAAAGTCAGTTTTGTTGGTGTGAGCTGTACCCACGTTATTGCTATTATTGTCTGTTACAGCCAGTGTAGTTGCTCAGGCAAAGTGCTCTTCTTGGGAACTTCACTCAAGGTGAGCTTCACTCAAAATGGAAAGGTGGGTGCCATGGTACAAAAGTGACTGAGTCAATTACAAGGTATCACCTTGTTCAGAAACAGAAGTGTTCCAAATTAAAAACTGTCTGCAAATCTTTGTTGCTATCTTCTTGATGCAAGTGTGGATGTTTGGATGTATTTGGAAACTGTTTGGGCCTTTTAGCCCCAAACTCATCCAAAACTCAGGATTCATTTAGAGTTTAGTAGCCAGTAGATATACAAAAGTGCTACTGTTCCTTGAGTACAAACTTTTGAAATTTCACATCTAATATCATAACTTCTGTGAGACACTGCTATTTTCCTAAGAATCCCTTAAGATTTCTTCAGGGAGCACACATTCCTTTTAGGCCTAAAATTATTTTCATTGTTGCATTTTTAAAAATCATCTGTGTGCCTCGAGTTCAGTCTATTTGTGCACTCAGACTGGTGCAAGATTTCCCTCTAGTGGTCAGAGCACGCACAAAGTGTCTGAAAGCGTAATGTCTTACCTGTACTATCCTAGAGGCTTTTTTGTCATTCTACATCGAAAGGATGCACAGGTATGCCACACTTTAAATAGATGTTTTTACTTTGTAGATGTAATCAAAGTTTCTTTACAGCTTGAATGAAGAGAATCATGTCACAGAGCACAATGTAGTCACATGTTTTAGTTTTTCCCCAAGTTAGATATTTTTTTTATTGCGGGCTGGAGTTGTCGTTGTGTAACAGAGGATCTGTACCCAGTTATATCAGCACACGTTACCAGTTACTTCAGCTTTCTCCACAGACAGGAGAGTATTGTTCAGTTAGCAGAAATTGTTTTCGTCCTTCAAAGTACATAGTAGTGTCTCTAGAGAATTAATTAATCATCTCTTTTTCACTTTACCTGTAAATTTCTGTTCTTCTAAGACAGAACAACATATTAAAAAGGGGACAAAACATCACAGGTCCACTTCAGGCTCATTTGCTGGGAGCTGTTTGGTGAATTCTTCTTCTGTTTAGGATTAATTTATAGAAATGAACAATAGGGGAGAAAGTTTGGAATCCATTCTCAAGCTGCTTTTAATTACTATTCTCTTTCGGTGTTAAATTATTAGAGTCACAGAACAGGTAAGAATGGAAGGGACCACAGTGGGTCAGCTGGTCCAACCTCCCTGCTTATACTCAGTTAACAATGCTTACTTGTTTTGTCTTAGGGAGTTACTGGTTTTGCTGCACTGGCCAATAGGAAAATTGATCCTCAGAAAATTCAACATATACTATATTGACAGGGATTAAGCAGAACTCTTGAAAAGAATTGCACTCACCTTGTGGCAGTCCACTGCAGAGGCAAGAGTCTCCATACATAGAGCTTTCTCTCCAGATTTATTTGTACGTGGTACTGATGGCTTCTTCATAAACTCTGTGTAACCAAGAAGTATATTCATGTGTATACTTATTATTTATAAATATATTTATATATTATGTATATATTTATAGACTTCCTAATTTGTGAACTTCCAGGTCTCATTTTCATCCAGCTTTTATCTTCCTTAATTTTCTTGTTAGAGGTCTTTGTCGGAGGTCCTAAGCATCTTGCTCTTTCATATTTAAGTGCTTTGCAGATCACATTAGGACCACTTCCTCTGCTAGACAGCCCCAGATTAACAGTACAGCAGGGTAGACTTCAGGTGGTTTGGGACTGAGTTTTACTCCCATGATATTAGCACCCATTATATTTTCTTCTTGAATATGAATGTATTTGGATACCAGAGGTTTGCTACCATCTCACCATGTTAGTCTCATGGATACTGAGGATGAGGCAACTCATGCTCATCACTGCTCTACTCTGGGACAAAGGGTTGTATCAGAAGCCTGGGTAAGAAATAGGCAGTGAGAGAAGTATAGCATATATATAACAGAAGATCATAGGAAAAAATGTAGGGTATTTTTTAATTTCCAGAGAAACCTTTACTAGGACATGCTGACTGGTCTTGTTTAGCTTCATGTAATTTGGGACTCCCTTCCACATTTGCTTTCAATTCCAGCTGAGTTTTTTTTGCAGGTTAAAGGCATGGAGTGAGATAAGACTGCTTTGAGTTTCATTTTCAGAATGTTGATCATATTTAACTTTAACAGGTAGCTAAAACCATCCTGCATTTAACGGAGGCATGATGTAGAAATGAGGAAAAAAGAAGTTCTAAACTAAATTGATTTGGAAGTTTGCCACTGTCACAATAATTCTGCTGTGGTGAAACTTGAATGGGCAGCATACAAGGCAACAGAAATGTCTCCCAGGGAGCTTTTACAGAGGCCAAGACAAATTATACGTAATTCAAGCACCCTGGAGTATTCTAAATGGTAGACAGTAAATGAGCCATGCTTAAGTGAGAGTAGCTCATGTCAACAAAATTATTACTCTGCATTGTGGATACTGTTCCTAAGGTGTTAGTAGTGTGTACACTCAAAACTAGTAAACAAATCACAGTAACAAGTTACTAATTCAGGAAGAGCAAGCCGTCAAGCTCTGCTGTTGCAGCTCGGGGAAGTCATGAGCTCAGTCTGAAACTGCTTATCCAAAAAGCCAGAAGGAAGTACCATAAAGCTGAGTTTGGAGGTCACGCCACTGTTATGTGTTCCACAATGCAGGGCAGGCTGTTTGGGACAGACTGCTGTCCATGCTGCCAGCACCTCAGAGAAAAGGAAGGATTTTAAAAAATAAAGAGAAAAATGAGTCTATGCTCTACTTTGTGGCTGCTTCTAAAGACTCCAGCTTGCTAGTTAGGCAGCTGGCAGCATCCCGCCAGGAGGAGACCTGACATCCATGTGGAGAAAGTACAAAAAATGTCAGGAACACCAGTGTTAAGGTGTGCACACTTTGCAGAAAACTGTTGCAGCAGGCCAGGTTCACCCAAGCTGCTCTCAGCTGGGAGTGAGGAACAGTGTCACTCCACCGCACAGGGAGGGCTCCAGCTCTGCTCCTCTTGACTTCAGTGGCATGATGGATGTTCCAGTAGCAAATATTGAGACAAGTAACACGTGCAGAACTGGCCACAGATTAAAAATAATTTGTCATTCTTTGATGTCAGTGATCACAGCAACGAGTTTTATCAGTCACCAAATAGTAGCTTTCAAATGCACCAACCAGCCATTGTGGTCAAGTAACAACTTTATACAAATAAATAGATATATTCCTAAACTTAAGCAAGTGTATCTTTTCCTATTAGATCATCAAACAATTGCATATTATATAAGGCTAAATCTCAAAGTATAATGAAGTATAATGAAAAATAAGCAAATATAAATATATCACAAACCCATTAATAACTTCAAAAAGCTTGATCAACTAATACACATTATAAATGTACCTGTCAGCCCATCTCTTATGACAAAAGGCTTGAAGACTATAATTAAATCCTAAATTTAATTAATCCTAGCAATTATCTGGAACTCCATTTTGTTTAGTCGATACCAGTCTTGCTTTTTGCTAAAATCACTATGAGATGTGAAGTGTTAGATATTGCTCTGATATTACTGATACCTCTGTTTTTCTCTACAAAAGCAGTTGTCTAGCTAAGTATTTTTGGAAATTATTCAGTATTATTAAAAGAAAATATCTAATGGGATTTTTGTGTTTGAATATGGCGTTTTTCATTGTATCAGTTTAGACGTGTCCCACAGCATACAGAAGTTAATGCAAGTTAATGCCAGACTTCATCCGTTTTAGGTTATTATTGGGTTTTCTATGGCATGGAATCATAGAATGGGTTGGGCTGGAAGGGACCTTAAAGTTCTAAACCTCCTGCCATGGGCTGGGATACCGCCCACTAGACCAGGTTACTCAAATTCACATCCAGCCTGACCCTGAACACTCCAAGGGATGGGGCATCCATAGCTTCTCTGGGTAACCTGTACCAGTGCCTCATCAAACTTAAAAGTAAATTATTTCTTCCTAATGTCTAATCTAAACCTTTTAAATACTCTTAGCTTAAGGCCATTCCCCCTTGTCCTATCACTTTGTGTCCTTGTCCGTCTCCAGCTCTCAGGCAGGCTCCCTTAAAGTACTGGAAGGCTGCTCTAAGGTCTCCCCTGGGAGCCTTTTGCAGGCTCCCTTTACAGCAGAGGTGCTCCAGCCCTGTGATCATCTTCGTGGTCCTTCTCTGGACTTGCTCCAACAGTCCATGTGTGTTAATGTTTACGGAAGGCAAATATAACCCATGAAGCTGCTGCATTCTTATTTGCACAAGTAGATAAAATAAAGTGTCATCTTGTTAAGTGGTTCTACCATTTTCAACAGAGAAGGATAAAGATCTGTGCCTGGATTGTTAGTTATCAGAGCAGTGAAGATGAAGAATGATAAATCATTCATCAGATTTTGGAGAACGCAGTGAGTGCAGGATAAGTCCAGCACTTCAATGCTTGTTGAATATTTTATATTGTGCTACTTGAAAGAAAATTTTCATCACTGATTTATGTTTCCTTGTTCTGTTTATGTTTATGGCTGCTGTTAATAATATGATTTTAAATATCAAAAGAGCAATTTATGAATAATTACTTCTCATTGCTGTCTCCAGTAGGGAGATATTTGTGCAGTTTCTTCAGGGTTTAGAAAAATTCCTCTCCAAAAAATACTTCAGAGAGTGGAATGGGAAGGGTATTTCCCTGGGTGCCTCATCAATGGCAGCTCTTTTGCAGGGCTATGAGCCTGGCTGTGAGGCTTCAGCTGAGGTCTGCAGGCCTTGGTACATATGATTAAGTTTCTAATGCTGTTTTTGGGGATCTGATTAAAACTGTCAGGGCTTTCAATTAGATTCATGCTTTTTTTTTCAGGGGAATTTTTGGGGTATTAGCAATGTTAAAAGATCAGTCATGCATAGACATACTGACTTTGTTAACATGTCGAGTTAACACATCAAGTGTTTTATAATTACCTGGGCTGAAGGCCTGTGAAAGTGTAAAGCATTTTACTTATTTACTTTGTCTAATATTTATTAGACAACTGCCTGAGATAAAACATGTTGCTCTTTGTGATAGTTTTTAAATGAAAAAAATTCTGTTCGAGCAGAGATTCCCCACAAACCCTTCACAAGACAATCATCAGCTTGTACCACTACCCCTTGTTTGCTCCTGCTGGCTGCCGAGGTAGTGGTGTAAAGGTACTTTTAACACACAGGGATCAGATTTTACTTATTTGACCATATTTACTGAGGAACTACTGTGTTGCCAGGAGCAGGAGTAGCTTCATGTGGTTTTGACTGAGAGGTGCAGACCAGGAAGAACTGCAGGGGTCATGGCTTTAGGTGACAGCTTCTGTTTATTCACTAATTCCCTGACAACCAGAAACCATGAGAAAGCAAACATTGAAAAGGTCCATGATAGAGTATTTGAGTGTTCAGTTTCTTATACAAACTAAAGACAGTTACCAGCCTAGGCAGTTACCAGCCTAAACAATTTCTTAGGTATGAAGCCTCATGCATTAAGAATACATCCCTCACTTTCCTGAACTTAAAATATATTAAATGCATAAAGAACGCAAATTATGATGGACTGTTACTGGAATTTCCTTTATTTTTGCTGGGATAAAAGCTGGCACTGTCACATTTGCCACTCAGACACCTCCTTATCAATGTCAAGGTTGGAACATCTTTTCCTTGGCGATGGTCAAGAAAGTGGCCTCACAAAAGCCAGTTCTTCATAATGCTTTACTTGAGGTGCCTAAAGCAAAATATTTGTGGAGAGAGACTCTTGGCAAATGTTTCCTGTTTCCAGATCCCACCATTCCTACTCTTTAGATCATATTTCCTCCATTTATATTTTGGACAAAGCATGACCAGGACATGGAGTCTCCACGCACCTGGTACAAAACGTGATGCCAGTGGGACAAGTCACCAACAGGCTTTGTATTTGTACCTTACTACAGACCATAACCTTTATGGTGGCAGCTGACAACTGCTCAACATTTGAACTTGTAGACTGTGAATAGTTCAGTGATTTTTTTGTGGGTATGTGTTGTTTCCTGTATTTTAACAAAACAACCACCAAGATCCTCCCCAAAAATCACAACCAACTTGCATAGAGTGTTGCACTCAGAAGAATCACTCTCTGGTTGGAATCAAGCTCCAGTTGAATTTGACCTGAAGTGAGGATCTGTAGAACCAAATTGTCATATCCTGTGCAATACTAGGACACAAACAATACTCCTATTGACGAGCAGAGTAATGGGAAGGATTGGGAATTTGGTGTTTCCTCTTAACCTTTGAAGGGAATTGCTATATAAGGTCATGGGCTTTACTTCTTCTTTAAATGCGTTTTGTTAGCCCATTCTTTCTGTCCTGTCCCTGTCCATTCTTTTGTATTCACTACACCTGCTTTCATTTTATTTTTCACTCTTATTTCAGATCCATTCTGTGGGGTTCTTATCTTAGTGTACAAGCATCTGCCCAGACAGTCTTGACTTCTGTTGGTTTAGATTTGTAGATTTCCAAAGGTTTCCAGTGGAACTGTAGATGCCTCTAAAAGGATTTGAAGATTGCAAACAACATAAGGTTTCCTAGCTACACATGATGGATCTGACAAAGCAGGTAACAAAGCTGGTAGGGTGTGTAAACACCTTAGGCAAGCCAGTTACATTAGAAGAGGAAGAAGGCATTAAATCTTCTTCTTGCAAGTGAATGAAGTTCATGGAGGCTCCACACTTCTCAAAGAATGGAAATAAAGTACCTTTGAATCAAGATGGGGGTGCTCACCAGCTTCACCTGATGAAATAAATACCCCCACCCCAGTTTTTAAGGTAAGTAACAAAAGCCTGGCCCCTGCCCTGGAAGGGCTGGAGCCAAGTGCCTAAAGAGGGGAAGCAGACAGTTTGTGTTTTCCCAGATGTCTCAGACTTATCAGTCCCAGGGAGAATGCATGCAAACTAGTAGTGTAGAAGTGTTATTTTATCTTTTGAAATAAATATTCTTTTGAGCTACTTAAACATCAGGCAGTTTACTAGTGATGTTTTTGTTTAGTTTTTTTCCCATATATTTGTTTTCTCATTTTCCTTTCTGTTATCTTCATTATCTGCTTTCTGTAGTCATCTTTGATCATGAAGCACTTTCTCTGAATGTAAAGGATTTTATAGGCGTTTTGTATTGTATGTATACTAACAGCATTTTATATGTATTTATATGTATATTTATATATTCTTTTACATATGCATAAAAATATATGTGCATGTTTTACATTTTCCGGAGTCTGCATGCAGCCTGGGCTAAAAAAAAAACAAAACAAAAACAACAACAACAACAAAACCTTTCTTGGATAAAAAAAAACAAAGGAAGGAAGGAAGGAAGGAAGGAAGGAAGGAAGGAAGGAAGGAAGGGAGGGAGGGAGGGGGAAAGGAAGAAAGAGAGAAAGAAAGAGAGAGAGAAAGAGAGAGAAAGAAAGAGAGAGAAAGAAAGAGAGAAGGAAAGAGAGAAAGAAAGAAAGAAAGAAAGAAAGAAAGAAAGAAAGAAAGAAAGAAAGAAAGAAAGAAAAAGAAAGCCACATGATTTACATCATCATTTGCATCAGTTTGACACATTTGTTCTTGGTGGTTTTTGTCACATTTCCCTACTATGGATTTTGGAAAGGAGGGCATGGAAGACACCTTTAAGGAGGAAGACCATCCATCACAGCAGACTGTCAGCCTGACAAGCATCGTACCATCTTCCAGTACAACCGAGAAGGTTGTATCTTCTTTATACCCAGGCTGGGTTGACAATAAGAGTGAGTCCTCCAGCCAGAGCTGTTCACTTTCATTTTGTTCAGAAGCCAGTGGTCTGATAAGCAGCAGTAACGTCTCAACAGATAACCTGAGCCACAATCAGCCTTTTCAGCAACGAAAGCAATTATCTTATTCAACCAACTCTGATTTTTTTTCTCAGAAGTTGACTTCCAGTGTAAACCAGGCTAGAATTCATGATGTGAGTGAGACCTTGGAAATATTCACTCCTTTGCTCCCTGCCTCAGAGATGAGCCATTGTGCTACCACATACAAACCCATGGAGCAGGTTGGTTTGCTTTAGATAATCCCTGAGTTTTTAACTGAATATTGTGTATTCCTAGTAGTGGCCCAGTCTGTCCGGACAAAAAGGGTCAGTAACTTTCCTGTCTGTATATAGGTAGGAAGCTTTACTGGCAAGACTGGGAAGTGCATCATAACCCTGTGTCTGATGCTGTTGCTCTAATGCATCCATGCAATAAAGTGATTTTCACAAGAGACAATTAAACAATCTTGCTCTTATTCCTCTTCTTTGATAGTTATTGATATATCCCTCCCACTAGTGGAAAGGATTGCATGTTCTGGCTCCACATTCTTGTGTCTGTAATGGTTATGGGGCATGTTCATACTCTTTCTCCATGTCTTTTTATCAGTCCTCTTCTCATGCTCCATATTCTTTTTATGTATTTTTTTTCCATTTCTTTTTATTCTTCTTCGTTTTGACAAAGTGGTGTACAGAAGTAACTCCACAGTACCTCTTCCACTGAATGATCAATCTTCTTCTCATAAGATAGTAAACAATACAGTGCCTTAGTTGTATATTTTAAAGAAACTATTATGTTTCCAACACAGTTGAATTTATTAGTTATCACGAATCTATGCTGGCAGTTCTCAATCCTTTATCCACTGGAGGTCTACCATTATTTTAACATTTTTTTATTCTAAGGAAGAGTGTAGTGCTTTACATATAGGAGCAGAAAATTTGTTATTCCTTGGTTGTTGGGAAAGTAGTAATGTAAGTAAGGCTGCATTTGAAGATAATTTCTTGTGAGTCCCAGGAGTCTGCTATTTCTGTTCCCAGATGATGTAAACCAGGTCATTAAGTTTAATGACTAGAATGTATCCTGTGATATTGTAAACTCTCAACAGCTGGTCATAAAATCTGATACTGGGTCTTAGGCATTAGTTGTTCTTTGGTGCCTTCTGATGTTTGACTATGTGAATTACTTGAGCTCTTCTTAAAGGGTGTGGTGAAGAAAAAGAGACCTTGGACTTTGCTTTGTTACAAGGCGCTCTCGAATAATACCAGAAAGAGAGACAGCAGAGTGAAAAGGATGCTTACAAGTAGACTGCTGGGAAGCTCCTGACACAGGAGCAACATGAGAGGGTCTTTATGCAGCAAGTTTTAGCTCTGGGACACATCTGATAATTCACAATAAATAAATAAAAGGGAAGAAAAAGACCTATCACTAGCACTGTTGATTTCTGGTAGTTTTTCTCAGTGGACAGGACAGAAAAAACAGATTAATTAAAGAAGGAATCAAATAGATATAAACTAGTAAACTCAGAAAATCAAGACAAGTTGGATAGGTGTGTACCTGTGAGGACTACCTGACCTGCAGAAAGGCTGTGGAAATAGTGACAGCAGTTTAGTCAGACTGAATCATTCTATCATCCTTTCATCTCTATTTTCAAACCATACTTGTATTTCCTACTACTTGCAGTTCTGGTCTGCAGATATTGACTTTTGAAAGCTCGTTTTCATCAATGATACTGGAAACTTCCATATATCATGTCATTCAGCAATAAAACATTGAATCTTGGCACATTTTAAGTTTTAGAGTGAAGCTTGATGTGATGGCATCATCTCCTCTGATGCTGTTCTAGCACCTTCCTGGTGTGAAACACAGGTGGACGCTACTCTCCCTTTTGTGCTTTAGCTTCTGTGGGAAGGAAATCCCAGCCCACAGACCAGAAGAAAATGCTGGCTGATGTGAGCCTGAGTAGCCAAACCTGGCAAGGCACATGCTGCCTGCACAGTGCCAGGTACGCTTTGAGTTCTAACATGGCATAAAAGGCTTTTAATGTAAATGTCAAAATTCTTTATTAAAAGTAATACATACTTTAAGAAACATGTACCCTCAAAGCTCAGATATGGTGATTCTTTCTGATTAAAAACCATGCAGAAGTGTAGTTTGATACTATATCTTCCTGATATTTTCAGGCTCCAGGGCAGCAGGACCAGCTGATGAAGCAGCAGATGGAGCAGCTGCAAAGGCTGGTGGCTGAACAGCAGAAAATCATCACACTTTACAACCCAGGTACCCAGAGTATCTCTCCTGGCACTGTGGCACCTGCACCTGCTGCTACTTGTACTCCAGCAGTGAAACGCAGCAATTCTTTAAAGAAAGGGAAGGTTTTATAGTTGTTTTCTGTGGCTAGGGGCTCCTCCTCTGGCAGCTGGGCTAAAATTTTCTCTTCTTTATATATATTGCATACAAGCTGTAAATTCCTGAAAACACTTCTTTCTTCTTCTGTATACTAAAATTTCAGGAGAACATTTATGTTTAATAGCAGACCTCCTGTGTAGACTTCTACTGAAATAGTCTTGAACAGTAGTACAGAAAATTATAGTATAGCGGTAAAAACTACAGAGAAGCTGAAATCTCCTTTCTCTTCTATACCTATATATGAAAGTTCCAGCATTGCATGGATAAAAGAAGAGGAAGAAAGTCATTATACCGTGCTGCTGATAACAGATTCTTACCTCTAATAGTGCAGCCTGTTCCTAACAGCATGATACAGCTCCTCAAACAGTTTCATTTGACCAGTGGCATTGCTGGAAAACACCATTTGCTCAGCAAGCAGAAAAAGAGGAGCCTTCACCCCTTCCCACCGTGTCCACAGTAGCAGCACTTTCTCCTCAGTGATCCCAAGGTGAAAGAGGAATTTAGGGAAATCATGTAGGCTTGTGAGAACATTGGCCTGGCTTTAGCAGGGCTGCTAGTGCGTAACATCAGACAGGCAGTGTCCATAACTGCATAGGAAGGCCAGGTGATCCTTGGATTGATGCTGCTTCTCAGGTAACCTGCTGGAGAGGCAGCTTCACCTAACCCATGAGCTAAGGCCCTAAGCAGCCTAAGGTGTGCCCCATCTGTATCTGTACATTGATCTGGCATTAACATTTTTCAGCCTAATGTCAAGTTTCTTTGTCCAGTTGAGGATGGATCTGTGCAAGAATTTCATTAGGTGTAGACCTCAGAAGAGAGTTAGGAGAACTAGGTGATGGCACCTTTCATGCTAGAATTCAGTGCAGCCTGATGTAGCCAACTTTTTAGAATTGAAAATCTAGATTTTTTTTCAAAGTTTTTTTCCCATGTTCTAATCATACAGGGTGAGACTAAAGTCCTCTCAGACAGACATGTCTTTTGTTGTTCCCTCATGCACATATAAAAATACCTCATAGCACATCTAGTTTGACCAGTTTGAACAGAATCATTTACAATCAAAATCCTATTTATTTCAGTTGCCATATGAGGAACATCTGCTTGCAAAAGTTCACTCAAGACGATAGGTACTACTTTAGGCACATTGAGAGGTAATAATAAAATCTAAGAATTTATGGCCATCCCCTTACATTCTATCCTGGAAACCCTTGGAGCTGGCACTCTTTTAGGGAAATATGACCTTTCATTATCGCTTTCATAAAAGAAAATGAGATTTTAGCAAATTTCATCTCCCTCACTAATGAGTAAAAAACCTGTTCTTAGCTAACAAAATAAAGGGGGCTTTGCTCCATTCCCTCTCAGCCTCATGGGTTCAGAGAATCTTCTGTAGGAATGACAAAACGTTGGGCTGGATAAACAGTGGACGAGATCCATTGCACCATTGGGGTGCAGCAGGTGCTGTCACTGAACATGCTCCCAGCAGCTGGGAAAGCTGTGTGGCTGTCAGAGCTGTGGAGCAGTATGCAGGCAGGAGGTGAATGCTGGGGTAGATGCACCAGGTGGGAAGAAAGGTCCAGCCACCAACCGCACAGCGACCACCAAGAGCCAGGCGTTCTGCAGCTCGGGTTGTCTGCTTGCATTGCGGGGCCCTTTCTGAGCTTCCTGATGGTGCTGGCAGTGCAAAGGAATATGAGACTGAAGGGAAAGAGAAACTTGAGAAAGAACACAGTGTCAGATCTGTTTGAAGACCTTGTTTTCAAACTTGATGGTGTGTGACAATCAGGGTTTTTTGGGGGTGGGATAAGCAGGATTTCAACCATTGACCCTGCAGCCAGAAGCTAAGCCACAGCAGCAGTGGCATGAGCAGGCCTGGCTGTCATTGTACCAGGTTTCCTGATGGAGCTATGCCACGGTGAATTAGCTGTCAGGAGTCACTGCTGTACACTAGGGAGACAGCCTGAGAAAGGGAAAGGATGGAGACTAAGGCTGAGTAAATGAAACCTTCATCATCCTACTCTTTTTGCCTCAGAGAAAAGGCTGATTGAAATGGCAGGCAAAAGCCATCAAACTGTCTGCAGTGACCAGGTGGAGCAAGTACAGTCTGTGGCTTACAAGTTTTCTAATCAAAGCAGAACCTCCACGGAGCAATTATGTTGCTCATTAATCTCTGCTGAAATGCCACAATTAGCAAGGTGTTTGCTGTTACTTCCAGCAGGTACTTCTGTGGGAGCAGAACTGTTCTGTGGTTGCACCACGTTTTTTGGGTTCTCAGGAAGGACTGGAGCATGAGAAGCAAAGTGTCTTAAGTCTGCTATGCTTAATCGTACAAATTCCTCTTCCCCTGCCCCAGTGCCGTGAATCCTTTGATGCATTTCTGAAGAAAGGAAGTACAGTTAGTACGGTGAACTCAGGACAAAGCTCATACAGTAAGAAATGTATTTATAGGATTCTCTTTGGATGTATGTATATCCAGCTACCTTAGCTAACACATAAGACCACAGACAAAATGCTGACTGGAATTAAAAGGAGGAAAAACTTGTACTCAAGGTCCTCTTTTGTTCCTGGAGGCAGTGAAGGTTCAGGATAGCAAAGGACACTGCATTCATTTGATCCCATTAAGCTTTAAAGACATAAAATATGAAGAACTAGTAGGGGTATGATTTATCTTATTATGGTAAAGGTAGTTGCTTTAATACTGCCATACATTTAAAGAAGTAATACAGTATTCGAGAGTTAGATCAAAGCCTCATTGAACTACAGGTTGTCATTTTAATGTCTCATGGAACACACAGAGAAATGGTTCTGCCCAACTGCTGGCTGCATGGTTAAAGCATCTGGCCAGAAGTAGGGATCTTCCTGAGGTTTCAAATCCACAGGTCAGTCTTATTCCAAAAAATGCCTTAACTCTGGGGTGAGGCATTTGCAGTCTCAGCCATTCCCTTTCTACTTGTTGAAATTAGGTCACAGGACAGAGAGTATTAATGGTATAAAGGAAAAAAAAAAATAAAAAGCAAGCCTAATTTATAAAGGGTTTTTTTCCTGGAAGTAGTGAACCTGGACTTTGGTCCCTATGCAGAACCGCTTATGTTTTTTCCACCGGTAAGCCTACAGAACGTGTAACCAGCCACCCAGAGCTAAAAGGAAAACCTTCCCCGTTTTGCATTAAGGTATGCCTCAGAGATATTTTGAGATACATAACTTTTACCTCCTAGTGGATCTGAGGAGTCCTAGGGTAAATGGGGCTTTTTTGCATGCTTAGGGGTACTTTGTAAGTTCTCTTTAATTCAACATCCCTGCATCATATAATAATTTTGGTTACACCTGATGATTGCAGCAAGCAGGTTTTACAATTTAAATAAAATAACAGCAGCAGATCTTGATTATTTCATTCTGAACACACAAATCACCAAGAAACATGAAAGAAACATTGTTTTCATGTAATGCCAGTTTAACAAGAGATTTCTAGTTCAGTGCAAAAATACTTAAGTTTCTCTAATTTTTCTTCTCTGGTGATTATTTTTAGGCTTTTCTGTTTCTCCTGGGATTCCTTCTCACCTAGCAGCCACGATGCCAGCCCTTCCATGCTTTCCAGCTACTTTAATTCCTGTCCAGTTCCCATCACAAAATTCTTCCCAAGCTGAAAGCCTGGAATTCTCACAGACATCTCCCTTGGCAATGTGCTCTTCTTGGCAAAGCAGATCCCCAGAGTTCATGCCAAATGAGAGCAGTCCAGAAATCTCAGGAGAACACATGCAGCTTTCAGATTCAGGTAGGCAAAAAATGCTGGAAACCTGAATCTAAGTCTACTGTGCAACTCCTGTGAATTTTTGCCTTTGCTAGTGATTCTAACTGATTTTATTACAGGTCAGGGGGAGGTGCTTTGTTTTTATGGTGGCTTGTAATAAAAGCTTTTAAAGTCTTGTAAACTTGTTGTTTTTTTTTTTTACTTCTCGAATCACAGTCATCCTGCCTCTCATACTGAGAGAAGTTGCACCTTGCAGATAAAAAAAAGGAGAAGAAAGCCATTAGGTTGGGAAAGCTAAGTTATATAATGTAGGGAACATGTTATATTTAGGGGGTAAAGCATAAGTAGGATGTGGCTATAGCTTCCAAAGATGTGAGAACATGTTTCTGTAGCTAAGAAGGCCTACTCTCTGTCAGCAATCTTGGTTTTTCTCACACTGATATAGAGCTGCATTGCTGAGAGTTAAAACGATGTAAGCTGCTACTTGGCATCTTCTCTTGGCTACACTTAGCCAGCCTTGTCTTCTGTGGGAAAATACCAAAGGGTAAGAAAGAATAAAAGAGCAATTTGCAAGAAATCAAAAGTTGATTTCAAAATGGGGCAAAGAGGAGCAAAAAGAAGTGGGAATAAACAGCTTAAAAGGGAAGAGAATGTAAATATATTCCAGACATACATCCTGGATTCCTTTGAACTTCTATGGTGAGACCTGACAGTGATACTGTGAGCCACTCCCATAGTACAAGAGAGATTTTCATTTTGTATTCTTCAAGCTAGCTCAGGATAGGTAGTCTCACTGAAAGAGTCTGGTCTCCTTCTTGTTGAATTACTATTTTCTTGCTGGTTTACACTGAACTTGGATCCATTGCCCAGTGAAGTTTACAGTAGAGCTTCAGAAATACCTCTGACAGTACAAATGAGGGGATTTGGGGGGTAGTCTGTGCGTGGATGAATCACTCAATCACAGAATCAGAGAACACTTAGGGGTGGAAGGGACCTCTGGAGATTATCTAATTCAACCCCCCTGCCAAGGCAGGGTCACCTTGAGCAGATCACACAGGAACCCATCCAGGTGGTTTTTGAATGTCTCCAGAGAGGGAGACCCCCACGACCTCCCTGGGCAGCCTGTTCCAGTGCTCTGTCACCTTTAGTCTAAAGAAGTGTTAAGGTGAAACTTCTTGTGTTTATGTCCATTACTCCCTGTCCTGACTCTGGACACCACAGAAAAGAGTCTGGACCCATCCTCTTGGCACCCACATATGCGATATTTGTATTTGTTGATGAGGCCCTCTCTCAGTCTTCTTTTCTCTAAACCAAACAGGCCCAGTTCCTGCAGTCTCTCCTCATCACAGAGGTGCTCCAGAGCCCTCATCACCTTTGTGACTCCCCTGTTGGACCATTATCAGTTAATCCTTGTTTTTCTTAAACTGTGAGTTCAAAATTGAATGCAATACCTCAGATGTGGCCTCCCGTAGGGCTGAGTAGAGGGGAGGATCAGCTCCCTCGACCTGCTGGCCACACTCTTCCCTAAGCACCCCAGGATCCCATTGGCCTTCCTGGCCACAAGAGCATTGCTGGCTCATGGTCAGCTTTCCATCCAGCAAGATTCCCAGGTCCTCCTCAGCAGAGCTGCTCTCCAGGTGGTCAGACCCAGCCTGTGCTGGCACTTGGGGTTATTCCTCCCCAGGTGCAGGACCCTGCACTTGTCCTTGTTGAGCCTCATCCGGTTTCTCTCTGTCCAACTCTGTCCAGTCTATCAAGGTCCCACTGAATGGCAGCACAGCCTTCAGGTGGATCAGCCTGTCCCCCCAGTTTTGGATCATCAGCAAACTTGCTGAGGGTGTTTTCTATCCCTTTATCCAGGTTGCTGATAAATAAGTTGAATGAGACTGGACAGCAGGAATCTGACAGCAAGAATACACTCAGACAGGGGGAGGCATGACTGGTTTTTTTTGAAAGCAGTGCTGACATCAACCTGCATCATGTGTAAAAGTAAGACTTAAAAGTGCAGAGGCCTTATAACATCAGGGTAACTTCTGACTGGATCTGGTCAGTGCAGTTGTCTTTAAAATATGCTTCAGCTGAATTTGCACTTGAGGAATTGGCTAGGTGATACTTCTCTGACTGTTGTGATGAGACTGGGTTTTTATTGCTGGAAACATAAACAGGAGCATATCAACAGTTTGCTTAACATTTCACGTTCTATTTATAGGGATAAGCACTGAGCCATTGCTTCAGTCTACAGAGAGCCTCACAAAAAACCTTTCCAGACAAGATGCTGAAGAAGAGAACAGACAAGAAAAGAAAGGTGAATTACACAGTTGCTTGGACACATTGCTCTTGCCTTGCACTGGGAAGCACTAGTTGAAAACTAAAAAGCCTGGGAACCTCTCCTATTAAAGTATTCTGGAGGGAGCATAGCCCCACATGTGAAACCTGTAAGAAGGGACACATGGGCTCTGCATCTCTTGCTGCTGTCAACCTACTGTGTCACCTCTGCCTTCCCAGCCATATTCTGGTGCAAGGCAGGTGGGAGGGTTGCATAAACAGCACTGCTTGTCTGCTATGGGGTTGGAGATATTTGGGGATATTTGGTGTGTAGCTGGGAAAGACTGAGGGATGATTACAAACTTTTGTTTTCCTGTTGTTGGACCAGAAAGTCCTTCCAGTGTGTTGCAGGCGACTTCAATAGCACTGGCTGTATTTACACGATGAAGTGAGCTATATAGTCCTTGCTACAGCAACGGTGTGTAGTATGAATGAGCAAGTAAAAGTTTTTTGCTCCAGTTGTCAGCCCTAACTTGACCTGAAAGAGCAACTCACCACTAGTTGACACTCAGAAGAAAAATTAATTGAAGTAGAAACTGCCTTCTTGTGGTGAACATAGCCAGTAAGCTTAAATAGGAAGATGGACACATTTACAGTTTTGTGAAATAGAACAGAAAATGCCTGGTTAGAAACTTTCATGTGTACAAATACTGCTTATTAAACTGTTGAATGAACTGGCTTGCAAGTCACATAATTATAGACACACAAGCAGGTCAGTACTGTCTAGCAGTGCCTTCACCACCACGTTCTGTAGTGACACACATTAGGCAAGCACTACAAATCTCTGGAGGCAGGGAATACACACCCTACCATTTGTTCTTTTCCTATTTCCAGCACTAGATTTGAGGATCAGAAGCCTCTTTTTTTCCACAGGTTGCATCTGTCCACCTACTTAATTCAACTGTATTCTGTAAAGTGTTTTTAAAACCAAAAACCCTATGTATGTTGTTGAAAATACAAACATTTCTAATTATTTTAGGACATTTATTTTTAATTTATTTATTCTGTAAAGGCCTTGTTTACATTGACCTTTTCTTATTGCTTAGAGAGCAGTCGATTAAAACAAAGGAACTTCTCTGAAACTTTTTCTGCTGCTAAAGAAGAACAAAGAGAACAACTAAAGGAGGATATTTCTTCACCCCACTTTGGCATAGAAGGGAATATGGAGACTGGAAATACAGAAGCCAGGTGAGAAATTATCTTAGTCAGACAGCCAAGCTGCAAACACATGTCTTCCTTGATAGTATACATACTGTGTGTGTTACATAGCAACACCACGGGTCTTTCCTTTGCTTGAGAGTGGCTGGTGGGCATGGGCAAAAATTGGGCAGGCCTGTGGCCTGACAGTAGATCTACTTCTTTATAATGGGATGCCGGTCTAGCCAATATAAATGTCTTGTAACTGTGATCTTCAAAGGACAGAAGTGACGCAGCTCTGGGCTGCCCGGCAGCCAGGCCACGCCGAGGCTGAACGTCCCCGAGAGGTTCACAAGAAGGCAGCAGCTCACCAGCCCACAGCAGCAAAGGCAGAGAGAGATTGTAATCCAGAGGCGTCAGCAAGGACAAAGAGGCAGAGGAGGCCCTTTGGCTCAGGGTTTGAACACTGCTTTTACTCCCTACCAAGGCTGGAGCCAATAAGAGCTCCCACATCCTCGGCAGGGCTTCCAGAAGGGGGGTGGATCTCAGGGGAGGGTACAGTCATCGAAGATAACCAGGGTGGGATCTCAGGGAATGGCAACTGCCAAGCCAATAGGGTAACCACAGGGGAGGAACATACTTGAATTCTCCCAACAGGGAGACACGGAGAGAATTCTCCAGAGGGTAGGCAGGGGAAGGGAAGGATTGACACCTCAGGAGGGGATACCATTCAGGTAAGGGGTGGAGAAGCAGGGTATGATAAACACAGATGGAAGCAAGTACTTGGGGGAAGCAGGAATGAACCAACTGATACAGAAAAGACTAACAACAAGCCATAAAACCCACCACAACATAGAAGTAAGGCAAAAGTTGGCAGGCAGAGATGAAATCTATTGATATGCCATCACTTCTGCTGTGGCCATCCGTTTGTGATGACAGCTCATTCATTCCTGTCTTTGCTCTGCCTCTTCAGCTGTGCCAACACCAATTTTTGTATGCCTATATATTGAACAGGGAAGTGAAATAATCCTTGTTAAAATTAAGAGAGGAGAAATGTAATGTTTAACTTGGATCACTTTTCTGATCTGGTTCATCACTATACTGTGGGGGTGCTCAACAGGCAAGAATGGGTGGGCTGGCACTTGTAATGGAAGAAATGCTCATAGAGTTGCTACCTTTCCTCAACTGCTGCAGATAGAAGCAGCAGGTGTTTGGCATGCTGAGCCCTCCACCAAATATAAAAAAGAAGCAGCAAACTTCTAGGAAAGCACAGACTGAGAGCAAATGTCATGAGAATTTCCGTGTGTTAACCATGTGGGAGTTGGACAGCGAAGGAAGGCAGGGACCCCCAGAGCAGAAGGCTGGGAAGATGTGACAGCACCATATGCATGTCTGGGCAAGCAGCCCTGTCCATGTATGCATTTTTGGATCAGCAGTGAGCTTCTGAAGTCTGTCTCCCAGTCAGCCCTACATGCTGTGATTTGGTTCACATTGCAGTGTTACCATGAGCTGGATGAAACAAAAGCACAGCATATTCTCCAGATCTTCATGACATTTTCTCTATGGCACCGAGCTATACTTGGTTTGAAGCAAGCTTTGCTGAAATGAGTGTTGTCTAATGTTGGGTCCTCTTTAGCAAGAGTTTTCCCTACAAACCTAATTCTATGAGGTCATGGTGTGATAACAGACAGACCTACAAATCAAAAGGTTATCCATGGTGCAGTGGTGCTGAGTAGAGACAGGGTATAGGAAGTCCACCAGTACTTCTATTAATCCTAAAATTTTTTAACATTCAGTATAAATTATTAATAAATGACCAAACTGAGGCTCAAGTACGTTTCCCTTGAAATATGTTCATGTATGCTGTACTATGCTTCATTTTGAGCCAGCTTTCAATTTGGCCCTCTACAACATTATAGACATTACTTTTTCTACTCTATCATTCTTCACAATGTAATTCAAGTCACTCTATCAGAGATAGTGAGTTCTTTGTGACTGTCATCAACTCTAGTCTGCAGAAAATGACTGAAATATTTTTCCTTTTGACTATTTTCCATTTCTGAGGACAGGCTGATACCAGCCAAAAAAATGTTTCTTACTGAAAGTATAATTAATACTTGGTCTAGACAGGATGTTTTAAAGTGAGAGTTGGATTTACACAGTAGGGAGATTTTACTAACAAGCTTCACATTTTAAAAGAATTGCAGAGACCATTTACAGTTCTAAACTCCATATCAGCACCATACAAATTATCAAAAGAAAACTAACTAGAGAATGTTACAAGTAAGTACCTTCTTGTTCCTTGCCTAGGAAAATCACACCAGCAATTGGTATTAGACAGAAGACTTCAGAAAAATTTATTGAAGAGCAACTTAAAGCAGGCAGTCATCTCATAGAAAAACAGCAGAAGGAGCAACAGGTACCATTGCCATCGGTGCATTCACTTTGTTTTTTGACAAATTCTCATGGACAGAGACATTGTGTGAGCTCTGTTTTGGTTCATGACATGGTAGCACATTTTTCCACTGTTTTTTCATGTGATATTGGACGATTTTTCCCCAGAGTGAAAGAGAAAAGGGCTGTATTACTCAGTCACAATCCATCTCTCCACTATTTCCCATTGGATTCCTCTGTTCCCACCTATTTTCTGGGTCACAGTTTATGCCCAGATCTCAAGACACTTAGTTAAATTAGACATCCAGGTTGACTCTGTTTGCTCCATAATAAATGGTCTCTCGTGTGCCACTACTGTGAGAATGGGAGCACTTCCAAATACAGGTTTTGTACAAGAGCCAAGTACAGTGAGAGTGTTCTGCTTTTTGCTGTGGGTACAGTTTGAGATGAGCTTATGCCTGACACCTCTAGGTGTCAGACTCAGCATTTGGTTCGGCTTGGTGACTTGGGAGATGCACATTTCATCACTCTGAAATTTTCTCTATGTCTCCCTGGCAAAATAACATTTCGAACTGATGTATTTCTGTGTCACATTGTAACAACTATTTGAACTTCCCCTGAAAACAAAGAAGGACAGAACTTTTCTCATCTTCTATCATATACACATTTACCACTTTGACTTTACTAATGAATGAATGGAGGCAATACATAGCGACTGCTGCTAAAAATTCTTGTACCTTCCCTGTAATCGCAGGGCTGTTTCTTTTGTACTCAGTTATCCATACCCAGTGTCTTTAAGACTTCTGGCGTCTCCATTTTTTCAGCTATTGTAAATATCTTCCTTTCTGGAGAGTGATTCTATCTGTGATTGTGAGGATTTAAATTTTTTTCCAGAACAAGCCAAAAATAACACCTCGAAAGGTTTTTCTGAAGCGAAGAGAGGGCATGGCAAGGCTCAGAAAAATTAAACAGAAGCCTTTAAAAGAAGGCAGCATGCATTTCAGAAGAGCTGGTTTGAATTCCTGGGGTCATTTCTCCCAGTCTGGCCAAGCGAAGAGAGGCATACTGCAGCCAGGGGAATGCTCTCAGCTAAACCTGCACGTCAGTAGCTCCATGCAGATGGATATACATGAAAAAAAGAGAGACTGTGCTTTAGCTGAGAGGGAGATAAAGGTTAAGACTGACTGTGAAGCAAACGTAGTTGAGCAAAGTGCAGAAGAAAAAGAAGTGATTGGGGGAAATGAAGACTCAAAGGAAAATCTTGGTGACTCACCACAGAGAAGCAACCATGTGCCAAAACAGTGACAGACACAAACCTACAAGTAGATGAGGAAATGGAGGCTCGTCACATGGATCCTCTAGGACAAGCAGGCAAAAATGCTGGAAGAGCTGTGGAGGGTACTCTGCAGAAGGACCTAGGTAGGGTGGATCAGCCTCTGAAAGGTCATCTCATAGAGGGAGCAAAAACCCCCTTGGAAGTCCTACAAAGGCATTATCCACTCCAGGATTTAGATACAGATCCCATCAGGGAGGCAGAGTGGAGTGCAGGTCCTGCATTTGCACAGAAGTGGGGTCCGGTATACCCACAGGAAGCTGTGGGGAGCCAGAGCTCGGAAAGCAAAAGACAAATCCATACTGGGTTTAAAATGTTCAATGACAAGATAATAAAAGTTACATGTAGCTCACCTGAGGCTGTGAAGAAAGGAAGCTCATCCTCAACCTTGCAGCAAGAGTGGCAAAAGAAGAGAAGAGTTGCCTCAACATGGCAAGTGGCATCTTTCTCCTGTGAGTCCAGCTGCTTACCCCCAAAAAGGGATGATGGCCCCAAATCTCACCATGCTCAATATCCCTCCCAGCATGTGCCTCAGGAAGTAGATCACACTGACAGACATTTGGATCTTTCTGATGGTGATTATGCTAGTGATGAACCCAGTGGAACAGAAAAAATCTCTGTTGGAAAATACAGCAGATCACCACCAAGAAAACAAGATATTCAGGCAACTTCAGGTCAACAAGATCTCTCCTGCAGCACAAGCAGCAGTGATTCTAGTACTGGAGCTGTCAGTCTGAAAGGGAGCAAGGCTCGCTCTTCTTTTCAGCAGTCCCTATTTCATTTCACAAGATTGAAAAAGAGAGAGCACGAGCCTGAATCAAAGAACAGGAATAGGGCCAGCAACGTTAAAAGCCTACATCTGCCATCTTCCAGAGTGGCTCATGAGGTTCCTGCTTTCAAGATTAAAGAAACACCTGAAGTGGAGGGACTACAGAAAAAACTGTTTGCAAACACATTAGGTAAGAACTACCCAAGTGTTGATCTATGTTTATCTTTCATTGGGGAAAAATTTTTGTCTTGGATTTATGAGTCATTCTGCCTGTGCTACCTAGCTATATGCCCGTCTCTGTCAGTATTTCCCAGACCTAAACTGAAAAACACAGAGAAGAGGTAAGAGACACCTCTGCAAGCCCCTTGTTTTTCTTACTTCTCCATCATCACTAGTCATTCTTCCTAAGTGTGTTGTTTGAGGTGCACTTTCAGGTGCAGACTTTTGATCCCATGAGATGGGTGTGATGTTCAATGAATCCCTGAAGTCAGGGCTAGAATTCCCCGTAGCTTAAGTATGACTCACCCCTTGACAGTGATGTTCACATTTTCTATTTAACTTGCTCAGAGATAACATATGTGACTTTTTAAAAAGTTGGCAAATTATCTCTCAAATTTGCATGTTTTTCTCCTAAGACACAGACTGCCTCAGATCAGTGACAAAATATAATTTCCTAAGAACATCTTCACTCAGCTTTTCCTTAATATGATTCCAGCTCTTTGGTCAATCAATGTTTCTCACCTTTTGGCCCAGTGATCTTACTTCTGGTTATGAAATGGTATCCTGCTTCAGCAGGCTTTAGCCCTTTTTATTAAACAGGTTCTTGACTTTTCTTAGCTTCTGCTGAAGGACTTCCCACTCATTGACTTCTCGTTGCAAACCCACTGGCTTTGTCTTTATGTAAGATCAGTCAAAATAAGTTTTCCTGTCTGCGATAACTACCAGGGCAGAAATATTCACTTCTGATGGCTCTCAATTGCTCTGTCACAATCTGCCAAGCACACTCTACTCCATGTCAGACTGCTGTTAAAAAAGGGTTTCTGAGGCCTCTTTGAAAGTCACATTCATACTAAAGTTGAACAATCACATGGCATTCACATTCCTAAGAAGGAGTTCAGCTACTGACACAAATATACCCCCAAATCTCTTCCACTTACTTGATTTGTAGGGCTTGGATTGCTACTAAGACCTATGCTGGGAACGGAATACTTGCATAATTAGGCAAAATACATTAATTTTTTTGATAGATTAAGCAATAAAGCTTACTGCACTTGTGCAGTCTGTGGTTTTAAATACATAGCGAGCGTTCACAAATATTCACAAAATTCTGTGTATTATCACAGATACCTGTCCAGAAGAAACCCAGAACATCCTTAGCAGAGGATTACAAGCTGACGTATACCACAGAAGAACCCCTACACGGACAGTGGTGAGTGAAGAACATGAGAAAGCAATGCATTTTTCCAGGTAAATCTGTATACACAAGAAATTGAATTGTGTATGCAGTCAGGAAATATTTCTTTTAGAATTCTTAAAATCAGGCTGCTAAATTCTTACTTGCCAGCTAATTTCTTTCCAAGGGCATCTGTGTTGTTTCTGAACTGAAACACTTTTTTAGCCATCTAGATTGAAAGTAAAGCACCTCACTGAAGGAGGCCAGCTCTCAAAACACTGGTGCAGTTTGGGTCTAAAGCTGAGTAGTGCCAAATGCTTCTCAAAATTTGATGAATATCTTTGGATTACAGTGAAAGCAGTAAGAACTCAAGCTAATTTTTTTTCACTTCTCACATTCACACCAGGGTAGCACATATTTCTGAGGTTAACAAAAAGTGTAGAGCATAAATCAATGCCAACAACATTCTTATTTCAGGAGTGCTATTCTTTAGACCAGACTTAGGACCTGTTTGACACCATATAAATTAAGAAGTTGAAAATTCAAGAGAGTTGCTTTTGTAATTTTTAATTATTAAATGTTGTAAAAGTTTTAGCTTTGTTTGGTTTTTGTTTACATCTTTGTAGAAGAAAAGTAATTTCTTAAGACAAAATCCCTGAAATGAATAATTTTGGAATTATAGGGATTGTAATAGAAGTGCCTTCACAACTATAACTAATTGTAGGCTATGCAAATGCCTCTAATAGAAACTGAGCTTGCTTACAATCAAATCAAATACAAATTTTTAATGTGATGAAATCTGTTAGAAATTAGTAGGTGCCATCTACTGTAAAAACAGGAGAGATTCTTTTCCACTTTGCATTACAAACCTAGTTCTTAACTGGTGCAAAAATTAGCAGATTTTCAGACCTGCTTGTCCATTCCTCTTCATTTCAAAGACCATGGGAATAGTTCAAAAGACTATTTTGCATTTATTGGTTTGTATCATTTTCTCCTATAGCTGCCATTCAGCAAAATGTTTCCACTGTCTTAAAAAGAAATGGTTCCATTAAAGATCCTTCTTGGATCTCTGGTTGACCATGATAGATGTTCCAAATGTGAGTATTTGTGGGATTTGCCAGTTCATGAAACTACTAATGAAATTAGGTGCTGCGTTTACTTTTACTGGTGTAAATTTTGACTGTAGAGTGATGTACTGGTGCAGAATTACTGCAGTGCCAAATCAGCACTGGATTCTCTGCCTGCTGACAGTGCTGCTTGACAGATGCAATTACTTTGACTTTTTCATAATAACGCATGTTTTTAAAAGAGCTTCCCATGGATTTATTCATGTCATTAGCCGTAGTAGCCCCTAGCATTTCCACAATGTTTATCCAAAAATGCCTGCCCAGTATAACGTGTACATCTTTTCCCTCACTTTTTCTAATTTATGATCTGAAACTAATTGCAAAAGGCAGCTTATCCTCTCTGGCTGTGTTGGCCCTGTGCTGATTTATGCAATCTGAGAATCTGCTTGGCATTTTTAAATCAGTAACCCTGTTAGGAACACAGGATGACTGCCCATTGATAGCAGTTCACTTGTGCTGTGTGACAACTTACGCTGGCTGGAAGAAATGAAAACCCTTTTCAGAGCAGCATGACATGCCACAACCTGCCCAACTCGATCCATTCTTTTGTTTCCAAGCACTTTTTTTTCAGTCCTTTCCAGGCACAAACAATGTAAGCAAGAGGGTACAACCAGGTGGGATGTGGTGTGTTGTGTGTATCTGGTGCCTAACAGAGCCTAGACAGTGCTCAAGGCATCAGCCTGTGGCGCTACCCCTGCAGCACTGAGGTAGTTCTGCTGGCACTTGGCATCAGCCAGAGGATTCTGTGGCGGTTATTTGCTTGTTCCTCCGACAAGGACAGCTTGTTTGCCATTTTTAATGCACAGTTTCCTTTTAGTATGGAATCTGCATGCTTACTGGACCAAGCCCAGCAGCCATTGTGTTGGTGGTTGGTTTATTTTTTGCCACGCGCATCTCACTGAAAAACCTTTCCTTAGAAAAAAGACTTTTGCTTCACATATGTTCTTACCTCACAGGCAGCTCTGCCTCAATTTGCCTCATTCAGAGGTGTGTCTGGCATGCAAGCAAGAATTTCCATTTGTACAAAGTGCTTAGCCTCTTTTAATGTATTTTCTATCTGCGTTCTGCACCTAGCTCCTATTTGTAATTTATAGCTGGGTTATGAATTCTTTGTCAGTGGCTCCAAAGAAGTGTTGTACGTGCTCCTGGTATCCTTGGTTGTTGCATTTCCTCACGGCGGGGTAACAGCACTGTTCAGTCATCAGTGGAAAATGTTACATATAGATCTTGCATCTTGCTTTTGTTGTAGTGCATTGTATTTTGGAGTAACTGGTCTGGATATGGAGGAGTGGTAGGCTGAACATAATCACACAGGGGCTCTATTTGCTCATTCAATTTGATTATTTTGAGGAGAATTAGTACTTATATTGACTGTTGCTGAGGCTTTCTCTAGCAGGCTTTTAACCAGAATATTAGTCAAGCTTATTTAGAATAGAAAGCAACAACAACAACAACAATAACATTAGGTAATGAATTATAAAGAGCAGCAGGATATAGGGAGTTTGTTTTTCTCTTAGTATCTGTAAGAACTTTCACATTTTGCTCCTGAGGTGCTAAACTCCATTACTGAGAGGGGAACATGAGGTCACAGCTGCCTCCTGTAGTTCATGCTGCTTCTCGGGTAATAGTGAAGGACAGATGGTAGCTGCAGGTCGTGAAGGGAGCTGGAATCTCACTTTTTATTTGTTAGCAGGAAGCTAACAAATAATTTCATGTCAGATTAAAAATTAACTATGAAGTTAGATCGCAGTCATATAAATAAGCTCTGTTTGAGGATATGTAAAGATTTGCACTCTTCCCCTCTTTCTGAGTGTTAAGTGCACTTCCAGGTCAGTCATGTCTTGACACATTGAGTTCAAAGACAAAATCTCTTCTGAACACCCACATTTAACTCTTGGAGCATATTTGCCTGTGGAAAGTAAATACTTTATCCCACTTCATTGAGGTCCGTGGCTAATCTGATTTGTAGTAATGACTGGGCAGATGAAAACACAGCTCAGTCCCCAGCTTTGCTTGATAGCAGGGCTTCACAGATAACACAGACAGGTGACAAGCTATGCATTCTGCAGGTCTGCCCTAATTCAGCTATCTGAATACAAAACTTGTTTAAAAGCCTCGAAGTTCACAGTCATTATATTGTCAAAAATTTCAATTAGAATTGTTTCCAGCTGCTAAATAGAATGAATTTTGCAGCTGAACGCATGCATGAGTGTTCCCAGGGAGGAAGTACCTTAATTTTGACAAGTGCTGATAATTGTTTGCCACTTCCAGCAGTATCAGCATAGGAGGGACATGCCCAAGCCCTCCAAAGGTCATGCCCAAAGAAGGGACATCTGAAGACTGTCCTTCATTACAGTCTCATATGCCAATTTCATACCCTTTGTTTACCTTGTGAACAGAACACGAATAGACCAGCTCGAGACTGTCAGGAGCCAGGAGCTGACTCACCCCTTGGAATACAATAGAGATCAAGCTCACTCACTGCAGAAAGAGAAAATTGCCCACAGCAATTTCAAAGGAACAGCTAGAGTTACTGGAGAACATGTGAAATCAGAAGAAATGCAAGTAAGCTGTCTTCTGTAGAATAAATATGCAGTTCTCATCAATTAATATCCTTCCCTACAAACATCCCATGTTTTTACCTGAATCTTTCCATTTGCCACACATGGCAAATTATTCATACCACTTCTTTTGGAAGGTTAGATATACAGTGAAGATTTTAATTTTAATAAGATACTGCTTTGGTTTGTGTTTTAAATGTACATCCCTTTTATGGTATAAGAAAAAATATTAAGTTGTGCCTACCATTTCTAAGTAAGTTAAAATGTTCCCATGTTCCTCATACTTCCTTGTTCTGATTTGCTCAGCCAAGCTGACTCTTGAAAAATATCCAACTCCTGCATAGTGAACTTTCCAACTTGTTAGTGTTAGGACTCATTGTGCCAAGTGCAGCACAATTAATGGCCACCATTCTCATTCCTGTACTGGATATTTGTTATTATTTTTTTTTTTTTTCTTTAAACTATCCTGATCTTTGGCTTTGAGGTATTTTTATGATACCTAGCTCTGTGCCTAACAATCTAACCTGCCTAATAACATCCCCAAGTCATTCATTATGGTTTCTTCTAAATTCCTTTAGGGGATTCTATCTTTTTGAATCTTCTGTTTCAGACTTCTTAGTGACAAAGTCATCTCTGATTATCTGTGGCCATTATCCCTATTAAAAACAACTAGACATAATATGACTTCAGGGGCAATTTTCTAAAAGAATCACCGATAAACAGAGAAAAAAATGGTAAGCCATGTGAAACCAGTAATGGAGATGGGGCAGCTAAAAGCTATATTTTTATAGAACAGAAGAGTAGGCAACGGTAAACCTCAGAAATATCTGGAACAATGTTCTGTTGCAAAAGCACATCTAAACCAAACTGATATATTTGACAGCAAACTGACAAATTAATTTCATGATCAGAAAAGTGTCAGAACAATTAAAACTGACAACATAGTACTTTGTTCAAAATTTCTATACTTTATTTTTCATCTGTGCATTTCTGGGATACATATTTTTGGACCATACACTTAGTGAATGTTTTCTCTCCTTATGTTTCATACTTCTCTACACGTAGCGTTCACAACAGGAAATGTTTCAGTGAGGCTATTTTAGTATTTTGATTAAAAATATTTTGAATGTACTCTCTGCACAATATTTTAAAATATCTGTTTTCTTTCCACATGGGATTAGAAAAAAAATTATTAGAATTTATGCCAAGGAACAGTTGTGTCTCTTGACTGTGCCTAGCTCTAGAGATGAAATTTGATAGAATTGTTTTAATCTTTTGTTCCCATCTGAAAAATATAATGAGTTCAGGTTCAAAATTTAATTTTCCACAAAACAAAACCAAAATACTTTTGGAGTTATCGCTGTAATTCCCAACTTCAGAAGTCTGCTGCTTCTAGAAAATGGCTGGAAGATGTGCCAAATTCAGAGCAGGCAGCTCACAGCTAAGAAAGGGATGTGATCAGGAAACAAGTGGGCAGACTCACAAGTGAAGGGAAAGTGAGAAAGGGTTGCATTTTACAATTGGTTGACTATGGAGCAAGCTGCACATTTCTAGCTCAATTCCACCAGTATTCTGTATTCAATATCCAGTGTGAGTGCCCTGAAGGAAAAAGACTCAGTGTTTGCATCAGCATTCGTTAAGGAAGAAGGGGGAAGGCAAAAATAATGGAGATGGATGTATATGGAAATGTCCTCTCTAAATTTCATTGCTTTAATCTTCCATTCAGTTGAAAATGATGTCTTTGCAATACCCTGCTGTTTGTAAGAAGGATCTAACTGTTCCTGTGCCCTTTTCACCACATGCAGGTCTGATTACCTGACATTCTTGTCATTAAAATATACCCTGTATTCTAGCCTTTTCTTTGGGACATTTATATTTAATGCTGATTATTTGCATGATTAGTTTGAACGTCATGATTTTCTTCAGCACAGACTTGTCTCTGCTCATTTTGTAACGGTTTGTTTTAAATACAGGAGTTTGCAAGGAAGTTTTTTTTTTATTGTTGGGAGGGGTTCTTTCATTGTTGAAATAATTTCAAATGTGATTCTTTTTAGTTGCATACCTTAATACTGTAGACCTTTAAGCAGAACAAAAGGCTCCATTCTTGCTTCTGGGTATGTAAGGTGGGCATGCCTAGTTCAGAGCAGGCAATGACATGGCACACTTTTATTTTTTTTTAATGATAGATATTAAAACAGCAGATTGCAGGACTGCAGGAGGAGTTCAAGAGAACTGAGTCCTACTGGCATGTTGCCTTCAGCAAATTGAGAGACCAGGTTGAGTTGCTGACCAGGCAGAACATGGAGCTTCGAGATGAGCTCAGAGTTTCAGAACATCGGAAATGGAAAGCAGAAAAAAACCCGAAAGCTATGAATTTCATGGACAGAAAATCAGAGACCCCGGTACTGGAAGATACTATCTGCTCAATACTGTTCGAAAAATTCAGTAGTTTTTCTTTGGAGCTATCATGTGTGAATACTGCTCCTCCACTCCTGCTGTGCTTAGCCTGAAGGGGGAAAATTCAGCTCAGTAGTAAGCCCTGTTAAAATACAGTCTTTGTGTGGTCCTCTTCCACCTAGCCTTACTTATCCATGAGGTGTGCAGCTTCACCAGGTGATACAGCCAGCCTATCACAGACACTTAGGCCAGAAGTCTTCCCCCACTAACCAGGGGGGGAGCCTAGATAACTAATTTACTTTCAGTGCCTAAATTAGCCACCTAAAGCCTCCTGAAAATAATTCTACTCTTTATATATATAGTGCCATTTACCTTTTTAATAAAACATCTCTTTGGCCTGGAACAAAATATAATTGGACCTTCTATTAAATCTGATTTCAGTTCTTATTTTATGCTGTAAACTTTCTGGGAGGAAACACTGGCAGGGGCCTGCCCTACAGAGGTACAAGTTGGATTCTTTAATAGGAGTTACACTGGGATGGAGCAGGAGGGATAAAGAGGGTGGAAAATATAGCTGGCTAATGTAAATGTCTTTGCTAATCTCCAGAAATCAAAATGATTTAATCATAGGTTTACAGAGTGTCTTGTGATTTTTTTATTCAGTGTTCCACTTGTTTAATGCACTTGTAGGGTTTTATTTGCTCCATTAGTATATAACCGAGTAACTTCTTGTAAGGGATTTAAAGGAAATTAAAGTTACCCTCTTCTTACACAGGATACAGCAAGTTTTGGTGAAATTAAATTGTTCAGACTAGAATGCAAAAAAAAACCCCAAAATTTGGGTTGAGTAGGATATTTCATTTCCCTGAGTGAATTCAGGGAAGAAAAAGAAATGCTTTTAGGGATAAGTTTCATCCTATGTGTTTCAGGGAAACTAGTAAGAATTATTATCTCCTAGATAGTATAGTCTGATGAGATGAATCCTTCACTTCCATGGAATGGCTGAATCTAGAAAAAAATAAAATCGAGCCCTTTATTCTGAGGTATNGGCAGGAGAAAAAGGTTTGTTTTCCCCCTTTTCTAGACCTAACCGAATTGTCTGCTGTTTTCAGGTTATCTCTGAAGTCATTGCACCTGCTACACCACAGGCTGATTTTACAGGGAATCCCCTTGCCTTAGCAAATCATAAACCTAGTATTTTGCCATTCAAGGCTTTACTTGCCAATATGTAACAGTGTCCATCTCCCAGTTCAACTCGGTGGGAAAACCACTCAGATTTTTACAAGTTGTGACAAGTTAACTCAGTATGTCAAGCGAGATGTTTGTTTCTGGCTGGCGTGTCCATGACAGCTCCTCCAGAGCCAGCTTATCACATTTCTAACACCTCTCACTGCTTAGAATATAGATATCTAAATATCTCTTTATCCTTTTCATTCTCTTGTCTTTGTATTTCTTGCTTCGTATTATGGGCACCTTGGATATTACAGGTCCCTTTTCTTACCTTGCTCAGATTTGGTTGAAATCTGTGCTTAGTTCAAGCGTACGGTCTCTCTGAAATTCATCCTCTCTACTGGAAACAATTCCTTTGGCTAAAGGAAAATTTAGATTAGCCAACACACTCCACTCTCTACCTGTATAGGGAGTGAAATAAAATGTAAAAGATATCAGATGGAAGGGAGGCAACTCTTCCACTACAGTGAGCATGACAGCATGTGTTTGAAAGTCACTAGACACTAACTTTAGCAAATTGTATACAGTGCCAAATGTGAAAAGGGATATTGATAACGTCCTTCTATGGCACACAGCCACATGCAATAAAAATTGTGACTTCAGCAACAGATTTGAGAAGGGGGAAGTTGAGGACAGGAGACTTTTGGGCTCACTGCTCCCTGGGCTTTCACCATCTAGCCAGCATTGTATTCAGTCCAACTGGAATCCAGCACAAGCATGAGCTAGACTGGTGGGCATGGTTCCCAGATGTCCTGAGTGAACTCTAAAAGGTTTGACAGAGACACATGCTCTTTATCTGATCTGATGGCACAGAAAGACTTTACAGTGAATAAATAGCGTGGCTGTCAATTATTTGACTCTAGAATTGAAGTCTCAGGTAAATGGAACATTAAATGGTAGCCCAAAATCCGTATCATAGTGATAGATCTGAACATGGTGACTCACTTGTGTTTTCTTTGCATTTGAGCTCTTTTGATAGCAGGTGGATGNATTGGAGTGAAGAAGTTTTGTGTCTCTTTTTTTAAGTTTGATTGTTATGTTCTTGTTCATGAGATTTTTCACCTATGACTTAAATTTCATTGAAAATGTAATTTGAAGTTAAATTTCACCTTATTTTTACTTTTCACAAACCTACCTGTGCATATGACTCATCCTCTTATAGATTGCAAAGGTTGGGGAAAAAAAAGATTAATCACAGGTGCAGAATTACAATACATAAAAATTCCAATAAAAGCTAGGATAAGAAAAAGCTAATTGACTTCTGCTGTTGCTCAGATTTCTGTTTTATTTCTACTGCTTTGCTGATGTAGGACTGCTACTCAAGACACTGAATACTTTTGTTGTATGAAAGTAATACGAGAATGCTGTATATGAAGATGCTAGGATGGCACCTACAAAGTTTTTTTCTGACTTTCAGTCCCTAGAGGAACACCATATGGAATTTCATTCATTGTGTTTAAATAACATAATGTTTATGAAAAGAAAAATGGCTGTAAGTTTGAGCCAGGTGTCTTTGAAGGCTGTTTGACTCTACTAGCTCTGACTTGAACTGAAAATTACAT